>JAYKKT010000059.1:3200000-3800000 GCA_036023115.1 Brasenia schreberi | reverse complement strand
GCTTACCAGGGTATCCCATAGTGGAAAGCTATTTCGCTATGCTACTGATACAAAACAAACTTGATTTTGAATGTGACTGTATATTCCCGTTGCAGCTTTTCTATATAATGAAAAGTAACACTAAAATTTTGATAACTCCAGATGCATTTGACAATCTTATAATCTGTCATGTGCAGCAACAAAGGCAGATAAACCTGCAAAGATATGATGCAAACACATGCACTTTTATAAGGTTAAGAAGCCACTGACATGGTATCAGAACAATAATAGAAACATTATACATTTGTTTCTTTACAATGCAAGCATTTTAATTTTGGCAGTGAATTTGCACGCACATGCTACAATTTTATCGAAAGACAAAAACGTCATTTAACAGTAGCCGAGATGTGCAAACTTGCTTTCGAATTTTGAGGTAGGCCATGGCTCTGTTTGCAAAAGCAACTGCTGTTGGTGACAACGCTATGCTTCTTGAGTAACAATCTATTGCCTCTGTGAAATTTTTCTGCTTGAAATATTTGTTGCCCTATCATATCAGACAGAAGAATTTCATCAACACATAGTAGAACTATCCGCCAGACATGGTTTTCCAGTCTTAATACACAATTACCTGCTCTTTCTCGGAAACAGCATTTGGAGTATTATCATCAGCTGAAAAGCTCATTGATGCTATTTCATCTGAACGTTTCATGTAGCTGACCTGAGGTTGGTTGTTGCTTGTATGTGGAGCATTTGACGCCAACTTGGATTGTTGCTTTCGGACCTCAGATGGTGGAAGTGGAACCCTCCCAGAATGACCTTTCTCTTCATGCTTAGCTGCAGAATCCTATGGTTCATTCATCAAACTCTTAAATGTATATTCACAATGGAATCTATATTCTATAGTATGTCCCAAGTGAAACCGAAAAAACTTTCTAGAGAATCTTTCTAGCATGACTGTAATCTCACAATATAGTTAAGCCAACATAACAAGATTTAGATGGAGTTCCAATTTCTTTTTTCAAACTTGATAGAACAGGATTTTTGTAGTAAAGCACAGAATTAAGAAAAAACTTAAGCCACCATTCTCTGATAGATTAAATAAGAATCTAACGCAATTGCCTTCAACCCCTTAATATCAACGACTTAACATGGATAGGTTAGTATTACTTGGAAGATGCGAAGATGGTGAAATCGGTACACACTGCTCTTAGGGGGTGATGCTTAAGCATCTCTAATGGTTCCAACTTGTGGCATCCTCTACAACTGAAAAGGACGCAACGGATACTTAAATTTGGTCTCTTATTTACATTACATGGTATAAGAAATAGATGGAAAAACTATTGAAGGCAACTGAAAAAGACGAGGATGAAAAAATTCTAGTGGCAAATGATGATATAAGAAATAGATGGAAAAACTATTTTTATAATCTTTTTAATGAAAATAAAGATGTTAGTATTAGTTTAGGAGATTTAGCCAAGTCAGAAAAGTATATAAACCACAATTTCTACCGACGTATTCAAAAGAATGAAGTCAAAGAGGCTCTTAAACATGTTAAGGGTGGTAAATTGGTAGGACCACATAATATTCCTATAGAAGTTTGAGAAATACTAGGAGAAATAGGAATCACTTGGCTCACAAGACTATTTAATGAAACATGGAAAAACCAAAAGATGCCCGAGGAATGGAGAGCAAGTACACTTGTACCCATATATAAGAACAAGGGAGACATTCAAAATTGTGTGAATTATCGAGGTATCAAGTTAATGAGTCATACTATGAAATTATGGGAAAGAATTATCGAACGTAGGTTACGACAAGTATCAAGTACAACAGAGAACCAATTTGGGTTCATGCTAGGCAGATCTACTATTGAAGCGATTCACCTTTTGAGACGTCTTATGGAACATTTTAGAGCAAAAAGAAAAGACCTTCACATGATATTTATTAATCTAGAAAAAGCTTATGATAGGGTATCGAGGGAGGTTCTTTGGAGAACTTTGGAAAAAAGAGGTATCCCATTGACATATATTAATCTTATAAGAGACATGTATGATGTGTAAAAACATGTGTGAGGACTCATGAAGGAACGACAGACTTCTTTGAAGTGAATATTGGGTTACATCAAGGATCAACTTTAAGTCCATACTTATTTATAATGGTGATGGATGAGTTAACAAAACATATTCAAGATGAAGTACCTTGGTGTATGTTATTTGCAGATGACATTGTATTAGTGGAGGAGTCTAAGGAAAAAGTAAATAAAAAATTGGAACTATGGAGAGAAACATTAGAAAGCAAAGGCCTCCGACTTAGTAGAACAAAGATAGAATATATGGAATGTAAGTTTGATCATTTGGTTACTTCAGAGGACATAGAAATTAAAATTGGCACATATTGCATCCCCCAAAAGAAAAGTTTTAAATACCTAGGGTCAATTTTTCAGAGTGATGGAAGAATTGATGGAGATGTTACACATAGAATTAATGTTTGTTGGTTAAAATGGAGATGAGCATCGGGTATTCTTTGTGATAAGAAGATACCATTAAAATTAAAAGGTAAATATTATAGAGCGGCAATTAGGCCTGCTATGTTTTATGGTTTTGAGTGTTGGTCAGTTAATCATCAACATGTACAAAAGATGTCTGTGACAAAAATGAAGATGTTGAGATGGATGAGTGGTCATACAAGAAAAGACCATATACATAATGAGGTTATTAGAAACAAAGTAGGAATGGCACCAATAGAGGATAAAATGAGAGAACATCGTTTAAGATGGTTTGGACATATAGAAAGAAGATCAAAAGAAGAACCTTTAAGAAGGTTAGAAAAACTAAATTTGGAAAGTATTAAAAGAGGTAGAGGACGACCACAAAAGTGTTGGAAAGAAACAATAAAGAACGATCTAGCTTATTGGGAGTTAACTGCTAACATGGCACAAGATAGGGATATGTGGAAACAAAGAATCCATGTAGCCGACCCCGTCTAGTATAGGAAAAGGCTTAGTTGTTGTTGTAATTACATTACATGGTCCCTACCGTTCATGTCAGGCACAAAACATCAAACTTCATTTTACGTTAGATAAAGGGAGAAAAACTACCATGGTGGTGATTTTCAGCAATTTACATCCAACATTCACCATCAAATTCTACAACATTGCCAATCCCATAATTTTCAATAGTTTGGGGGCCGAGACATATACTGGAACAAATAAGCATATAGATTCTTGGGTCGGAAGATGGCATTTCACAGTTCCATGAAATTTATTGCAAACTCAGCAAAATGTCACGCTGTAAAAAATATTGTAACTCATACCGAAGGTCAAAATACAAATCTTGCCAACACAAAAAAGTAAGCATACATTCAACTTCTGCTTCATACATAATAGCTTTCTTGCGCTCCATCAACTCTTTTTTGTGAAACGATTCAGACCATCAGCAGACTCAAATTTATCATAAATTATCCGAATTTAAGTTATCCAAAGTTTATCAAGCAATGAACATCAAGAACAACACCAAGGATCGAACATAATAGTAGTCCCTTGACCAGTACAAGCAAATATACTACTACGAACTAAGTCATCAGCTAAATCCCCATAACAAGTTTATCTCTCTAGTTAATCGGTGCATCCGTACCACACCCTCGGGAAAAAAGGAAAAATCAAGCACGAAGAGGAATTCGTCCGGAAAAGATATGACAATTCTTTTTCACTCACCTTGTTATGGGGGTCGCCACTCTCACCCCGGAGTTTCTTCTCCTTCTCATTGATCGACCGCTCCCAATCCTGTAAATCGTTCAATAAGTCCTGGAAGTCCTGCAGTTCTCGAGATAAAAAGAAACACCATGATTGCCACATTTAAATTTGATCAAATTCCTAAAATTTTCGCAATTTCCAAGATAAAAAGAAAGCTTGAACTCTCCTACCATCAAAGAAGATAATCCAGGATAATAGAAAACCCATTATGCCAATCCAGAAAACCCCAAAAAGAAGAGGAACAAAACAGATAGAAGTACCATAGCATGATCGCGTGCTTGTTTAGTCCTACTGCTGGAAGACATTGATGAATTTCCTGGATTATCAAAATAAACAGGCAAAAGTTGGAGAATTTATAGTCGAGACTAGGAAAAAGAACGGTAAATCATTTCATAGCGAACCTTCGCGTGAACAATACTGTGATAGAAAAACAAAACGCAAGTTCTAGAAAACAAGTGCTTGACAAGCGGTGATCTTCAACCAGCGAGAACAAAGAACAACGATGAATGGTAATGGATCGGGTCGGGCAAAACAGCTATGGATGGTAATGAATCGGGTCGAGCACGGGTACACGTATACCCGTACCCTAACTTCAAATACCCGTCAGGTTGGATATGGGTTAGGGCCCATTTTTCCTCCTTGGGTAAGGGAGCGGGTACGCGTTGCCTCATGTTAGTTTCCTAACACGATAACTATTCAAATCTTTTTGAAATGTAATTTATATAAGCAACAACAAGAAACAACTAAGCCTTTTCCTATACTAGACGGGGTCGGCTACATCCATTCTTTGTTTCCACATAACCCTATCATGTGTCATGTTAGCAGTTAACTCACAATAAAATAGATTATTCTTTATTATTTCTTTCCAATACTTTTGTTGTTGTCCTCTACCTACCTCTTTTAATACTTTCAAAATCTAATTTTTCATAAGAGGTTCTTTTTTTCATCTTCTTTTTATATGTTCAAACCACCTTAAGTTACATTCTCTCATTTTATCTTTTATTAGTATCACACATAATTTATTTCTAATAACCTCATTATGTATACAGTCTTTTCTTCTTGTATGATCACTCATCCATCTCAACATATTCATTTTTGTCACATACATCTTTTATGCATATTGATGATTAACTGCTCAACACTCAGAACCATAAAACATGACAGGTCTAATTGTTCCTCTATAATATTTACCTTTTAACTTTAATGGTATCTTCTTATCACAAACAATACTTGATGTTCCTCTCCATTTTAACCAATCAGCATTAATTCTATGCGTAACATCTCCATCAATTCTTCTCACTCTGAAAAATTGACCCTAAGTATTTAAAACTTTCCTTTTGGGGATGCAATATGTGTCAATTTTAATTTATGTCCTTTAACATAACCAAATGATCAAATAAGTATAAACCTAAAGTTGATCCTTGATGTAACCCAATATTAACTTCAAAGAAGTTTGTCATTCCTTCATTAGTCCTCACACATATTTTTGCACTATCATACATGTATCTTATAAGATTTATGTATGTCAATGGAATACCTCTTTTTTCCAAGGTTCTCCAAAGAACCTCCCTCGATATTCTATCGTAAGCTTTTTCTATATCAATAAATATTATGTGAAGGTCTTTCTTTTTTGCTCTAAAATATTTCATAAGACGTCTCAAAAGGTGAATCGCTTCAATAGTAGATTTGCCTGACATGAATCTAAATTGGTTCTCTATTGTACTTGATTCTTGTCTTAACCTACATTCAATAATTCTTTCCTACAATTTCATAGTATGGCTCATTAACTTAATACCCCGATAATTCATACAATTTTGAATGTATCCCTTGTTCTTATATATGGGTATAAGTGCACTCGCTCTCCATTCCTTTGGCATCTTTTGGTTCCTCCATATTTCATTAAATAGTCTTGTGAGCTCTGTGATTCTTGTTTCTCCTATTATTTTTCAAACTTCTATAGGAATATTGTTTGGTCCTACCGATTTACTATCCTTCATATGTTTAAGAGCTTATTTGACTTAATTCTTTTGAATACATCAGTAGAAATTATGGTTTATATACTTTTTTGATTTGGCTAACTCTCCTAACCTAATATTAATATCTTTATTTTCATTAAAAAACTTATAAAAATAGTTTTTTCATCTATTTCTTATATCATCATTTGCCATTAGAATTTTTTATCCTCGTCTTCAATGCATCTAACAGAATTAAGATCTTTATTTTTCTTATCTTTAGCCCTAACTATCCTAAAAATATTTCTTTCAACCTCTTTTGAATTGAGTTTTTATATAAATTCTCCCAAATTTAAACTTTTTCTTTATTGGCGGCCTTTTTCGCTTCTTTCTTTACTTTCTTATAAGCCTCTAAAATTTCACTAGTTTTCTTAGCATAATGTAATTTGTAACATGCCCTCTTTACCTTTTATTTTACACTACTTGACTCTACCACCAAGCTTCTTTTTGTACTGGTACACCTCTCTTAGATTCAGCTAACACATCTTTCGCCACTTTCCTAATATGTATAGCCATATTGTTTCACATATCACAATCTGCACCAACATAATTCAAAGCATCTCTTTGAAAGATTTTCTGTTTAAATATATCTTCTTTCTCGCTTTCGAGGTTCCACCATTTAGTCTGAATAGCTCGATACACTCTTTTCTTCTTTGTCTATTTTTTTATTTGTAAATCCATAACTAAAAGTCAATGTTAGGTGGTTAAGCTTTCTCCTAGAATTACCTTGTAATCTTTAGAACACGCTCTATCTTTTTTTATATAAATAAAGTAATCAATTTGTGTTTGTGATAAGCTATACTTATAAGTAATTAAATGTTCATCTCGTTTTTTGAAGATTGTGTTGACTATAAAGAGATCAAATGCCATAATAATGCCTCTTTACTTTCTCAAAGCCAAAGTTTCCATGAATACCTTGATATACTAATGCCTCTTTATCGACATGTCTATTTAAGTCTCCTTCTAAACAAATCATCGCCCTTTGTGGAATTCTTTGAATCACCTTATCTAACTCTTCCCAAAAAGTCGTCTTGATATTATCTTCTAGTCTTATTTAGGGTGCATAAGCACAAACTATATTCAAAACCTCTACTCCTAACACTAATTTCAATGTCATGATTCGGTCACCATATCATTATATGTTTACTATACTATCTTTTAAATCTTTATTTATAATAATACCAACTCCGTTTCGAGCCTTTTCCTTACTTGAGTACTATAATTTAAAACTTGTATCCTCAATCTCCTTTGCTTTTTCTCCAACCCACTTTGTCTCTTGTAAAAATAGAATATGAATCTTTCTCATAATCATAGTATCTACCACCTCTATTAGCTTACCGGACAATGTTCCAATATTCAAAGAACCAATATAAATCTTGTTATCTACGACTAGCTTCCTTATCTCCTGCATCCGTTTATAGTGAAAATGCGAAGACCCTCTCTGTAATTTATTCACTATATTCGAGCGACAATGTAGCGGGACTAACTTCTTTACTCACACCCGCTCATGATGTGGGAACCCTCTCTGCAATTGATTCACTATATTTGGACTAAAATATAGTGACCCTTGCTTACTTTTTACTGCATTCGGGTTGTGCAGCGCGTTGCTAGGCGGGAACGCTCCAAAACAATGCTCATAATTTGTGTAATTCATGGTATAAAAATCGGATAAAGTTTTACGCAGGCTGTCAGAAGCCTAACACAACCCTCCTCCTTTATCCTGGCTTGGGACCGGCCATGCAAGGGTGATCCCTTATATGATCGGAGTTTTGAAATGTAATTTATATAATTAAAAATTAGGTAGTTAAAATTTTGAAATTAATGTTAATACTTTATATATATATATATATATACATATATGTATATATACATATATATGTACAAGGGCGAGAGAAAGAGGGGGGTCAGGCATGGGTTGGGTACTACTCTAAGAACAGGAAACATCGCCTGAACCCTTCAACTTGCCCTCGTGTCATGTTCTGGTGGAGGTCACATATCCCGTGTTCTTTTTAATGTGTCTTGGTGAGACGATGCAATGACACGAGTTCTGTTCCTCACCCGCTACCTCACAATAGCCGAACGACACGCGAAAAGCGGAAGAATGGTGAGAGCCGTGGTGTCAATTAGGCACGGCAAATTCGTGTTTCCAGTTATGATCGTGTCGTGTCAATTTTTGGTTGTGCAATAAGCAGGTAGACCTGCGGATAACAGGACTTTCTATGTTAGTTTGGGTGGACACAGAAACAGATTCTTCGGGTTATGTTTGCTTGATGCACTAGGGGATGTTTGCAGGGAACCAGAGGACCTGCGGAAGCCATGGGCTCAAATCAGGCAGGGCAAATTAGTGTTTCCAGTTACGATCGTGTCGTGTCATTTTGTGGTTGTACCATAAACAGGTCGACCTGAGCAAAATTCGATTTTGCACGTTACTTTGAGTTAACAAGAACAGGTGTTCTTCGAGTTATGTCTGCTTTAGATGCTGTATTGACATCTACTGCGCATTTTACGGTCGTGTCACCTTGTGTATATGTCGAGAACACATCAACCCGAACAGAACCCAAATAGTTTTGTCACATTAGGTATTCTCCGCTCCATATGGATCAGGTTGGGTTGGGGTTGCACCGGCGGAGTCAATATTGTCATTCCTATCATCAATATAAATAAGGCGTGTAATTCAATATGAACATTAGCCGGCTTGTAAGTTATAAAATATGAACATTAGTTCCTCTGTCATTGGCTCGTTGAGTGCGTAGAAATTTTATGAACATATATTCAACAAAATCACGCTCAGACAACAAATTGGGTCGGTATTATGTAATTAAACGATCCAATCTCCCAAGTTTTCTCATTCAGTTTGGTCCAAACGAGCTTGTAAGTCTTAAAATGAACCATGAACACCCCTAATTACAACCATGAAAAGGGAGGAAATGGCTAATATCTGACAAAACTAGTACTCCAAATGTTAGCTAAATTACATATAAGAATTTTGTTTGGATATAAAATCATGCAGTCCTTGAGATGTAAGACTTACATGGTTTAGCTTTTCTTATAGAAGTAAAACAAACACACATTTACAGTAACGAAAATTCAAATAGGTTCTCTAAATACTTGAACATACACTTCCAGACATGCAGCAAGGAAAAATTGAACCTTTACAAACGTAAAATTCAATCGTTTCAGTACCCTTATAACATGAAATGCTTTCACATACCTGTTCGACAAATAAGTAATACTCGGTACAACAATAGAAAACCTTCAGTTCGTGAACTCAGCTGTTTATAATTCACCCTGAAGGTATGGAAGTCCGTTAGATTTCATGTATTTCTTCACTATCTGCACCAAGATAGCAATGGATAAACCAATGGCCAACAATGTAAACAATCGATCATCCACACGGCTGCGGGGTCTGGCTTCGTGCCTACGTTGTGGCTCGCTCGTCTCTGCAGCTGTTGGCACTCTTCTTGAGATCTTCAATCCGGCACTGAAGCTCGTATGCAGAGGACCAGCATTTGCATTCATGCGCACCTCTCTTACATCCTCAATTATCCTTTGTCCATCTGCAATTCTTGGTATTTCTACGTTTGGTGGTTCCACGGCAGGAGCCATCACAGCAGTATGTTCAGGGACCCTAGCTTCTTCTTCAGCAACAGTAGGGTGTTCATCAGAGTTCTCATGCCTAGGGCAGAGAGGCAGCCCCGGAGGCACCTTGCTCAGCATATATTGGTGAATCTGAAATTACAAGAAGTCAGTGTGAGAAAAGTTTCCCAAAAAGCACCAAAGTTTAAATGGTTTTGAGAAATTTTCTTCTTCTCTTTGTGTGGAACCTCATCAATCAGTTTCTGCCGATCTGCACTGCCGAATTTCGGTGGCACTTCCCGTGATTTGATGGCAAAAGCATGCCTTTCATCCTTGGAATATTCGAGCGAGCCCAGAGCACCATCAGCCTTTGTGGGCATAAATGCAATCAATGCAACCAACGCAGTCCGTACTGTGGAAACATCAAGAAAAATTTGAGTCTCAGTAACGATCCAGCATAAGCCTCTGGGAAAATAAAGTCCTCCATATCAACTTCTAAATCTCTCACAGTTGATCAGTGAAGCAAATTGAAGTTACATTTCGGCAGTTCACATAAAAAAATTGTTGAACCTCTGAGAAGAGCTCAAATAGGAGTGGAGAGGCCCTCTTTTCTAGAGGAAATGCAAACCTAATTGATAAATAAGCAATGCAATAATGAATCATACAGTGAAGGCCTTTAAGCTGGTAGTCTAAACTGAACTTGTTGAGATCAATGTCGGCATTTTTCAGTTAAAAGCTTTAAACAAAAGCTTGCAATTCAGGGAATGGTATGTGCACAATTTCCTAAACGCATCAAAGAGAAATATACTAATTTGGACCACAAAACATTAACGTCAGTGAGAAATGCCATCATAAGGCCTATGGAGATAACAAATTAGACTCAACAATAGCTAAGTTGGACTTTGTCCAAATCTGTTTCTTTTTTCTGTCAGAGCAAGAAATTCAGCCTAGAACTTGAACAGTTACTTGTGGCATCTAAATTTCAAAATAGATAATCTAAACATGAAATTAACAGAACCCTTCATCTACCTATATCAGTTTTCTATGAACTTTGTTTTCATCCTTCAGATATCCATATTTATAATTTATTTGGTTGTTTGGTTATGCAACTTGCATTCAAAGAGCTGAAGTCCACCATTGAACCAAGAATGAGACAAATGCTCTCTGTTAGTGGTCAGTTGCCTTAGTTGGGACAACAAGACGGTTTCCCTCTCTTGCTTCAGTTGCCTTATCTTACGCAAACCATCTGACGTTTGCAAATTATTCTTTCCCACAAAATAGTACCAACTAAAAAAATCATGCAGACTACTGCATACCGCTCCAAGAGGGTTGCCAATGTTCCGGATGATAATTTGATATGCTAAGACAAATCTTTGTTTGTGTTTCGAAACGACCGTTTGGCTGCAAGTAAAGAACATTAAACATAAATGTAAGTCCATAAAAAAAATAAAATTCTAACACCACTAGCTGACAGTAGCAAATTACCGTTAACATCATAAAAGAAGGTGGCCGAAAGGGATAATCGGCTGGTAATTGGATTCTACCATGGTAGATTCCTCCTTCAAACTCACTATCACGAGGTCCTCTAACTGCAAACTGACACTCGAAGATATTTTCCTAAATTACAAATAAAAAAACTATCAGCTGATATATTTTGAAAAATGAAGAAATCAAACATAACACAGAATCAAACGTTTACCAGCATTTGCCTACAAATTTAATATGATGCATGGTTCTAATATATGGCCTCAAGGAAACCAATTTTAGCTACACCACAAAATCAACAACCAAACTATTTTGTGGTCTTCCAATTTTCTTAATATTTAGATGACTGACAAAAAACAATTTACCCTTATATTTTTACGTTATCCGGGTTCGTTGGTTTTCGCCAAAATCCGGTTTAGGATATCCATATAATTCAACGTCCCTTCGTCATCAAACACGAAATGATCCTTAAGGAACGCAAAAAACGCGTGATAGAGTCAAAGGGGAAAAAGGCAAATTCTACGCTTTCTTTTGCCGCTACCTCGAGGGGAAGGCCCATGTAGTCATCGGAGGGATTAGATTCCATCTCTTTCAATTCCTGAAGAATCCTTTTCACGGCCGGATTTTTCATATTGTACTTCTCCTCCGCCATCTCTCTTTCTTCCTGCTTCGAAGAACCCCCGATCTCCTAAATTCGTGATATTTTCAGTCGAGAAATGGCAATCTGCACCGATATACTTGACACAAACGAGGAGATCGACAGAATGGCTTACGGAAAGCAGGAACTTCACACGCGCGCGAGCACACACACACACAGACGGTTGATTGGTGGTGAACAGGTGATAATGGAAAAAAAAATCCCCCAAAGGACCTTAGTATTTTCAGAAATTCAGTAAACTTCCTACTTCTTTGGAAAGGAAAAGATTAGTAAATCGTCGAAAGGTTGAATGAAACCACCCTCGTGAGATTTTGGTGTGGGCTGCTAAACGAGCCGACCGAAACGAACGATCTCCATTCGTTGCTCGGCTCGTTTTCTACACGACGGAGCCAATCTATCAGCTAGCCGAACAGCCAGAGTTTTATCCTTTTACAAGCCTAACCAAACTGAGTTAAGAGACATATTTCCTTTTCATCTCCATAAAATTAAAACAAAATTTATGCTTTAAATCATCTTAACTACCTCAATACACTCATATGATCACCTTAGTGCATTCATGGTTTAAGTAAAAACTAGAAAAAATTGACATTTGACAAGCTTTCATGAGCCAAAGCAAGCCAAATATACCATGTTCAGCTCATATGGTACGAGCAATGGATGAGGCAAACTGAGCCAAACTACGAACTTGTCCGACACCGATAAAAATATTATTCGTGACAATTTAAATAAAAATTGCTTCAATAATATCAGAATAATGTCTGTCCTAGTTTTGGATCTGGTGCAGGTTTGAACAGAACCCAAAACAGGCCCTAACCAGAACGAGAACCGTAATTGAAACCAGAGTCACTGGTTCAGTTACAGTTTTATGTATTCAGGAACTTCACCGGAACCAGCGCCTTTTTCAGGCAGGGCGGGCTTGGACCAGATCTCGCCTTCTTTTCTCTACTATAGACTGCAGCAAGATTTTCTTAGAATAAATTACCTTTGGCTGCTTTGTTAAATGGATTTTATTTTTAAAAGTCACAAACAGGAAATCATTATTCCTCGGGACCATGATTTCAAGTTCATGAGAGTCTTAGTAATTAGGCGATTGGGTTTCAACATGAAGCCCCCGAGTCATAGTTCCAGTGACCCACCTCCCAATGCCGAAGCTTTTGATTCAAATTGAACACGTGGAACTAAAGTTCCAAGCCAACAACAGGTTCTATGTTTGATACACAACTGAACCTGAAACTACGAACGCCAAAAGTCAAGATGTGAATCTCGTGCAAGCTACCCTAAAAGAACACAAGAAGAAATAGATTTGAAGAAGCAAATGACTGAAGTTGCTCATACAAGAGTTTGCCCAACAATTAGAACAAACACAAAGTATAAAGCTAAATAAGGACGTACCAAACTGCATGTGTTTTTATGTTTCCCTTGCAATTGCTCTTCAAACATAAAGGTTCTAGAAAGGAAATCCATCAGACAACTGATCATGTTCCAAGAACTTTAAATAGTCTTGGGAGCATACATACCGCATATGCTTAAACGGATACTTGTGCACATATATAATTTGATTTTGGCTTCCATAACATTAGCATGGAACACTAAGACTAACCAGTTAAATATTAATATCCAGAGAACAAACTGAACTGGCGAATGAACACTAGGAATCATCTATCAATGAGAAAAAATAACTGAACTCAAATCAGACTCAGAGATATCTGTATTCTGAACATGAAGGTCTTGACGAGCTTCTGAAGCAGAATCTCTACTTTCCCAGTGGGAACGATAGTCGGAAACTGCCCTTGAACTGTCACATGATATAAACAGAGATGCCCACCATGCTACTGTCAAGAACTCTTCCAGCTACAAGGCAACTCCTGGTCCCTCCGAAATTGCCACACCGAGAATTTTACAAGCATCAACTTCAATAGCACACTGTGTTCCAAGTCGTTGCCAAAGACTAAATGCACCACGCTCTAAAGTCATTATGATGACAAAGGGTCCATAAAGGAGGGAAGGTTCTGATGAACATATAATATTTCATTCCTTATCCAGATTGAGAAAATGAAAATCTTTCTTGGCGAAACTGAAATCCAAAAGATTTTAAGCAATATTGAGGAATCTAGCCAAGGGGTAACTTGTCCGCTGTTACACATTAAACACTTCATAAGAAGTGCACATTGGTCCCAGTCACTTGAATATCTGACGACTTACCTGGAAGCTGCCGAATACGCAGATGGGATTTATAACTGTTAGAACTGTAATAGTAAAAGAAATTGCATCCGTTGTAAGAAGACAAAACCCGCCTCCTCTGATCTTCTCATACCCCAAAACCAAAACCAAGCCTTTTTTCCCACACTAAGTGGTGCCATCTTCATGAATTCTAGGTGGCTATTGAGCATGTTTTATTGTGGCATACCGTTCTCATATACTTGTCAAAAATTTCAGCAACAGTAGGAGGACCAAGGAAGAACTTCAGGATACCAATGGTAATTCGCACCAGACGGTAAGTTCATCCCAGACAAAATCCATTCCCTACAAGGTTATGCAGCAACAGAAGACAAAGCAGATATCTTATTTCCCCTCTCTACCTTGATTGATGCAATCAGTGAATCGGCAACAGAACCCAGGCCTCTTCTGCCCACTAGCTTCACGCCTAACTTTTCACATAAGTAATTTAGCCTTATGTCGTCTCCCCCTCTAACCTCTCTCAGTTCAAACACTTGTTGTCGTGATAATAAGGCGTAAATGTGAAGCTGTTGCGGCTGACTAAAGTGAGACTGAAGCTGCTGACACAATAATTTGTTGGTGTGTTGGCGGTCTGGCCTTGTCCCTTCGCTGCCACCCCTTTTCTTTGAACCTCCAAGTGTGATTCTCAAAATGGCTTCGGACTTGGGTTCAGCCGATTGTGGTCCAAATATCACAGAGAAGCTTCCAAATTCTAAGTCAGGTTGCCTGAACAGATCCGCAAGAAGAGCAGCATAAGATTGTAAGTTCTTCGATAACCCATGTCCAACTTTCATCTTCGAAGAACGGGCATCTGCATAATTAGATATCGAAGCAGCTTCTCTCAAGCCACTAAGAAATGCACCGTGCATAGTTGCAGGGTATCTCCTAGTGGTATGCTCTCCTGCAAAGAAAAGCCTTCCATCTCCGACATTTTCAGCAAGAATGTCATAGTCATCTCCTGATGCACCCACTGCAACATTAGAATATGATCCTAAGCTGAAGGGATCACTTCCCCATCTTGTGCAAACTGTTTGGATGGGGTCAGGAACATTAATTCCCTGAGGCTCAAAAATACCTACAATCCATAAACGTACAGTAAGTTCATGACTAAGTTCACCAGTGCTCTAACCAAATCAATTATAATTTTCGATAAGGAAAAATGACAATAAGCACTCTGAGCAATGGTACCTTTGAGAATTTGGAGGACTAAAGTGACAGCATCAGTAGCATTCATGGTTTCAAAGTCAACTGCCGCTTCCCCTGCAACCAAAGCTATTAGAAGTGGACCTCCAGCAACAGTTGCATAGCTATAAAAGAGAAAAAATTCCCCTCGGCGCCTCGGATCCTCGGATAGGTGACCAAAAGTATCAATATCAGTTCCCCAAAATGAAATTGGAAAAAGCATTGCAACCTTATTCAGCAAACCAAATCCCAACCTCTTTATGCTGTCAAGTTTTCTTTGGGGCAATTCTGGGACAAACTTTATAGTATTGCTCTTCAAAACACCAAGAGGGGCGGTACACAAAGCTATATCTCCTTCAAACACCTGATTACCCGCAAGAACTTGAACACCATCCTCGCCATAACGAATTGTGTGAACGGTTTTCTCATAGAGGATTGGCACGTTCTCAGCTAATGCCTGAACCAGCCGTCCATTCCCTCCAGGAAGGAAACAGTGATCACCACCCATATCATAAGGATCATCCTGGTCCCAAAATGCAAGAGAGAGCTTTGATAAATAACCTGCGTTTGCATACTCAAGATTTGCGAAATGCCAATTGAACAAACCCATTTCTTCTTCAGTGAGAAAACAACCGGAGACTTGCGTAAACGTCTCAAGGGCTGAACCTAATGAGACATCAACTGATACCTCACCCATCAATTGCCTCAATTTGCTGGCCTTATCAAGCAAACGATTGAACGAGCTCTCGACCTTCGCATCTGCAACAGGATCCACGGGATACCCATCTGGTTTATACAAAGGGCATTTATCTCTTATCTTGTGCATAGGGTAGGATAGTTGCTTCGCCAATATTCCAAGTGGGTTTCCTGAAGTTCCGGTGAGTACGCTGCCACCGAGATCTGAGGCTGCAAATTTGTTGCTGCCCTCTAAATTCTTGGTATACACTCTTCCACCTGGTCTCTTCCTACCTTCCAAAACTATAACTTCAAACCCAGAAATAATCAGCTGCCTCGCGGCTGCCAATCCAGCCAACCCAGCACCAATTACGATAACTACATTCGATTTGGTTGGCTGGCTCGGAATCTTATCCTTGATTGCAGGCGCGACCCCGAAATTTATATAACCATGAGAAAGCAAGAACCCGTATGTAGAATCCAATAGTTTCTTGAAGCGGTCAAGGATGATATCATCAAAAACCTCTTTGTGCAACCAATTTGAGACGTTTTCCCTCCACTTACTAAGAATGTGATTCCTGATCAGAATGTAATTCACTTGTTCTATCCCTCCGACCATAGAAACCACTCCCGCTTCAATTTCCTCTTCGGTAAGAATATCCGCCGGAAAACCAGCAGAGAGAGCTACGAGTGCCTCCGAAGTAGCTTCCTTGTTTATGAAGATGATTTCATCGCCAAAATCTTCTTTTTCTTCCTCGACATTTTTACTGGGAATGAAACCGGAATTAAGAAAATAACTACCACCGGTTGCAGAAAACGGAGAATCTGAAGGAACCTGGTTGTCAGATCGAGAGGATGACGGTAACAGAGAGGCGGCTCTCCGTCGAAGCCCGCTTCTCTTGCGCTTCGCAACGAAGAAGGGCAGCATTCCGGCGAGCGGATTTCCAGAAATTCGATCATTAGCTTTGCTATTCAAGGCCGTTCCTGTTTTACCCGAAGCCTTCAAATTGGTCTTCCGTTTCGCAGAAACCGCCGACGGATCGGGCACCTTCAAACTACGCTTTTTGCTCTCAGAGTCCGTCGATTTTGCTTTACTGATCTCAGAAACCGGCGTTTCCTCCGGAACCTTGACTGGAGGCGTCTTGAAGGGATTACCGCTAAACAAACCGATGGGGTTCGGCTTCGGATTGGGGAAAAAACTAGGGCTCTGATTAGCAAAGTGCGTGGGAAATAGAAAATTAGGGTTTTGGACCTTCTGAGAGAAGATCGCGAAGGGAGTCGAGTTCTGGAAATCGGGGAACAATAAGCTTGAGAAGAACGACGGAGTCCGGGGGTTTCGATCCGTAGCCGAAGACTCTGAACGAACCGGAACGATATCCGAATTAGAGTTGGGGTTTTCTGCAGCATTGAAGTCGGGACTAGGGTTACGGTTCGGGAGAATGGATTCCGGAGGCGATTCTTCAACGACCAAAGGAGAATCATTCGCCGTAGACTCAGAGATCCGATCGCATGATGGAAGATCTAACGGAGACGGCCGGTCGTCCTCCATTTGTTGCTGCTCTTCTTTCCCGACGTCGTCTCTCGTAAGAGAGAGAGAGAGAGAGAGAGAGAGAGAGAGAGAGAGAGAGAGAGACTTCGTATCCGTGCAACCACGCCAATGACAGGTTCCCGGCAATTGCAAGTTACGCCGGAGGGCTCTGGCTGGCAGCTTCGCTGGTTCCGACGAGCGAGGCGGAAGGACGTTGCCTTCTTTTGGAGGGAAATCCAGTAACTTGCAGAATAAGAACGGGTCGGATCTGGGTCTGGTTTCGGATGGAATCGGCATGCTTCAACTGTTACCAGATCGGGGTAGAGATATCCAAACCCGAATTGCACCGAAACCAGGATCACGTAAACCGTAAACCGGTTCTAGCTGGATCTTTAAAAGTTTTCAGATAAAATCGGAAATTCCGAATCGGTCTGAAACAAGCAAAAATTATGCAAGAAGACCAAGACACCAAATCGATCCGATTCTCTCATACTCGTATTCCTTTTCCTGTCGACGCAAATGCTGATGGATCTTAAATTTGATTTAGTAGGTCCAATCCGATTCCTCTCATACTATTATACATAGTATTGACAAATGAGTATACTTGTATATGCTGATGGATCTTAAACTCGGTTAGCATGCACGTCAACCTAGCTTCAGCTCAACCAGCACGGTCGTGAGAGCTAAACGAATCAAAAGATTTGTGTTAGGTTCGAGAAGAGACACGGAAAGTTGTTGAATTGAAGGACGATAACATGCTTTGATCAAGTGATTTATTAGATGAGAAGCAAAGGATCTTAAGTATTATTTTCAATTCTGAAGAACTATTCAGAGGAGCAGTTGGATAGCTTGAAAAAGCACGAGCAAGTTTGCAGAAATTGAAAGACAGTGGAGTGGAGGAGCTTCTCTCGAATTCATCCTTTGAGATGGAACGAGCGAGGAATTTTTTTATTATTGTCGCTTATTCAAATCTTAGAGCGATTGAAAGATCTAAAAAACGAAGCAATTCGTTTCGAACAGAGAGCGATTAATCAGGTCCGACAATTACCGATCCGATACACTCTGCATGCCAAAAAGGGTAATAAACTCTTCCATGTATTACGAGAAAGGGGGAGGATTTGATGGCATTTGTGTCAAAGCTTCTCTCTCTCTCTCTCTCTCATCCCGCTTCCTTTCTTCTCCTTCGCAGACATCGTCAAGAATCTCACCAATTGCTTACTTTTATTTGTTAATCTCCTCTCAGTCCCCAATCCCAACTTTTGGCATGTCATCGTCATTTCCGTATGTGCGTGTGCAAATTCATCCTCTTCCGGGTACTCGGTGCCTTGACCACCATCGATTTATTTACTCGTTCATTGAAACCCCACTTCCTTTCCATGAAAATCGCGCTTTTTGTCAGTATTGAATCCAGTTCTTCGACTCTTTTGTATTTAGACGTGAAAGATTGCTACTTAGCGAGTGGTTAGCGTTACTCTTCGCTCCTTGGCTTCCAAAACGCATCAACGGGTGACGATGTTAAAGATTGTAGCGTCCTCTTCTTTGCAAAGAAGGCTACAAAGGCTTCCTTCGAGCCTTGCCGTTCATACGAGCAATGTGGGTCAGGGGAAGTGTGGTTTGTTGAGGGCTTTGGGCTCTCTGAGAGGGTCTAATGGTGCACTTCCGGCTTCGAGGACGAGGGCCTTCTGTTCTGATGCTGGTGACGGGTCCGAGGCTGCAGCCGCCGAAGTGGCCGAGGCGAAAGTGGAAGCCGCCATCGAGGGTGCTGAGGAAGCGGATCCAAAGGCGTCGTCTGCGATGGTTCCGACGAATCCGAAGCCGGAGGATTACTTGACGGTTTGTTGGTTGAATCACAGTTGAATTTAAATTTCCATTGCTTGCCGTTGCTACCTTGAAAGACAGTTACCTTTTCGTTGACTTGTCCCTCTTAAAAGCTGTTATTATTGTGAACGGAAAGCTTGATAAGTTAGAACTCAATAGAAAGAAAACTTGGTTGTTAGAAATACCTCCGTTAGTGTTGATATGCATGCTATTTTGGTTTCCTCTGCTTTGGTAGTGCTAACACCCTTGTTGTCCACATTGCTTTTGATGGCAGGTTCTAGCATTGCCCTTAGTGCACAGGCCCTTGTTTCCTGGATTCTACATGCCGATATATGTGAAGGTATCTTCTGGACCAGGTTTCCGTACGTCTTATTTGTTATCTGTGATTTCTGAAAGGTGGCTATGTTTTTATTGTGAAGTTAAAGTTTTTATTCTAACTTATTCTTGTGATTGCTGTGCTTGCGCATCCCAAGTAGGACTAGAAGATAGAGCTTTTTGGGAAGAGTTAGATAAGGTGTTTCAAAAGATTTCACAAAGGGAGATGATTTGTTTAGGAGGAGATTTGAATGGACATGTCGGTAAAGAGGCATTAGGATATCAAGGGATTCATGGAAACTTTGGTTTTGGGGATATAAACGAGGAAGGTAGGGAGATTTTAAATTTTGCTATGGCATTTGATCTCTTTATAGTCAATACAATCTTCAAAAAAACGAGATGAACATTTAATTACTTATAAGAGTGGCTTATCACAAACACAAATTGATTACTTTATTTGTAGGAAAAAAGATAGAGCGTGTTGTAAAGATTGTAAGGTAATTCCAGGAGAAAGCTTAACCACCCAACATCGACTTTTAGTTATGGATTTACAAATAAAAAAAATGGACAAAGAAGAAAAGAGTGCATCGAGTTATTCGGACTAAATGGTGGAACCTCAAAAGCGAGAAAGAAGATATATTTAAACAGAAAGTTCTTCAAGGAGATGTTTGAAATTATGTTGGCATGCCCTGTGATATGTGGAATAATATGGCTATACATATTAGGAAAGCGGCGAAAGATGTGTGAGGGGTATCTAAGGGAGGTGTACCCGCACAAAAAGAAGCTTGGTGGTGGAGTGAAGTAGTACAAAATAAAATCAAGGCAAAGAGGGCATGTTATAAATTACATTATGTTAAGAAAACTAGTGAAACTTTAGAAGCTTATAAGAAAGCAAAGAAGGAAGCGAAAAAGGCCGTTAGTGAAGCAAAAGCTAATATTTGGGAGGATTTATATAAAAAACTCAACTCAAAAGAGGGTGAAAGAGATATTTTTAGGATAGCTAGGGTTAGAGATAAGAAAACTAAAGATCTTAATTATGTTAGATGCATTAAAGACGAGGATGAAAAAATTCTAGTGGCAAATGATGATATAAGAAATAGATGGAAAAACTATTTTTATAATCTTTTTAATGAAAATAAAGATGTTAGTATTAGTTTAGGAGATTTAACCAAGTCAGAAAAGTATATAAACCACAATTTCTACTGACGTATTCAAAAGAATGAAGTCAAAGACGCACTTAAACATATGAAGGGTGGTAAATCGGTAGGACCAGATAATATTCCTATAGAAGTTTGGAAAATACTAGGAGAAATAGGAATCACTTAGCTCACAAGACTATTTAATGAAATATGGAAAAACCAAAAGATGCCCGGGGAATGGAGAGCAAGTACACTTATACCCCTATATAAGAACAAGGGAGACATTCAAAATTGTGCGAATTATCGAGGTATCAAGTTAATGAGTCATACTATGAAATTATGGGAAAGAATTATCGAATGTAGGTTAAGACAAGTATAAGTACAACAGAGAACCAATTTGGATTCATACCAAGCAGATCTACTATTGAAGCGATTCACCTTTTGATTCACCTTTTGAGACATCTTATGGAACATTTTAGAGCAAAAAAGAAATACCTTCACATGATATTTATTGATCTAGGAAAAGCTTATGATAGGGTACCGAGGGAGGTTCTTTGGAGAACTTTGGAAAAAAGAGGTATCCCATTGACATATATTAACCTTATAAGAGACATGTATGATGGTGCAAAAACATGTGTGAGGACTCATGAAGGAACGACAGACTTCTTTGAAGTTAATATTGGGTTACATCAAGGATCAACTTTAAGTCCATACTTATTTATAATGGTGATGGATGAGTTAACAAAACATATTCAAGATGAAGTACCTTAGTGTATGTTATTTGCAGATGATATTGTATTAGTGGAGGAGTCTAAGGAAAAAGTTAATAGAAAATTGGAACTATGGAGAGAAACATTATAAAGCAAAGGCCTCCGACTTAGTAGAACAAAGACAGAATATATGGAATATAAGTTTGATCATTTAGTTACTTCAGAGGACATAGAAATTAAAATTTGCACACATTGCATTCCCCAAAAGGAAAGTTTTAAATATCTAGGGTCAATTTTTCAGAGTGATGGAAGAATTGATGGAGATGTTATATATAGAATTAATGCTGGTTGGTTAAAATGGAGAGGAGCATCCGATATTCTTTGTGATAAGAATATACCATTAAAATTAAAAGGTAAATATTATAGAGCAGCAATTAGGCCTGCCATGTTTTATGGTTCAGAGTGTTGGGCAGTTAATCATCAACATGTACAAAAGATGTCTGTGACAGAAATGAAGATGTTGAGATGGATGAGTGGTTATACAAGAAAAGACCGTATACATAATGAGGTTATTAGAAACAAATTAGGAGTGGCACCAATAGAGGATAAAATAATAGAACATCGTTTAAGATGGTTTGGACATATAGAAAGAAGTTCAAAAGAAGAACCTGTAAGAAGGTTAGAAAAACTAAATTTGGAAAGTATTAAAAGAGGTAGAGGACAACCACAAAAGTGTTGGAAAGAAACAATAAAGAATGATCTAGCTTATTGGGTGTTAACTGCTAACATGGCACACAATAGGGATTTGTGGAAACAAAGAATCCATGTAGCCGACCCCGTCTAGTATGGGAAAAGGCTTAGTTGTTGTTGTTGTTGTTATTCTTGTGATTGCTGTGATGCTTAATTTTGCTTTTTTTATATCTGAACTTGTTCCTTGTATCCTGATTTGTGATGATTCTGGCATAAGTAGCAACTGTTTTAAATTTCTATGTTGAATTAGTTGCGGTAACTTATGGCAGTGATCTTCACAGGTTCTTGCAGAATAAGTTTTGTGTTGGATCTTTAAGTCAGATTCTTTGAATTTGCTCAGGATCCTAAACTATTGGATGCTTTGGTGGACAACTACAAGAGATCAGTGAGATATGCTGGTGCCTTTCTTGTAAAGGATGAACCTGGAGTTGATCCTAGTCTTGTGACAGGTTCGGAAGCAGAAAAAAACATATATGACCTCAAAGGGGAAGATCTTTTTAAACGCCTCCATGAAGTTGGTACCCTTGCACAGGTATCAACTATTAGTCAAGAAGGTTTTTGCTGTTTCTCATTGGTAGATCAATGTATAGTACATCAAATGGCATGATACATTAGAATATTTCTCTGGTGCTAAGTTAGTCTGAGATCCTTTTTTCGAATCACTCTAGTTTTTTGTTATCCTAATTTGCTCCCCTGACAGATTACGAACATACAAGGCGAACAAGTGGTGCTCTTGGGCCATCGGAGGCTGAAGATGACTGAAATGGTTTGCTACTTTCATTATTTCCGAACTTCGTCATAGAGATTTTAGTTAATGGTATTAACCATGTCCTTGACTTGTCTTCAGGTTGATGAAGATCCTCTTACAGTCAAAGTTGACCACATCAAGGTATGTATGTGCCTTACATGCTCAATCTCATTCAATTCACTTGTATGTTTTTCTCCTATTTTCCTGTAATTAGCTCACTTCTGTCCACATGCATGAAATGCTAATTTGTCCAATTCAAACTGTCCTATGCTCTGTGATCCTAGCGTGGTCTGTGACCACAGATCCACACCCATACTTGTGCCTTTGGATGTTACTTATGCTTTGAATTTATTAGTTGTATCTTTTCATGACCTCAACTGTACCCATACTTTGGACTCTAGAGTGGGTAACAGAGTCTAGGTGAGCCCTTCGATAAGCCCAGGCACCATTCTTCTGTAGCTTGTTCATTGTGTGTCATGCTGCAAAGTTATCCGTAGTGCCTCACTGTATCTAATCCTGTTACCTATCTTTATTGTTGGAATGATGAAATTACTTGGCTGAACCACACAAGTCCAAGCTGTTTTTTGTTACACAATGTTTAGCACATTCTAAAACGGAAAAATGGAGCATGGGTGTATTCACCAGTTTAACTTGCTTTCTGCTCTAAGATCATATTTGTTCATCCACTAAACACTTCAACATGCATAAAAAATTGTGCTTACAAGATCAATCATGTTACTTTTGCAAAGCAATTAAATGTAATGATTTTCACATTTCCGCACCTTCTTCCAAAGGCTTGCATGTACTTCCCGAATTGCATTGTCGTCAATTTTACCATGCTAAGGCTTAATGGCTGTGAAAATGGAGAATCTGTATGATCTTTAAAAGAAAAGGTTGCTTGTTGGAGGTATGGTGTGCTAATATGTTGTGTAGTAACTGTAGTGGTATGGATAATGGAATGAATGACCGATAATTTTTTGAACTCCAAAGCATAATGGTAGTCATATAACCGACTAATTTATGTAGGAGAAGCCATATAGTAAGGATGATGATCTCATCAAGGCTACTTCATTTGAGGTTATTGCGACGTTGCGTGATATTCTGAAGACAGGTTCTCTTTGGAAAGAGCATGTTCAGCCTTACACTCAGGTGCTTGCTTGCTTGCTTTGATGAGTAAACCTGTTGAGACTGTTAAAATGTACTTTCAAGTCATTGCATAAACATGGTCATGAGCTCCCTCTCCTTTATGATGCCATATTCTTAACTGTGATCTTTTCCTTTTTCCCTCGTCTGCTGGTAAGCTTCAAATTAACTTGTAGAAAGGCAAGATATCTTGGTCGAGGTTGTGGAATTAGTTGATTATATGCATTCAGGCAAAAGAACATTCTCCTGTAAATGTTTAACTGGTCTAACATTGGACAGACTAACTTCCTTTCTTAGTTAGGATGCACAGACTAAGCTAATATAATATCTGATATATGACAAGGGGTTTCGAGGCAATAGCGCAGAGAGTAACTCATGATATCAAATGCCAACATGCAAAATAGTTTAGTATTTATTTAAAAAAAGGCTTTGTGTTTCAGGATGAATATATGTTTTTCACTTGAAGGTTGCAGTGACAACAAATTGGTAGTTTGTCATGCATTCTTCCTACAGTTTTAGTTCTCATTAGTTTTGGGTCTCTTAGTATAAAAATTTGTTCTATTCTAGTCATGACGACCCTTCATGCAGATGAAGTATCCCTTAAGGACTGGTACAACACCAACGTGGACACCTAATACATGCGTGACATGCCTAGATGCTGATTGCCCTTTTTGTACTGCTTCTCCAGCTCCTTGTTGATTCTACCAAATATTGCTAACTAATGCTCTGTTAATGAATCACAGTTCAATGTTACAGTATGTACATGCATACATAATTAGATACATACATACATGTACTTGTACGTATGATATTTGAGAGTGTATCTTAAAGATGTTATTGACTGATCTCTTGGAGTTTATGATCTTGTTCATGGACTCAGTTACTCTGGAGAGAGGGTTTCTAGAGCAGGTAAGTGGATGCTGATGATCATTAATATTTGATTGAGCATGTGGATATGTTTTATTGCAAAGGTGGGCATCAATGGTGAGAGTCTAGGGATGGATAGGTTTTTCCTTATACCTTGTTCTGCAGACATAAGATTATGGGTACAATAGTTTAACAAAATAACCTTAGTAGTCACCAGAGTTATTAAATCACGTAAATAAAGCAATTTGATGAAATAAGAAAAGCATTGCTTCACAAATTGTAATAGCCACTCGTAGAGAATGTTTTGTCTGCTCATTACTTATATGTCGTATAGCACATGCATGGTTGTGCATCATCAGGACTCTTACGTAATACATCAATGCTCTTTCTGCCTTATCTAAGTATCTGCTATTTTTACTTTGATCTGTAAGAAACAAGGAGAGTAGTTAGGCAATATATTGGGTTTGTTAGACTTTCATCAGTTGTTCTCGATTACAATAATTGGGCATGATAACTAACATTTTGCAGTTCATGTCATGAGCTCATGATCTTCATTTGAGAATGAGATATAGTAGGATAGTTTTTTGAACTATCTTTATTAGGAAATATCTTTTTATTAGTGTATCTAAATGCGTTTTCTTGGTAAACCTCTTCAAATATTTCAAATCTATTGGAAATTATTGATAATGGTTCTATGTGCTTGAGCCATGTCCCCTGCCAACTATGCCTGCCCCCATGACTGGTGGTTATCTGGCTGCTCATGTTCCGGCAAAAGGATTGTCAATTACACACGCAAGTTCCTGCAAGTTTGCCAATGAAACGGATGGGGCTTGGGTGGCAAGTTTGAGACCCCACCTGAAACGAGTTGACATGAATCATGATTGATGGCTTGCAATCCTACACTCCAGAACACCTAAAGTGGTGCCTCTCTGTAATTTAGGTTATATACTGAGGGCTAGAGTGTAGTGAGAAATTTATATTTTTTTTTGTACTGAAACAATTAAAACACAGTCTGAGTTAGTCATCTTGTATGGCGCCCATTTCTAACAAAGGTATGGTATTATCATGTAAAGTGACTCTTGTTCATTGTGCTTGATCAAAGCTTGTGAATAGTTCTGGCTTAATTGTAATTTATCAAGGTGGTTTTCTAGACTGTTGGGACTTATCAGTTCCTTTTCATATCTTTTCTGCAGCATGTTGGTGAATTTAACTACCCAAGGTTAGCAGATTTTGGAGCTGCTATTTCTGGATCTAACAAGTTTCAATGCCAGCAAGTGCTTGAAGAGTTAGATGTGAGCAAAGTTTTGTTGGGTTAGACTCAAATTATATCAAGTTTTTTATTGCCAAAAGACCTTTGTTGTTATATGTGATTGGGATCTGCTTAAAAAGATGGCCTAGTGTTCTGTTTTCTCTGTTGATGACCTGTCGTCTATTCATGCACAATACATATTTATACTTCTTTGATCAAGTAAAATAATAAACATGCATCAAATATGTTCTGATCGTAATCTTCGGACAACCATTTTGTGGACTCTACAGTTTGTTCTATTAGGTTATCCTCAGACAAATTTATTACTGTAACCAAATTCCATTGCTGCATGGATTCTACAAATTATGATAGGGCTCTGTGGAAACAAAGAATCCATGTAGCTGACCTCATCTAGTAGGGAAAAGGCTTAATTGTTGTTGTTGTAAGTTCGTAACCAAATTCCGCTGCTGTATATTGGGTGGACTTGTAGATGTAAATATGCATTCTTGCATTGTCAGGTTCATGATTCTTGTTCTTAAGCTTTCTTCCATGTCTTGAAAACAATGCAACTATTATGTAATAGAGTCTTGTGCCGTGGTGGAACCTTGCGAGATCTGAAAGTCAGATGTGGCATAAGCTTATATGATGTGGCAAATCAAATAAACAAATTAAGTGATCTTATAAGTGCTTACTGAGGGAACTCTTCCATCCCAATGCCTTAAATTTCTTGATTTATGAAAAGTTAGTATGGCCTATTTCCTTATATTGTGACAACAAGGCAACAGTCCAAATGGGATGTCCTATTTCCTTATATTGTGCTTACGGAGGTGGTATGTCCTATTTCCTTATATTGTGACAACAAGGCAACAATCCAAATGGGATCCAATCCCGTTTCATGAGAGGACGAAGCATATTGAGATCAACTGTTATTTTATAAGAGAAAAAGTAGTAAGTCATGAGTTCAAATTGGTTTATGTTAAGTCTGCAGATCAAAGGGTAGATTTTGTTATGAAAGCAGTCAATAGAAGATGACTCTAAGCAAGTTGGCTGTAGTGAATATCTTTCACCCAACTTAAGGGAGAGTGTTGTGAAGTAACTTAACCTTCTGGATATCGGGTCAGCTTGATATGGGATCTATCCTTGTTCTCTTGGTCCAATTGTTAAGTATGATTAAATAAGGGTATATTAGTCTTTTAAGTTATAAGCACCAACATTAGAGGTAGGGTTAACAAGGAAAAAAGATGCAGCAGCCAGGAAGTCTGCAGCTGCCGCAAACTACGTGTTTTGAGATTAGAAGTTGCTTTTCTAGATTACTGTATAAAATTCCTGTTGATTATCAATAAGATTCATTCAACAGTGACTGCCGATGTTTTACCTTTGGCTGGACAATCCTCATCTTGGCACTTCGTATAGACAAATCATTTTCGAAACTTTTAATACTGATGTGTGAATTGAGTTCTTTTACCAGACAGCACTAAAATTCGGTTTTAGTTGTGGTACGTTTGCTATCTTGGATGAGATTACTTTTTCTGGAACATCATATTTCTGAAAGAATTAACATCACATTAAGCTATGCCTGTGGATTTTGCTGAATATATGGCAAAAATCGCTATTTAGTAGGGTCAATCTTTCCTGTTTTTGTTTTATGGCCATAATTTACTGGATCACAGGAAAAACCACACCTACCAGATTGCTTGAGGGTTTATTCTTTTCTGTTTATGTGCTTATTAGTGGCCTGGTTCACTAATCATTGACCGTTGTCTTCTTTCCTCTTGATCTTATTTCCAAAGTATTGGAAGCAACATTTGTCATGATTTATTGCAGAACTGGATGTTGAATCTGTTGGATGATTATGATTGGCAAGAAGAAATGAGTGTTAATATTTACTAACCTAATAATTGGTCGTTGATCCCTGCTTTTGGTTTCAATTAGGTATTTAAACGGCTGAGTCTTACATTGGAACTTGTGAAGAAGGAAATGGAAATAAGCAAATTACAGGTGATCCTTACCTCGGGCTTTATTCATCCTTTGTTGCTATTTTGGCTGGGTAGATGTTAATGCTGTACCTTTTGACATCTGTTTCATATTATGTCCATTTTGTGCTGCTAGGAATCAATAGCAAAGGCCATTGAGGAAAAAGTAAGCGGTGAACAACGTCGATATTTGCTCAATGAGCAACTCAAGGCAATAAAGAAGGTTAGTACTTTTGGTTATATAGGATAGAAGAGAGTTTGTCTGTTCCGCACATGTCAAGTGACTAGTGGTCCTGCTTTTACCTTTCAGGTGGTGATCGTCATTGTTACTGTCTTCCCCCACCCCTTCACCCGTTTCCATAGGAGGCATAGCATAGCTATTAACCTCAACATTTTGTTGTTAAGTTCCATCTGAACTACTGGTCCAGTGGTTAGTGTATAGAGATGTCAAAATGGGCCTGGCCTGGGGGGGTCTCTGAAAAAATGCAGGGTCGGGCCAGAGATTTCTTAGATTGGGTATATAAGACCCGATTCAAATCTGCTTGAAATCCAAATCTAATCATAACATTTATGGCTTCAACAAGCCATATACACATGTAATAAAAAAACTATATATATATATATGTATGTATACAACAACTAAGCCTTTTCCCATACTAGAATGGGTCAGCTATATATATACATTTATATATACTGTTGGAATTCATGGGGAAAGCACAACGCATGAGCATACATGAAGAAATGAGGAAAACATGAGAAAAAGTTGGAGATCTCCCAACTTGCTGAAAAACCAGTTCTTTCTTCACCACACTTGTACCAAAATCTCTCTAAGGCTTCACTAAATCAACTAAGAACAATTAAAAACACATTTGGGTAGCGCACAACCTTTCTATGGGTGTCGGGTGCTCTTGTTCTTTCTTCTCCATGAAGTGATTGGGCAGTAACAGTTCAAAAGTCATGTGTTCTTCCTCTTGAGAAAGCTGATTTTTATGGTAGGAGGTACTATCTCCACCATAAACACTTCAATCAGCTTTTCCTCCGTCCCTTTATATAGTGATTGTTGTCAGTGTGTTGGTTGAGTGTCCTCTCTCTACCACTCAAATAATAGTAGAATACATAACCTGCTTGTACTAGTCGGTTCTGCGCCCATTCACATGGTGGTTGCATCTGATTTTTGCAGTCCTCCAGACTATTCATTTTAGCAACTCAAGGTCTTAAACTTCTTGTTTCTTGGTAATACTGCCACGTTTTGTAAAAATCAATGCATCTGCCTCTTCTATGATTCGATTTTCAAGTATATGTGGTGGAAAATTGTTTTTTTGCACTCTATCTTTTCTTTTATATGCAATTCTACCATTAACCCAATGAAAACATTCATCAGGTACTATATCATACTTTGTGAATCTTTTGCTGAATTTTTCAGCCCTCTTTGATAACACATTTTCACTTTGCCTTTATCCTCAAATCTACCAACAAAAGCATATAAATTAGCCAACAAAACATAGTAACCTGCCTTCTTTGGCATCAACTCAATCACTTTCCTTACATCCTCAAATCTACCAGCAGAAGAATATAAATTAGCCAACAAAACATAGTTACTTGCCTTATGTTGCATCAACTCAATCACTTTCCTTACATCCTCAAATATACCAGCAGAACCATATAAATTGGCCAACAAAACATAGTTACTTGCCTTCTCTTGCATCAACTTAATCACTTTCCTTGCAACTCTCTCCGGTTTCAACATTATCATGCATCAAAATTTGACTTTAATCTTGGAAATTTTGATCCTCTCAAACACCTCAATAAAGCTTCGCCACAACTCTACTCTACTTTCCAAGACAGGGACCAATATGATATCGTCATCCACACTCCTACTAGGAGGTATTCGACCACTACCACATCAACCTCTTTGTAGTAACATTGAGTAACAACCAGCCAAGGAACAACTCTCCTAACTGTTTCCTTGCAGCAACCTTACTTTCTCATCTTTGGGTCAACAATAATAATCTAGACTGCAATGCCTCTTCCTTTGTTCTCGTGCTCGTACGGATCTCCTCCAAGAATCATGGAAGTTGTTGTCTCTGAATTTTGAATTTGAATTTCCAATTTCAAAAAACTCTATTTTGCTTTTTCTACCAACGTTATCCCACAACAATCCTTCCTTTTTCAACACATCACACAAAATCTGGAATGGATGGTCATACTCTAACATCATTTTGGTAACCCATTGGGCAACCGACCACCTTCCTTTCTATCATTTCTTTCTTTGCATACTTTCTTTATGCAGCTATGTCACACGGGTGCGGGTACTAAATACGACAAATTTTAAAAATTTTGGGTGCGGCGATACGACTAAGGTATATAATATTATATATAATATTCAAACTAGAACAAGTGAGACATCAATTAACATAAGTATATGACAATAGTAAGTACATAACTTTATATTAAAGCAAAACACGTAAACAACTACTAATTTCATCATAATACAGAAATTAATCAAAAGAAAATCTTAATGTTTGATAAATGAAATGAATATGTACGTGATAAATCATAGATCTTCACTATCAACAACATTATCAAATATTGGCCTTCACAACAACAAAGTAGTTACACTAAGGAGTTATGCAAAAAAGGATAAGATACATCAATTGTGTTAATTAATTCTATTAACAACAATTTGTATGACGATTGACTGGTACGATAGAAGAATCTTTTGATACATGGACATACTCCACTCAACGACAACAACAACAACTAAGCCTTTTCTCATACTAGACGGGGTCAACTACGTGGATTCTTTGTTTCCACAGATCCCTATCGTGTGCCATGTTAGCAGTTAACTCATAATAAGTTAGATCATTCTTTATCATTTCTTTTCAACACTTTTGTTGTCGTCCTCTACCTCTTTTAATACTTTCCAAATTTAGTTTTTGATACCTTCTTACAGGTTCTCCTTTCTATATGTTCAAACCATCTTAAATGATATTCTCTCATTTTATCCTCTATTGGTAGCACTCCTAATTTGTTTCTAATAACCTCATTATGTATATAGTCTTTTCTTGTATGACTACTTATCTATCTCATCATCTTCATTTCTATCACAAATATCTTTTGTACATGTTGATGATTAACTGCCCAACACTCAAAACCATAAAACATGGCAAGCCTAATTGCTGCTCTATAATATTTACATTTAACTTTAATGGCATCTTCTTATCACAAAGAATACCTGATGCTCCTCTCCATTTTAACCAACTAGCATTAATTCTATGCGTAACATCTCCATTAATTCTTCCATCACTCTGAAAAATTGACCCTAGGTATTTAAAACTTTCCTTTTAGGGAATGCAATGTGTGCCAATTTTAATTTCTATGTCCTCTGAAGTAACCAAATGATCAAACTTACATTCCATATATTATGTCTTTGTTCTATGGACATACTCCACTCAAACAAAGAAAATCTGAATGAATGAATAAAAGAAAGGTCAAACCTCATTCAAGAATGTAAATAAGGTAATCAAATGATGTTGTTGTTCTGTGTTGTTGGTCAACGTCAGAAATCCCTGAGAGAGCGTTGGGACACTTCGCGACAAGTGTGGTTGCCTTTGGCTTCCAAGCTGCCCATTACCACCATCACTACCTCGTGGTAACCGAAGTACAACCGTTTCATGGCTGCCTCTAGCGCCTGGAACGCTTAGAGCAAGTGGATCTGACCTACCCCATGACCACCCCTGCAGTAGTGGAAGAGTCTCATAGTTGCCTCGTGGATCCTCGACCCGCCCCTCGGGTCAACCTCCACCCCTAGAATCATTGGCACCAAGTGCTTCAGCTCCTTGCAACCCTTTGTTAAGGAGTAGAGCGATTGTGTTCGGAGGTCGAAAGACTCGAAACCACCCGTCGAGTATGGCGACCTCCCGATGGACAATTGGTTCTTCAGGCGAAGGAAGTCATTCGGGTCCATGAGGAGGTGGAGCTCCTCTACCTTTGTTAGCACCTTCAACACCTGCTCGAGGATGTAGCAATCTCTCGCAACGTCCTCCCAGTCTCGATCCTCGATCCGTTGCAGGAGTTGTCTCCCAACGAAGATCTAGTGCACGATGCATAGAGTCAGTCTCTCGACGTTGTCAATGAGGTGAGCGAATGGGTTCTTCTTCAGGGCGTGGAGGCCGAACGGTGGTAGATGAGATCGTACTGGAGGATCGGTTTGTAGTTGAGGTTTTGCTCACTGAGACCGAGAGTGAAGGATGAGATCTTTTTATACCAGATGACCTAGAGTTTGGACACATATGAACTCTGACACTTTGACAGCACCCAGAACCTGCTTTGACACATTGATTGTGTCGGCAATTCACGACATTGTGTCAGTGCTGCATTAACAATGTGTCGGTGTCAATGTCACACCAGTGTCGGGGCCGACACTCCACCTCCTAGAGGTGTCTGTGTGACATAGTTATGCAGATGATGGGCAACAATTAACAACTTTCTTTCCTAAAATCGTGGGAATAATCCTTATCTTGATTTTTTTTCTCTTTTGATCTTATCTTTTCCGTCTAGTATGGGAAAAGGCTTAGTTGTTGTTGTTGATCTTATCTTTTCCACAAAATCAGGAAGGTGATCTTTCATAACCACTTTTTTGTTTTTCTTTCCCACAAAATTAGGAAAATAATCAGTAATTTACTTTTCTTACATTTGATATTCAAAAATGAAATTATATTTTTCAAAAGAGAATGAAATCACCAACAACGGTTACAGACTTGTGCTCAACAACTGCCTTATCGTCCTGCATATTCATTGCAGAAAACTGGGCAAGTTGTTATCCATGGTACCTTAGATCTATGATGACGAGGATAACCAACCAATAAAACAAGTCCATCCTCAGAGACGACTTATTTAGGTATCTTGGAGACAGATAGTCTGGTGCATTTGACACGATTACAACATAAAATGAATTTGACTTGTACGGTAGAGAAAACTTGATATCTGCTACACGAACAATCCCCTTTCCCACAAGAGCCTTGCGGTTGGTGTCAGCATCTTCCATATCGTATGGTTCCAAACCCAAGCTTTAGTGTCCTCTTCTTTGAGCAACTTTGAGACCACTAGACAGGAATCAGGACCAACATGCATAACTTTGTGCATGTTACCACCGTAAACCTACTTGAGAAAAGGCAAAGATCTGATCACTTCCAATGCACATGTATTTTCACCAGTATCTCTAAGCAAAACTTCTTTCTCACTAACAAAACCTCCTCAGAAAGCTCCCATCAGTCGTACGTCTCTGATACCATGTTAGGATAAGAAATGAGGAAAGCATGGAGGAAAAAAGTTGGAGATCAGAGGAGGGAGCAGGCCTTCCAATGGAGGCCGTGCCCCCTCTTTCTCTCCCTCTTAATATGATTCCTTAAACCTAATACAAACTGTCTAATCCTTATACAGTGAATTGTTAAACATAAAATGCCCTTAATAATAAGGACTATTACAATAATACCTAAAAACATAAAAAATACTAAAAAATACTAAACAACATATTCTTAAACATATACTATATACATACACATTCATATATATATATATATATATACATATAATGGAAAAAGCATACATATATATATATATATATATATATATATATATATATATATATATATATATATATATATGTGGGTTGGCCCGGCCCACGGCCCTGCAATGGCCGGATTGGGCCAGCACTTTAGAGGCCCATATAAAATGTGGCTCAGCCTGGCCCATATTGACATCTCTATTAGTGTATGTTGCATTTTTTTCACATGAAGCATCTGTCTTGCATAGTGTATGACTTCAATACATTTAATCCAGGAGCTGGGTTTGGAGACAGATGACAAGACTGCACTTGGTGGTCAGTTCCAGAGAACCTTCCTCATCCACATGATTGTCTTCCCTGACAACCTATTTGATGTTTACGTTTAATAGCATGCTTTTTATCTCATTTTTGCAGCAAAATTTAGGGAAAGAATTGAGCCAAAGAAAGATAAGATCCCACCCCATGTTTTACAAGTTATTGAAGAGGAACTCACAAAATTGCAGCTATTGGAACCTAGTTCAAGCGAGTTTAATGTAACTCGTAATTATCTTGATTGGCTTACTGTATTGCCTTGGGGAAACTACAGGTTAGTTTTCTGACCACAGCCTGATTGTTTTCTTCTTTTCAATGATCTGGTTTTCTGTTGGAGGCTGTGAGATGCCCTCCTTTTTCTTAGAGATTTTTTATAACAAAAATTTATATACTTTTCCCTGGTTATGTATCATCCATTTTTTGGTCTCCCTCCCTCTAATGATAAAGTTTCCTTTGGAAATGGGTATATCACCACTGGAAAAGGTGAACATGTACTCACTATGTTTTGCGGGATGGAATCAAGCTACAACTCCTCAAAAAGTTTCTCAGCGAACTTAGTTTCTTCTGATGTGATTTATTTTTCATTTCCTCTTTGTTAATGCTGCTGTTCTGTTTGCAGTGATGAAAATTTTGATGTTCTTCGTGCTCAGAAGATATTAGATGAGGATCATTATGGACTATCTGATGTTAAGGAGAGAATATTGGAATTTATTGCCGTGGGAAAACTTAGGGGAACCTCTCAAGGTTTCCATTGGATCCCATTCTCCAAAGTTCATTGGTTGTTCTTTATCTTTGATATATGAAGTTGATAATCTGTTAATCATTTTCTACATGATACCCTAGTAATGTCTTATGTCAATTTTATTTGAGTTTTGAGGATGTATTCTCTGATAAATTACATGTTTTCATATTGTTGACCATGTGCTTGGAAGCTGCAAGGAAATCCTCACATCTGGTTCTTCGACCTATCATTTAGATTGTTAACTATCATGTGCTGATGTGCCTTAACTCTAACATACCTTTGTCATTTTGTTGGTTTTCCTGACGAGATAGTCGTATTATGTCAATTTGTAAAACGTTGATTGCATTGCACTCTGACTTGGATGATCAAATCATATGTAAATGAGGCCTCATTCTTAATTATTTTTTCTGGGGGGAAATGAGAAAAGCAATGTAAATGGTTGAATTAATATAACAAAAGAAGTATGTGTTTCACCTTAAGCAAAATACTTTCAGCTATATGCAGTTAAATGTTTATGCATATTCAGAAAGGAAGACCTGCATCATTTGGCCATTGTGTGCCGACATTTGTCATGTTTGTACGTTTCCAGGGTCACTTGAATGGTAATGAGCTGGATGTGTACAGTGTAGATATTTGGTTTACTAATCTGAAATGTAATTCTATATGTTCAAAAGGGCGAAGTTTCCAAGTTAATAAAGATCTACTCAGATCCCATGAATCTGGGGTTCCTAGCTTCCCTAGGAGTATGGCATCGTAGATGGACTAGAGCCAGGTCCTAAAGGGAGTAATTTCATCGATGGGTCATGCAGGAATAGAAGGGTGTACAAGGATGAGAACCGCCACTCCTAGGTCTGTTATAGTGTATTCCTTAAAGGAGTTAATATGGCTTCTCATAATATTGTATATAACAAAAGCAGCATTGGAGTAGGTGTAAACAATTATTGATAATCGAGGGTTGAATTGCCAACGTTACAATTCGTCAAATCGCCAAGATCTCAAAACATCCGAATATGGATGTCACACGTAAAGAACACACTAGGAGCCAACAAGAGTCCAAATAACGAAGTCAAATCACAAATAAAGGTTGTGCAAGACAACATATTTATTGATATGCATTGAAGCTCTATTTATAGAGCATAAATTACAATGAAAGAGAATAGGGAGAAGAAGGGAGTTACTATGCATTAACGCTATAATAAGTAGCCGTTGGCCTGCTCCCCAACGATTACCTAGATGGTCCTGGATGGCCATCTAGGACCTAACCATGGGGCTGGGCCCTAGTGGCCCGGCCTGTCCTGTTATAAGTTAACACTCCCCCTTAAACTTATGGTATGTATATCAAAAATTTGTCTAACAAGAAATTAAATATAGGAGTTGATAATAACTTGTGAAAAGTCTGCCAGTTGCATTTGAGAGGGTACATAACATAAAATGAGTTTTTTCTTCAAGTATTCCTCTCGAACAAAGTGACAATCCATCTCAATATGCTTCATTTTTTCATGAAAAATGTTGTTAGATGCGATGTACATGACACTCTTGTTGTCACAAAACATAGTAGATGATTGTTCAAGGATGACCCCCATGTCTCACCTCTTTAATCCATGAGATCTCAGTAGGAGTGGTTGTCATGACTCGGTATTTCGCTTCTGTGGATGAAAACCACACCTTTTGTTGATTTTTGCATCTCCAGGATATTAATGATTCACCTAAAAATATACAAAAACCTGTGGTGGTGTGTCGATTATTGACATCTTCACCCCAATCTGCATCGTTGTCAAATCAAGTGAAGAGGAAGAAGTCAGAAGTACCCCATTATCTACAAAGTGCTTTATGTATCTGATGATTCTAGTAACTACACTCATGTGAGCATTAGTATGAGCTTGTTGAAACTGACTTGCAGTGTGAACGGCGTGTGATATGTGTAGACGAGTGATAGTGAGATAAGTCAATGCTCCTATAAGTTGTTTGTATGGGTTAGGATCATCCAGTTTCTCTCTGTCTATTGCTCTCAGAACCTCTGGTGTATCCACCTTCTTCTCGTCGGTTAGACCTGACCTGTCAACAATTTCACTCGCAAATTTTGTTTGAGACATAAATATCCGCTATTATTATGTATAATTTTAATTCTCAAAAAATAACTAAGCAAAACAAGATCTTTCATTTCAAATTCTTCGTAAAGATCACTTTTAACTTACAAGATGCGAGATTTATCACTTGTAGTGATGATTATATCATCTACATACAAGAGTAGAATTACTATACCTGTATCTGATTTTCTCACAAATAATGCAGTATCAGTATAACAAGATGTAAAGTGACGAAGATGCATGAAATTTTCAAAACGATCAAACTAAGCCTTAGGGGCTTGTTTCAAACCATACAATACTTTTTGCAGTTTGAGAACATGATCCTTGAGAAAAATAAACCCAAGAGGAGTCATAAACTTCTTCAGTTAAATATCCATTCAAAAAGGCATTTTTAACATCAAGTTGATATATATCCCAGTTTTGAATAGCACTAAGGGTGATTAGAATTCTAATAGTAGTCATTCTAGCAACAACAACAAAAGTTTCATCATAATCAATTTCATGCTCTTGAGCATATCCCTTGGCTACCAATCTGGCCATATATCTTTCAATATTACCATTACTATGAGTTTTGATTTTATAAACTCATCGACATCAAATAACCTTCTTATTTTTAGGCGTAGGTAAAATGATCTAAGTTTGAGCTTTATCTAGGGCTCTAAGTTCATCACTCATAGCAGCTTCCCATTCGGGAATACCCTTAGCTTGGTGATAGAACTTAGGTTCTTTGATTTGATGAAGAATTACAATCAAGTTTTTGCGTTGAGGTTCAAAAGTTTCACAGGAAACAAAACGTTGAGGAGGTTTTGAAATTCTAGGTTCTACACTCGTGTTATCAGATTCTCTATGACGTCATGTATAATGTAATGGGAAGGGTTCAATGATGGGTTGAGGATCAACAATTTCATTTTGGACACTATCACTCTCTAGAGGACTATCCTGATGATCTTTAGGGTCACAATCATCGTTCTTCTATATCAAAGAAGTCTTGAGATATAGATGATTGAGAACTTTCTTAGATATAGATGATTGAGAACTTTCTAAAGATTTAAACTTATAGTAAGCATCATTCTCAAAGAATTTTACATCATTAGAAACATATAATTTATCATTGACAGGATCAAAACATCTATAACCTTTTTTGTCTGTACATACTCAATGGCCCTAGGAGATTATTTATCATTTTTATCCGTATAAACAAAGCATCTGCACCCAAAAACCCTCAGTCTTTCATAATAAGGAGTAGGATTATATAGTTTTTTAAGGAGAGAAATATTTTCAAGTTTGGATGAAGGCATTCTATTAATTAGATATATCGCAGTAAGAGTAGGTTCTGCCCATAAAAACTTAGGAACATTGCTGACAATTAACATAATGCGACATGTTTCTATGATATGTTTATGTTTTCTCTCAGCTAAGCCATTTTGTTGAGGGGTTTTGGTGCACGATTTTTTATGCAAAATTTCTTTGGTTTCGACAAACTTTTGAAACTCATTTGACATATATTCTCTTTCCGAATCAGATCTAAAAATCTTAATAGTGGAATCATTGATTTTTAACCATATTACAAAAGGTTACAAATTTTTCAAACACTTCTGACTTTTGTTTCAAAAGATATATCTAAATAAAGCGAGTAAAGTTATCTACAAATATCATGTAGTATTGAACTCCTCCCTTAGAAACAATAGGAGCAGGACCTCAAACATCATAGTGTATTAATTCAAAAGCTTTGTTTGGTACATAATTTCTTTCACTAAAAGGAAGACGATGCATTTTTCCAAGAACACACTCTTTATATTCAAACTTTTGTTCCCCAATTTTTTTCAACAAAGAAAAATTACATAATTTATGTATATCTAAATGTCCAAGTCATTTATGCCAAAGGGTAGCATCTTGGGCTACATTGCAAGATTCAAAATTTGGCATAACTAAATAATCCATTTTGTATAGTCCGCTTTCTCTATAGCCTTACCAATCACCTTCTTCGATAGGTGATCCTCCACCACACAATGCTTGGATGAGAAAATGATTATACAATCATTATCACAAATTTGAGCAACCAAAAGTAAGTTTAAATTGAGTTTAGGTATAAAACTTATGTTTTGGACTTTAAAATTTTCTTTTTCGAAATTTTCTATTTTTTTAATTTGAAGTTTTGTACCATCGGCCGTAAATACATGAGATTCATTTAAGGATTTTTCACAATGAGTCATATGAAAAGAGTACCCAAATCTAAAAACTAAGACATACCTTAAGAGGTGGAGAGAGCGTTTTTGGAGATGATTACTTTTTCCTTAAACATTTCCTCTATATATGCTTTGATGTTGGTAGGCAAGATTCCTCCTTCTTTATCTTCTACGGATCCCACATTTCCAAATTTTCTTCGAAGAAGAAGGCAAGTGTTTTTGATGTGCCCACTTTCCTTGCAATAGTGACATATGGTGTCCTTCATTAGCCATGGTCCTCTGAGTTTCTTTTTCACATGCGGAGGCTTGTACATCTCCATGTTAGCTCCCGGTTTCGAGGCGGCAAGCCCGACTTCTTTTGCAACATTGATATTTTTTAATATTGTTTCTTCCATAACAAGATTGGTAAAAAAATGAGTCTCCTTTTGGTCTAGGTTTCCTATGCATTAAGTTTGATCTAATATTTTCAAATTTGTCTCTTAAACCATGCATCAATAAAAAGAATTATTGATTATCTAAAAACTCTTGAAATTAATCTAATTTTTGAAGTTTTTCAAATTTATCAAAACTTTTAAGTTGAGTCCATAGTTCCGAAAACTCATTGTGATAGTTTGTAAAGTTCCCTTGCTTAAGCATTATCATCCTTTTCATTAAATCAATTTGGGAAACAAAATCATCTTCAGAGTTAATCTTTTTTAAGTATTCTCATGTTTCAAAAGCATTTTCGAAAACACAAATTCTATTTCTAAGTTTTTCATCTACATTTTGACAAATAATCCAAGTTATTTTAGCATTCATTTTCTCCTAAATTTTTAGATCTTGCTTATATTTTCCATGTGCTTTAACAATATCATTATCATCGAAACCATCAATGTCTAAAATTGGTTCTTTGATTGTACCATCAATATAATATCAAAAATATATTTTTTCATAGTCTTTGCTCAACTTTGATAGCATTTTGGGTCAAGAATGCATCTAAAGGATTCATTTTTACTTTCCATTTTGTGAAAAAACAAAAGTTTTAAACTTACCTCAATATCGGAGTAATTTTACGAAATTTACAATCTTGACACGCTTTCCAATATGCTCAAAATCTTCAATACGAGACTCTGATACCATGTAAACAATTGTTGATAATCAAGGGTTGAATTGTCAACATTAGAATTCGTCAAATCGCAAAGATCTCAAAACATCCGAATATGGATTTCACATGTAAAGAACACACTAGGAGTCAACAAGAGTCCAAATAACGAAGTCAAATCACAAACAAAGGCGGTGCAAGACACCATATTTATTGACATGCATTGAAGCTCTATTTATAGAGCATAAATTACAATGAAAGAGAATAGGGAGAAGAAGGCAATTACTAAGTAACGGCTATAATAAGTAGCCGTTGGGGAGGGCTCCCCAACGGTTACCTGGATGGCCAGAGCCCTGATCTGACTGCCCTTCCAAGACCTAACCATGGGCCATCATGGGCCGGGCCCTAGTGGCCCGGCCTGCCCTGTTACAAGTTAACAGTAGGTAGGCTAGATGCACATCAGATCTTGTTTTCTTATTTCAAAAGAATTAGATATGTATTATTTGACTATTGATGGTCATTTGTTATTTTTATAGTTATGCTTTTCAGATCTGTTGAGTTTGTGTCTTTCTTTTTGCGTTAATCTTGTTTCTTTTATTAAACATCATTACATTCATGAAAGATTGATGTTACTCTTAGTCCTTTCCAGTTCTAGTGATTTCAATTTTCTTTTGTTTCTGCTGTTTCATAGGTTTTGAAACTAATGGTAGCAACTGATTAGCTGTTGGTTTTTTCTTATGGGTGCAGGTAAGATTATCTGTCTTTCAGGACCTCCTGGAGTGGGTAAGACCAGCATTGGTCGCTCAATTGCACGAGCCTTAAATAGGAAGTTTTATCGTTTTTCTGTTGGAGGATTGGCTGATGTTGCGGAAATAAAAGTATGTCCTCTATCTAGTCTGTTATTTAGAGTTTAGACTATTTTCTATATTGTCTCATTACGTATCTTTCTCATGCTCCATTTTATGATAGGGGCATCGCCGTACCTATGTAGGAGCGATGCCAGGAAAAATGGTACAATGTTTAAAGCATGTGGAAACGGCCAACCCTCTCGTATTGATTGATGAGATTGACAAGGTATATTACTTTTTCTGCATCAAATTTCTTTCCATTTGATATTGTGTCTTCTTTCCATTGTTCTTTCTCACCTCTACTTCTGTGGTCTCTCTTTGCACTTGGTTTAATTATTGAATTTAGTTGATAACTTTGGCTTTGCTGTAATACATTTGAACACATTGACAGCTGGGATGGGGACATGCTGGGGATCCAGCAAGTGCATTACTCGAGCTTCTTGACCCAGAACAAAATGCGAACTTTCTTGATCACTATCTTGATGTTCCTATTGACTTATCTAAGGTGAGCTAAGTTATCATCATATCTACGAACTTGTATATTGTCTGTTATAGGTCTCATAAATATATGTACATGTCAAAGAACTTGGAACCAAAATAGGTTTCCCTTCCGGGAAGCTTACTGAATCCTTCACTTGGTAAACCAACATAAGCTCTACGAAGCTGAGTTTTCACAAGTTCCCATCTAGAAAAGTACTTTCAAATAAATTTTGAGAATGGCTATTCCAGGAAGCAATGTTTTCTCAGAGGGGGTTCCATCATTTGTCCTCTGCCTATTGCAAAAGCAAACTATTATAGCTGTCTCAGTTAGCGTTATACAATATGTTATTTTCTCCCATTGAATTGCTGGAGCAACTACAACACATCCGTGCAAGCCGCAATTATCTATAGAGAGCTGAGCTGGTAGTATCAAGCAACAAGGTATAATATTAAACTGCTTTAGACAAATGAGATTCGTGATTTATTCAAGCATTAAATAAAAGAATTATATGCAATATATTGAAAAAGTTGGCTCCTCTTCTTTGTACTTCTAACTGTATTCTTTTTAACTTTTTCAAGTTTCAAGGCACGTCTCATGCTTTCTTTAAGTTTAGAAAACTCTTAAAATCTGAAATGCCTCAAGGACTCTTCATCAACCTCTTGTTAGCCTATGCATTCACTCGTCCTTGCTGCTATCTGTAGGTTCTTTTTGTTTGTACGGCTAATGTTATCGAGACGATTCCGAACCCTCTTCTAGACAGGATGGAAGTTATTGCTCTAGCTGGTTATATAACAGATGAGAAGATTCATATTGCCCGTGATTATTTAGAGAAGACAACTCGTGAAGCATGTGGTATCAAGCCTGAACAGGTTAGGTTTGTCTTCATGAGTAAATGCATGGTGTTATTTTTCAGCATTGGTTTTGTATTTAATTATCACTATCATCAGCTTATCCAACGCTTAACCACAATAGCTTCACTGTCACCATGTATATAAATTAATGAATTAGCTTAACATCAACGGAATTGCTGATAGGTTGAAGTGACTGATGCTGCTGTTCTGGCACTTATAGAAAACTATTGCCGTGAAGCAGGAGTCCGCAATCTTCAGAAGCACATAGAAAAAATTTACCGTAAGGTTTGTTATACATCTCTTTTGTGGTTTTCTCTTTTATACTCTTGCACAAGCCTTTTTTCCTACTCTACTTCATGAGGCATCAGTTTTCTAGTCTTGTTAATACGTTGCTTTTAGAAACTTAGATATTGGTTATCCCTTTTGTTTATTGGCTTCCTAGATATGCCAAATTCTTGTTTTCATGTGTTTGTATTTTTAAAAGGTCATGTCACTTTTTTCGTAGTTAGGTTCTGATCCATAAGCCAGCTTGTATTCGAACTTCTAAATAGTTAGATCCAATACTCCTAATATGGAAGTCAGGACCAGGTATAGATCCAACCAAAAGTCAACTTTCCGATAGTATGTTTTGGGGACAATAACATCAGAATTTTAGGAGCAACTACTTATCCCAAAGCACGTGCTCACTAATTTGATGCTATCTGATCTGCAGATAGCTTTGCAGCTGGTGCGTCAAGGGGTATCGAATGATCTGGTGCTTGAGGAGGCATCTAATGAGCCTTCCATGGTTTCCACTATCGAGGAAGTTCAGGTTAATGGTTCTGAAGGACCACCTGCTGAAAAAATGAATGATATTTCAATGGAGGGAAGTAACAGCGATGAAGATGCAAACCAAGAGCAGCCCAATGAGGCCCCGGTGGTAACAGAGTCATCAGCATCACATTCGTCTGCAAATCAAAGCTCTGAAAAACCCCTTGATTTTGAGGTGTGCTTAGGATTGGAATGCCATTTTATGTTTGATGATGTTTTAGGATTATATCTGAACCATGTAGACAATATTTTGCTTGTTTTGTTTATCATTTTTTTAGGGCAAAGAAGTTGATCTTATACAAGAAACAGATGGCAAAACGTTGGGCAGAGTTGTTATAGACACATCCAACTTGCCTGATTTTGTTGGTAAGCCCATGTTTCATGCCGAAAGAATCTACGATAAAACACCAATTGGAGTTGTGATGGGCCTTGCTTGGACGGCGATGGGTGGTTCAACGTTGTATATAGAGACCACTCTTGTCGAACAGGGAGAAGGAAAAGGTGCATTGCATATGACAGGTCAACTTGGTGATGTGATGAAGGAAAGTGCTCAAATAGCACATACCGTAGCTCGATCGATACTCAAAGAGAAAGAGCCAGAAAATTCTTTCTTTTCTACCTCAAAGCTCCACCTACATGTGCCAGCAGGTGCCACTCCGAAGGATGGGCCAAGTGCTGGCTGCACGATGATTACTTCGATGTTGTCATTGGCTATGGGGAACTGTGCAAGAAGGGACCTTGCCATGACCGGAGAAGTAACCTTAACGGGGCTCATTCTCCCAATTGGTGGGGTATGTTTCATAATTCTATTAGTCTTTATCATCTGTTTGTTGATATAAGCTCTGTTCCATATGATGTCATTCATTTCTTTATCTTGTACTAGTTGCAAATAACTGTTGTTCATTTCATCTAACAATTATCTATTCTATTGGAGAGACTAGGTTAAGGAGAAAACAATTGCTGCAAGGCGAAGCGGCATTAAAACCATCATTTTCCCATCTGCCAATCGGAGGGATTTTGATGAGCTTGCACCGAATGTGAAAGAAGGCCTTGAAGCCCATTTTGCAGATAGTTACAGTCAGATTTTTTATTTAGCATTTAACTGTGAGCCAGCAGCAGAGGAACATGCTATGCCTGAGTAGATATTCCTTCCACTGATTATCCTTTATTCTTTTCCTGCCTTAGAGCCTTGGCTGCTCATGAGAGTAACGAATAATTGCTGAATCAATTTTTTTGAGATGCTCACTTTTGTAGGTGCATTGCATTCGGGGAATTTGAGGATCCAGTTGTTACACTTGTAGATGTATTTAACAGAAAATATGATGTAATTTATGTTTCTTGAGGTGCTCGTGATGATCTTGTTCGTATAATTTGACGCTGTAAGGTTTTGTCCAAGAGGTTTTACTTTTGTCCTTTTTACTGTTTGTTATCTCTTCTGTTTTACTTGGCTAGAGATTTCTCAAAGCATACAACTTTCTACCCATTGATGATGCAAGTAAGCTTTTCATTGGCAACATAGTGATTGTGGTTTCTCAAATATGGAAGCTCATTTATCTCACGGTAAAGATTCTAAGAGCATGTAAATTGACTTGCTTTACAGGTATTGACATGGTGTTACTTTTCTTTACCTTTGGACAAATCGGTTCTTGAGCAGTTAAAATTTATAAATGACGTACGTAGCCAAGGCTATATTTTGAATTCGTCTTGCTACGTACTTGATTGGTAAAATCAACGGGAGAAATCTTTCTCTCTCTGTGTGTCTGCACACATCGAGTAGGAAGGGTAGGAGGGCGTTGTGACGAGCAACTAAGGCGAAAGCTGGTGTTTCATTGAGGTTTTCCTCTTAGCTTACTCTTCCTTTTCCCTTTTCTGTTAGCGAGTCATCAATTTTCGGTTAAGTAGATGGAAGAGTTTGTAAAAGGTTGCCGGTAGCCAGCAGGATGGCATGTTCTTCCACTCTACTTCTTTCTTGGTTTCTGTGTTTTTTTTTTGGGTGAGAAGCTACCACTGTACTTCTTTCTTTCTTCTCGAGATGGTTGGCCTTGAACACCATAAACCACCAGAAATTAGAGAAACTGGTAAATAGATGGTTGGTACTGCTGCCAACCCATTGTCTTTTAGGGGCAAAAGTATAATAAAGAAATTTAAAATGTAGTTTGTACAAATAAAAAAATAACTATGTTACATTAATACCTCCGAAAAGTAACCTGAAACCCGAAGGCAGGAGTCTGCAGAATCAAAATGCATAGGATAAAAGTTAGTCTCTCTCTCCTTGTATATATATATATAAGAGAAGAGAAGCTGTTAAATACTAGCATGTTAGCAAATCTAAACAAATATGAACCTATCTTTGGTAATAGAGGGCTGAGATATATATATATATACTTTTTGCAAGTACACTTTATTTGCATAGGCCCATCCATCATTGATACTTGTTTTGGATTTGCTAGAACCCTTAGGTATTAGCATGTATCCGTCTCTCTCTCTATAATATATATATAAAGAGAGAAAGATGGTTCTCAATGAATATATAAATACTTAAATATCTATATCGTTCAATCTTTGAAATAAACATCAAAGATCTTAATTAAAAGTATTTTATAACAATGCATCATTTATATTAAATATAAAGTAATTCAAATTTCTATGATTGATCTTAAAAATCAATAATAGAAATGTTTAAGTATTTTTATATGCTTAAAAACATTATATATTTAGTAATATATATATATATATATATATATATATATATATGAGTATTCTTCGTATTTTTTCAAAATCCCTAAAAATTTTGAAATTATACTTATGTGACTCAAAAGCAATTGATGACATAAGTGAACATGTCAGATGGACTGGATCTAGTTCATATGTAATGGAGGCCCAAGCCAAATATAAAACCTCGGATATCAAACCGGCAATGTTCCACTTGTGAATCAAACTCCTAGCTAAGTTTGTTTGTAGTTCGGTTCTAACTTCAGCCTTGAACCAACCGCTAGTCTTGGTTCTTTATTTTTAGAGAATCGAAGAAAATCATGCTATGACTAGAACCGAACCAAATTGAACCGTCGGTTCTAAACCACAGTTCTACTTATTTAAAGGTTTTGCTGAATACAATGTATTATAATATTAGATTATTTATATATACAGTTCACATTATATAAAATGATTTGATTGGATTCTCATAAATCAGTTCTAACACTGGAACCATGAACCAACCCATCAGGTTTTTTCCCTGCTAGAACCAAACTAAACCAAACCGTGCGATTCCATTAACACCCTTACTCCTACTTATATACTTGTGCAGCGTGCTTATATACTTTTCTACCAAATGCCCCTTGTCTGCAGAACATCAAAAACTTCAACTTGCTTGAAGGAGATTATTTCTTAAATATATATCAAAATCTAATTTTCCTTGACAATACAAGGTTCTAACTTATAAAGCTCAGGAGCAGTATCTCATCCTGGGGGACGGCCGCAAATTGGTCATCAATTTTTTGTTTCCACATACCCCTATCATGTGTCATGCTAGTAGTTAACTCAATATAAACTAAATCGTTCTCTCAACACTTTTATAGTCATTATCTTTCTCTTTTAACATTTTCTCAACGGCTTTTGTACTAAAATAAATAAATAAAATTAGACCATAAACAAGAGTCAATACCGTCATAGAACTGGATCTAGCATTAGAATAACGAGAACCAAAACCAAATGGAGAACTTGAGAAGAACATGAGATCCAAAATTCGTAATCGCTTGGTTCCCATGAGATGAAACTGAGGGGGATATGCCTGAACCTTAACGATTGCACAAACTCATTGGAGGAGTTATTGGTTCGGTTCGGGTTTAAAACCTTGATCCATACTCGAAAGGGGGTGTTCGAGTGGTTTGTGGATAGTTACTGAGAGCAGGACTGCACTAATTATTGAAGAAAACAAAATGCTAGATAGTCAACCAAGCAAAAATGGGCCTTCTTAGCCTTACTAGTATAGGTAATTTTACATTGTAATCGTATATAGAACTCAAATAGGTCCGCGAGTTACTTGAGTCGAGTACTGGTAAACTCTAGCTCGGGCAACTCACAGGCCTAGCTCGCATGGGCTAAAAAGATCGAGCCAACATCGAGCTTTAGTCTTGGCTTGTGCTATAAGTAGCCATTCAAATCGTACTCGAGTTTGCTGCCATCTACGCATGTTTGATCTTCAAATGTCAATCTCTTGCCTCAAAAATCAATAACAATGTGGTGATTTCAAAAATCAATAACAATGTGGTGATCAAGGTTTTATTTGATACAATGCTATTTCAATTTAAAGCTCTGTTTCGCATCAAACACAAAACCTATTGTTAACAGCAAAGTCCAATTTACTTGAGTACCATAATTTAAATCGTATCATCAATCTCCTTTACTTTTTTTCTAACTTACTTTGTCTCTTGTAAATATAGAATATGAATATTTCTTCGAATCATAGTATCTACCACCTCCATTAGCTTACTGGACAATGTTCCGATATTCTAAGAATCAATTCGAATCTTATTATCTACGACCAGCTTTCTTACCTCCCATATCCATCAATATTGAAAATGTGGAGACCCTTTCTGTAATTTATTCTCTACATTCAAGCGGCAATGTAGCAAAACTAACATCTTTACTCACGCCTGTTCATGATGTGGGAACCCTTTAGAGAGATGAGATATAGGAATTAATCTCCCCATAAATCATTGTTATCACTTGCAAATCAAATATCAAATCATGATTACAAGCACATTTAGGTTTAAGCCTATAATTCTAATACCAGACACAAATCAAACGGAGCAGTGAATAAGATCAAAGCGTTTATGTTGAAGTTAATGCATCACGGAATCCCCACCAAAACTAAATTGAAGCAAAGGTTAGTTAAGGAGCTGTGTCTTGTATGTGCACAAAGATCTTCAACATTGAATCGTCTCCTACCCAGGTCTTGCATTACCCAAAAAGATTTTTAATACTAATAATTTAAACATAAGAAAAATTGGAAACGGGGAGGCCGAAGTCAGACAGACGGCCTTGGTATCGAACTCGTGACCTTCAACTGGACAGACGAGCTATCGCTCTCTGTGCCATGCCCTGTATTGCGATTATTTTCAGAAAAATGAACCGATAACAGTATAAAATGTCGTGATTAAAACGTGAGAATCTCTAATGCGCGAGTGTAGAACGCATTCCACACCGTTCATCCACTTACATGGGGTGGGTTTAACCGATCCAATCAAACGAGGGGTGAAATCGGGCCAGATATCCGACCCGACATCTGCAAAGTATGATATTTTTTAGGATGACGACGTTGCCCTCGATCACTAGAAACCGCGAACCCGACTGTCTGCAGAACGACGAGAGACTCCTTGGTAATTACCAAAATGTATAAGAGTATTAAAGTAAAACCGTCGAATCCGTTACAGATGACCGACGCGTTGGGCAGAAATGTCGCGGGAAACCATTACGCGTCGATCGCATTTTTATTACCAATTCTGCCCTGCATGTTACGGTCCGAACCCCTTTTTTAGGATCTTGTCCAGGTTAATGTATGATGGCGAAGTGGTCTTTTCAAACGCGGAATGACGATATAATGGCTCGCTGCCGATCTTCATCCCCGTCTCTCTTTCGAGAGTTTCTGCTTCTTATAGCTTTGTTGGTCGGCATTGCGTTTGTTACGTCGGTCCGTGAAGGCGAAGGCGTGGGAGTCCTTGATCGATAGGTGGAGAGAGATGAACGGCACCGGAAAATCGCTTCTGGACGAGCTCCGGAGCTTCGACAAGGGCGGGCTCTTTGACCTCGGGCACCCTCTCCTTAACAGGATCTCTGAGAGCTTCGTCAAGGCTGCCGGAGTCTCTCTCTCTCTCTCTCTCTCTCTCTCTCTCTCTCTCTCTCTCTCTCTCTCTTTTCTGCTTTTTTGGTGATGATCTGCGCGCCCTTCCTTGTGCAGATAGTTCTGTTCGAGTATGAAATTATGCCTCTCGTACTGGTTTGTCAGCGGTTTTCCAATATCTCTTTCTCTCTGTCTTCCCGTCCGTTCGTCTGTCTGTCCCATACTTTATCCTGTCTAGTCCATCCGTAGTTCCAGAGTCCTTTCTCTTCTCTTCTCCTCTTCATTCCTTAGGAAGGTTTTCTTAGCGGTATGTTTCTCGACGAACCTCCCTTATTAGTTTAAGAGTGGCTTTCAGATCTAACACTGTCATTTACTATAGTAACAGTTTCCCGATGTCCTCTGTCTCTCTCTAATTAGTTTATTAGAGTTTCAAATGCCTACTCTCTCTCACACACATTTATTTTGTTGCTTTCTGGTGGTTTCAGATCGGTGCTGTTCAGGCGGTGAGCCGGGAGGCATATCTGACTGTGATCGAAGGTGAACCGTCCTTTCGAGTTGTAGTGTCGTTTAAGTCCTCGCGAAAACTGATTCACGCGTCCTATTTCTTCATCGTGCACGCTTATATCTGTTCTACGCCCTTAGGAGTGCGTCGCAATAGCGTGTAGCGATCGAGTTGTTCTGGCCTCTGTCGTCGTTTGAAATTCCGTTCATTAGGACGAACGTTATTTCCTTATGTTCTCTTTGACAATCGATTCAACAGACTAAAATGACTAGGAGAAAGGCGCATCATGCACGACCATAGTATCATGTTCAGCAAGTTGCATTGTGCTACCTATATCTTCTATGTTCTTCATTGTAAGAAGAAGGTGATGATTTCAATTTGCCAAAAAAGGAACTGAGAGCAGTCGAGGACAGATCAAAATATTTTCCTTATTCAATGTTTGTCATAATTGTATTTTATATACTTCCTCCTGATATTTGTTTCTGTTTCCTCTTCGTCTTCTTTGGTTCCAAGACTCCCTCTTGACCTTATGAGGTATCTGGGGTATATGGGACGCTTAAATGACTTCAATGCCCTCATTCAGTTGGATTTGTTCTCGTCTGTGCGTCGTTTTTGTTTTGTAATACTTGACAAAGCTAAGAGCGTTATTGGCAAACGATCAGGATCGAGCGCGGATAGCAACGGCGTCCCAGACCTGACTGGTACCAAACGACACCCTCGCTTGAACGACTTTAAAGGTGAGAGAACCAGCCGAATGATCTACAGCTTTACTTTCCGATGCCGGAGAGGGCAACTTACTTACTAATCCTTTTATTTGCTTTTTGTTTCACCTCAGGAGAGACGTGCGCAAAGTCTCTGGAGGCTCTGGTAAGCACGATATTCAGACTCTCCCAGAGGCACGCGCGCGCGCGGGCACACACACACAGGGTGAAGTGAGGAAAACAAGGCTATAGTGTTTCATTTCTATACAGGGGAATCGATAAGATTAGTTTGGGTAGGGGTGTCAAGTGGGTCGATTTCGGTCGGGTCATTTCAGGCCTGGTCAAAGCAGGTTGACCCGTACACGACCCGATTTATTGTTCATGTCCATTGAGATGACCAAAACCGTACATTTCCATAGGCATGTTGTATACATACATGTATTAAATGTTACTGTATATACTTATTCTATAATAATTTTTACTTATGTGTGTTATATATATCATATTATGAAGATATGCTATAGACCTTCTGCATGTATTATAACAAAATACACGACGTTTATAAATATATCAAACTAATTTGTTGGAGTTAGGTCGTGTTGGGTCTGGGTCAACCCGAACCTGACTCAAAAATTTCATGGGTCAGTTTTGGAGACCCGCTATGTACCTCACCTCTGATCCGAACACGGAACTTTCGTGATATTGATCAGTTCGGAATCCGGATTGTCATATAACCAGCTTATTCTGAAGTATTACCCAGTTCAGTATAAGGGATCTAGGTCCTTTTCCTATCCGGCTGATGCTTCATTCAATCGATTGTCTGATTCTACCATGACTGGTTCATGTGAATGAGATCGTGGAATTAGAAACCAGTACCCGGAAATGGATATTTTAATGGGCTCTCTGTGTGTTACAGGTGAAGAATGCCGGGAAAGAGTCCCTCCAGTGGGGTACGTATTTTATTGCTATTAACATGCTTCTGAGTCGTCAACATATGCAATAAAATTGATTTCATATGCTTTGCATCATTCAAGGCAAGCTGTACTTGACCGATGCTATTTACTTTGTGCTTGTTAACTCTCCTGGATCACTCGGACCAGCATGGAGGCATACCTCGTTTAGCTTACCTCGGGATCAAACCGAAAGATCTATATCCACTTAAGACGGTGCAGAAAGGACCTACTCTTGTGCCGCAAACATACTTGAGTGCTTGACGCTTGGAATAGATAGTCTTCCTGCATCGTGTCCTAGCTGTCCAAATCATTCTAGTTGGACAGTGGATGGCTAAAATTGATTGAATGGTGGTATCTCTTGTCTGCCAGATGATGCAGCGGATTCCATCCGAACTGTGTCCTTTCGTTGTATTCTCCATTTGTTAATGGATGTTACCTGACTGTGGATGCAGGTTTAGCTGCAGGTATGTACTCGGGGCTCACCTATGGCCTTAAGGAAGCAACTGGTTCTCATGATTGGGTAAGTAAACAGCACTCCGACTCTGATATTACATGCCAATACGTTAGTTATAATTGGTGGGCATCCATGGTTGCACTAGAAAATATTCAAAGAGCAAGAGGAATCCGCCTGTCGGTGGTCCGCCTTTGGCTTTTGGAGCGTCCCACATGGGCGTGCACTGTATTTAGAATTTAGAAATGTTTATTATATAGGAGCAGTAACCTTTTCTTTTAGTTGATCATAAACTGAGAGGAATCTATGGATGCCTGATTGCAGAAAAACAGTGCAGTGGCGGGGGCAGTCACCGGAGCGGCATTGGCACTAACCGCAGATGGCGCCTCGCATGAACAGATTGTGCAGTGCGCCATTACAGGGGCTGCACTCTCGACTGCAGCTAACCTTCTTTCTGGAATATTCTAGGTCCGTCTTGCCTCCATGGCTTCGTTTCTAGAGGAAAATCAGGATAAGATGATTTTGTTCGTCTTGTTGATGCTAGTCATTTTGGTTCCTTTCCGAGTGTTTGGCTAAGAGAGGATGCAGAACTACTCCTTAGTCCTTTTGGAAGCACTTCTTAATGCTTTAATAAACAAGTTGGTAGCAACGTCTCGATGATCATGGATGGTTTTTGAGATGTGAAAGGGCCAGGTGCTTTTCGGGGTTAAGCAAAACTATTTTTACAATTACACTAGCTCGCCCTGTTCTGTTGAATGGTTTCCGGCATAAAACCGGCGTCCCTGCTCAATACCCCTTGGATTATGATCTGTTGCGTCCTGTTTTGGTTTGAGTTCGCATTGAGAGTTCATCCCAGTACAGTCATAGTGTTAAGGGAAGCTTGTGATATCTGGTAAAATCTCGTTCTACGTAGCGTTTCAAGTTTTTATGTTTCCTTGATACGGCGCTTGCCTCAGGCTAAGCAACTTGAACAGTTGGACTACATTCAGATGAGGGAAATGACTGCAGTACCTGTATGGTGTTGAACGAGTTTTGGAAATCATGGATGCCACCTTGGTGGAAGGCATGAGCAAATGCATCGGCTCTACACCGATGCTGGTGTGCCGTAGCGGTGAAATGGGAAATATATCGTGCAGTCTCATGGTCTGACCCGGGGTCTAGCTCGAAGAGGGTTCCTGGCCACTTGGAAGTGGTGATAGTTTTCGAACTCTTTTGTTATATAAGTGATGACCATTTCTTATCAATGGTAAGATACAGCCAGAGGCCCGAAGATTCGAGGTGAATGTGGAACATTCAGAATCTCAGTGGACACGAGAAATTCTCTGTCCGGTAGCATGTTAGAGTTTAACAACTCCAATTCTAACTGAACCAAAATCGCCACTCATATGAATTAGGTTACCTAATATTATTACACATGAAAGCTTTTAGTGCCCACTTAGAACATGTTGAGGATAAGATACACATTAAGACATGGTTAGGCATCAAGGAAGGAAAAAAACAGGAAAATTATAGCAGTTAAAGCTGATGACTTTATCATTTCTGTTCTCTGTTACACTGGGGAGGCACAAGCCGGTGTCCCAGCCAGGTGAGACTATAAAAGTAATCTTTGGTTTACGCCCTGAAACATTCTTCGAGCCTCACTCTCTCTAATATATATGTGTGTGTGTGCGTGTGTGTAATTCATGGTCTATACCGGTAATAGTTGCAAACAGTTCAATGCCATCAGTAGTTCCGTTATATAGGCCATGGCCTGAGAATATTGTTCGGCAACTTTATTTCTACGTTGTGATCAAGAATTCTTTTAGTCGATCCTACCACTCACCTGCAAATTCTCTTGCCACCGGCGTTGAACCACAGAAACTGCATGTCCCATGAAGTAGTCGATGCAGTATAATTCTGCTGGCCCTTGGAAGAAAGAGCTGGAGGAAAAGCACCATGAAATAATAGACATCCCTCGAGAACATGCTTGCCTACTAGTGTTAATGAGTAGATCCAGTTCTCACTTTAGATGCTATTACCAAAATCGGTATACTGGCATCCTATAAGGTGAACATGAACATTTGTCGACAAAAGTAAATGCTTTGTTGAATGTACTTGCATCAAAATCTGGCGGTATTCCTAATAAAAAGTCTGGCAGTATGAGACTGGTATAAATTTTCATAAACCAGATCCATCCATCCACACACACACACACACACACACACACACATATGAATCTTATATGCATGATGTCTTTCGGATTTCAGTACTCATGAGATTTGAATTATTTTAATTTAATGAAAATTGCATTAAATGATTATTTTTAGTTCAAATTTTCATTGCTAATCTCAAAGTCGAACAGTGAAAATATTTATGTAAGATTATGCATAAAAAAAAACATTATGCATTTACGACTCATGTCTCTCTATATATAGAGAGGGGAGAAGGGAGAGAGAAGATAGTGGTATAGGATCAAAATTCATGTTCAAGTCTATTCGATTGGTGTGTTCAATAAGGAAGATTTGAATTAAAAAGAAAATTATATTATTATTTTATATTTAATACACAACAATATATTTTACTTTTTAAATTTAAGTATCTATTGTTAACCACACCAATCAAACAATAGGGATCTTTGAGTGAATTTAAGTTTGTGCACAGACCATTATCTCTCTCTATATATATATTGCCGAGTCTTGCAGGACTGAGCAATATAACCAGTGGATTGTCCTTTTGTAATCAAGTTAATAACTCAAAAACACACCGAGAGAATTAGCTCAACAGCATCTGGCTCTCTTGCTGCTGGTGGGGAGTTCAGCTCCCTGAGGGTGCATGTATGGGTGTCTCTACCTCCTCTTCTAACAAAAAAAAAAACTCAAAAACAGTTCTTGGATGAAGACTGTGTTCAGATCCAACCAGTCGACTGACATCCTTAATAGGCAGGCTAAACGTGATTGCATATATCTAAGCACAACAAGCAATAGCCCAACCTGGCTAGGAGGTCGACTTGAAGGCCATGAATTTGATACGTGGGAACTGCATTTGGCTTTGACCTTCCATGCTGGGAAAGAAAACGACTGGGTATATCTAAAAAGAAGCTATACAACTGTCTGGTGTATGGTGGCCCATATCATTTACGCCAATCATCGAACATATGATATGCATCTGCATAAAAATGCTTTAGGCGTTCATATTATGTAATATGCCCACATCATTCGGCTCCAACAAAAGAAATCAACATTTCATCGTCATAATATTGACTCTAGTCGACTTAAGTAGGACTTCAATTTTGGAAAATGAAGTTTCAACGAAAGCACCTAAACGAAAAGGAAACCTCCACGATACAGCCACGTGGAAAACTAGCCAATCCCACCACAAACTTAGTGCAGGTGGCGGTTATCAAATGCTGGCTGTTTTCCCTCCCAGGCGCAATGCACTTTTTCTCGAGAAGATTATTTTCCTGAAAAATTGAAGACCCATACAAAATATTGAAAGGGTTCGATTAGCAGACTCGACTTGATGATTCAATTGCATAATAATTCGTAAAAAGATAGAAGACAAGCAAAAGAAACCACGGTAAAATGGAGGAGGAGGAGGAGGAGAATGAGAAAAAGCTTACAGCGAAGAGCTAAACACATGTTGATCTTTTCCATCTCTCAGCAGGTTGATGAATAAGCAGGATGACAGTAAACTGTAACGAAAACCAAACTAAAATAATAAATCAAAACCAAGATCACGCCTTCCGGCCATGTGATTTCCTAGTCGCTGTTGTGCTCGATCCTGGCCAACGCCTTTTTCGCCACTGAGTTGGTTACTCGCCATTGTGCTTGGTACCGTGTCGCGTTTACTTGAAAATGCGAAGATCAAACTACAACACTGGACCCCAAACAAAAAGCATTCAGATGGTGAAGAAGAGTGCGCGACCGCGGTTCTGCAGCAGGTTGAAAGAGAGCTCTCTCCATAGTCGGACCCGTGAAAATGGCCTTCGGCGGAATAATAATTGCAACCAATCCTGGGCTTCGAAGCTCCTGGTCTTGTCTTAAGGTTTGAGCCCCACCCCTGTTAGAGTTAGATTCTCATTCATGAATTCATTATCCAGCATAGCAAATCCAAATCCAATACTAAGAGAGAGAGAGAGAGAGTTTATACAAACCTAACCAACAGAGGCAGCTGTCCGAAAGCTTCCAATTTAGCAGGTGTCATATACCTAGATTCAAATTTCTGCAAGTTTCAAACGTCAGCAATCAGAACATCTTTGTCCAACCAAAAGACGAACACCAAAATCTTTAAAGCCAAACTCCAAGAACCGAACCTGGAGGCATGTCTCACAAACATTGTTCCCTTTTGCATAACACCATCTCTGTATGCATTTCCTGTGAGCATACTGCCAAGAAAACCAACACCCTTGAATGAGTACTTCTTACTCAAAATGGGCAAGAAACATTTGATCCCTTTGACAGTACCAGAACAAGCGCAAGGGCTCTCCATGTTATTGGGTTCATCTTTTTCCCCTTCATGATAAAACCTACGCTGAAGTATTGAAGGATTACACTCAGCCACAAGATAGGACATGATCCCCTCTCCCTCTCTCTCTGTGATAATTTTCAATAGAGGGGAATAACATTAGTGAACATGTGTCTTATGTGCAGAAGAGAGCATATTATTGTTCTATGAGTGGGTGGCGCATTTTGTGAGGTTTGCTTTTTTTTTCATGCTAAGGTTAGTGGTTGGTCAATAAAAATGTCCGTGAAAAACTTCGGGCAGAGTGGCACTTCTGTAAATACCACAGAAAGAATATGGATACCTTTTACTAATATTTGCTTAGTTTTGGAGAAAGGAATAAAAGGGTCATTGAGTGGGTGGAGAAACCTCTGAATGCTCTTTAGGGAAGTGGTTTTGTCTCCTTTTTTTGGTTTAGGGGCCATGGTTTTGATAATGTCTTGATATAGTAGAGTTTGTAGCTTCTTGTAGCCTCTTTCTTTATGATGTAATGTAACTCCTCTTGGTGATATGCATATTCTTGCTTATCGAGGGCAAAAAGCATTTAAAGGTTTGCACAATACAAGAAGAAATAAACTTAAAAAGTCGGTGAGAAAAGAACACTACCTCAAGACTCATGCCCAATACTAATCCAACTCAAATTTGTCCACCAATTAACTGAACAAGCAGAAGCAAAATGTTAGCGAGAAAGAAAAATAATTTATACTAAAAAGTAAAAATTGCATCTCATAATATGATAAATGTAACTTTTATGCAAAAGAGTGATCTGCAAAACACCTCAAATGTTCTTCCATTTCACCTTTGAGAAACTACCAAAGAGACTTGCAAAGTTCTGAATTTACCAATGGAACAAAGCTTGCAGCACATGAAGAACTAGCCACAACAGTGAAGTCAGTTCAGTTTCTTCTGTCCAATTTCAACCAGGACATAAACAAGTAAATCTGCTCGAGTCCCTGAATCGCTGCATGCCATCAAACCCACAGACTCAAAACACAATTTGGGAATATCTGTTCATAATATAGTTTAATCACCAAATCTGTGAGAAAAAACTACAGAAAATCCCAGTCATTCCGAATTTCATATACATGCCAATGCGTGCCTCGAGGATAATTTTTGTCTTTGCACTTTGAATATGATCCCCTCTCATCATATATGCATATCGAAATCTATGCAACCCTTAGACATGACTTCACCTTACAACTTTTTCTGTCTCTAACACCACTGAAAAGAAGCTCATAGGTTCCACAAGTTGTAAAACCCTTCCTTAATAATTTCTCCAAAAGTATTTTGTACACCATCTGTGCTGCTTCTAATACAAATCCATGTTGGCATAGACCTTTCACAACTGCATTACAAAGTCCAACATCGGATTTCAAGCCTTTGCTTGCTGCCTCTTTGAACAGGTCCATAGCCCTCTTTAGATCACCTTCACTGCATAAACCATTTATCAGAGAACAATGTGATTGTATCAGGAACAAAACCTTTGAAGGTTGCATCATTGAGAAGTCTGAAAGCATGATGCATCATACCCATCTTGTAATAGCCATTAATCACCGTATTATATGAGAAATCATCTGGAACACATCCTTCTCTCACCATTGTGCAGACAATTCTCCGCATCCTCAACCTTCCGAATCTGCATAAACCGAAAATCATTGTGTTATATGTGGTGGTATCAGGTTTGAGTCCATTAGCAATCATAGTATCAAGAAAAGAATGAGCCTCTGCCATCTTCTCTTCTCTGCATAGGCCTTGCATGCATATATTCTATGTGAAAAGATTAGGACAAACAGCCCTCTTGAGGATCTTAGCAAGTAGCCTGCTACTCTCACGGATGTCACCCTTCTCACACAGAACGTGTATTAACTTATTAAAAGTCGCTATATCTGGACAGATGCCATTACATAGCATGTCAATAAACAAAGAGCAGGCTTCGGTCTTACAATTATCCGCATAAAAGCCACCAACAACGGTACAGTATGCAACTGCACTTAAACCACATCCTTGGCTTGGCATGTTTCTGAGAAGCCTAAGAGCAGCATGAGGCCTCTGAGTTGTACAAAATGCTTTGATCCTGATTGTAAAGTACATACATCAGGATTTATCCCCTTATCCAGCATTCTTACATAGACTTTGTGTGCTTGATCAAAATACTTATATTCAATCAGAATATTCATTATAGTATTAGAAGACCTAACCGATGGCTGACAACCAAAGAAGTCCATTCTCTCAAACACATCAACAGCCTCTTGGAGCTTCCCTCGCTTTGCATAGTTTCGCATGATGCCAACGTAAATATGCTCATGCAAGCTTTCACTGCAGGGAACACTCATCCTCATATCACACATAACCTTCTCCATGGCCTCGAACTCACCACAGGAGCTCGGTTTTTCTATCATACACTTGTATGTTAGCGGAGTATACTTGAAACCATCTTCTTTAGAAGCCAAAGTTGAACATTTCTAGTGCTCTAATGGGGTCCTTCTGATGCTTCACGACCGCAACTACATGGTTCGGGAGCAACCTTGTTATCATGGTGAAAACTTTTCAACTAGAAAATACAACAAATATTTATTTTCATCGATGGCACACGTTATAAAAGTGCCTGAAGGTTAAACGGGACTCGTGAAGAAGCTCATGCATTAAGAAGCACTAGATTTCAAACTGTTGTCAACCACCCGCTGGAATTCGGTCGCAATACTCTTTCAGTCTGAGGCAATGGTTCAAGGGGGATCTCACCCCCGCGCACCACGTTCTCTTCATTTTCTAAAGTAAGCGGTTGAAGCGAAACCCCCAACACTTGGTGAACATGCTTGTAATTGATCTCTCTCTCTCTCTCTCTCTCTCTCCTCTCTCTCTCTCTCTCTCTCTCTCTCTCTCTCTCTCTCTCTCTCTATACATACATACATATATATATATATATATATATATATATATATATATATATATATATATATATATATATATATATATATATATATATATATATATATAAGAGAGAGCGGAGGGCGGTACAACTTGACGGCAACCTTCACCGGAGAGAAGGGATTATTGAAGGGAAGTTGAAGATATTGGTGTTCTCCTCAAGGATGACTCTCCGTCTTTGGTTCTCGACCCTGCAAAAGGAGGCGAGTTAGCTTGCCCGGATGAGCTTTCGTCACTCGAGGGTGTTCCGCGCGACGTCCACCACCTCCAGAACCGTTTCCGCCACCACCCTTCTGCACCAATTCCTCCCTCTCAGAAAGAAACTACGGCGAGAGAGAAAAAGAGAGAGGGAGGGGTTTGGTGAGGGTATTCATGTTCATGTCCGGCTCTAGTTCGGAACCTGCACAGCGGCTCCAACCGAAACCGAACGGGCCGGATACCGGCCGAAACGGACCCAAAAATCGGTTTCCGGTTCAACTCAAGTGAAGACCGGACTGACGGTGTGAAGCTTTTTGTTTCATCCTTTCAAGTTTTTAACAGATTGCATCTCAAATCGAAATCAGAACCAAAATCAGACCCGACTTGATTTTGGTTTGGTTTCATTTCTTGGTTCAGAGAACCAAAACCGGTGGTTTAGAATCACTCGTTTCGGGTAAATTACCCTGCCCGAACATGTATTGCAGCAGTCATTCACTTGGATCATTTCATTGGAGACAAGTGTTTCTGAACTCTTTCCTGAGTTCCTCTTTCTCGTTGGTGCATGCTTATGATAGTCTAAAGAGGCAAAACCTTCTTGCCCAAACATTCATTTACAGCTCTTAGATAAACCCATTCTCCCCAAATTTCTTTGCTATTCTTTATTGTAATCCTATTTAAGGTACATAAGTAGAGATGATAGTAAGAACCTGTGATCCAAATACTAGCTTTCACCGTCATAATTCAATCCCCATAGTTACCATTGGTTTACAATATCTTTGAATCCTTATTTATAATAATATCTATTTCATATTCTTTTACCTAAATAGTTACCGTTGGTTAGATCCCATTCGTTATCTTTGCAATTAATATTCTAACATTGCCAATACCATTGACATCCCTTCTTTAGCACAACTTGGGTTTAGGGATAAATTTGGCTGAACTTACCAGATCAACATATTAATGGGACTTCGAAGCCTGTCCCAAATGACTAAATGGACCTATTCAGTCGATACTGTTGGGTTTGCATGCTGCAGGTACGTTGTCCAAAATCATCCATTTATTCCTGCAATTTAAGGAACATGCGCAGACAATGGTTGGTTGACAACCACCTTTGGAATTCATAGTTTAAGAGATCTTCAAATTATAGAAACATCTGAATGTTGTGAAACAAGAAATCGAAACTATATTCATCCACAGCGCATAAGGCAAATCCCTCAATTCTTCCTCAGCTTCAACTGAAATGGTTATTAAGTTAGTGCCTCCAATACGCACACTCCTAAGCTGTTTGTGTAAATGAACTGAATCATATTCAAATATGACACCAAGTTGCAAAATCAATTCAACTCTCAACCATATCATATCTTTCATCGATCTGAAGGAAAGCTAACAATATTTGAAGCATCTAAATTTCAACATCAAAAACCAAAACCACCAAAAGGTGACAGAATACTTCTAAATGTGCATTCATAACATACCAGATTTCAAAAAAGCCATTCTACGTCTGGCATCGAAAGTAAAGAATCTAACTGGTCCGAATTTGACAACCATGATAAAAGATCAGTAGATCTCAGAACCTTCTGAATCCAAACTCTACGATTCCTCCTCTGTGGCAGATCCACCACCCAGATTGTTATGCTTCCTTGCGTACCTCTGGTTCCTCAAAAACTTGGGATCCATCTTCACAAAACAAAACAAAACACGAGGATTTTAGTGAAAACAATCTCCGCGGAACGTCACAAATCAACAGTTCTGCTCGCACCCATCTCCAATAACAAAACCAAAGAAGAGAGAGAGACCCCTTTGGTGGAGGTATGCCGGTGCCTTCTGGGTTTCTTGATACCGTTCTTGTGGGCCTTATACGATTGATTGTGAGCTGTGTGGTTCTTCGACTTCGCCATTTGCCTACCCGCATAAAAAGGGAAGATATATGAAATCAATTTTTCGGCCAACCGACGGTAAAAAGATAAAAAGTAGGAACGATTTCTTACCCGAAACGACGATGGTTTCCTCTCGCTACGGCTTTATCTCTTGTACCAACGAGAATGGGAAATGAAAACCCTAGTTTTTTCATTCTTTATATAACGACTATGCACTTCACTTCTCGAGCACCGCAAAATGACACTAAAGCCCTTTCCGTAAGGACGGAGAAAGTGCCGGTTCGGACCCGACCCGACGAGTTGAACCGAACCCGAAATGCCTCCTAACTGACCGAATCATGTTTGGGTTCTGGTTTCATAGTCTCGTATTCCTTTCATGGGGTTTTAGAATCAAACCCGAAACCGTCGTAAAACCCGACTTAGAAGTACTACACGGTTCCAGATCGGTCTCGGACCAAAACCATCGAGTTTCTTTTCGGTTCTGATTCCGGTTTGGTTGACAAAATCATGAAACCATAAACGAGTCGGACGATTCCCGGTTTCTGATTTGATTCAGCCGGTTTTCAATATGGTGTGAATTCAAACCATTGATCTATGTTCAAACTAGCCATGGCTAAGTTCTAAGTTCTTTATGAGTTAAAACTTCTAATTTAGAATTATCGTCCCTATTTACCACCGGAATCCACCAAGTGTAAATTAAACTCGGATCATAAGCAATATTACCAAAAGATCAACCCTAGACAATCCTTTGGAGTGTAACCTATGCTTTCAACTATGGCTTGGGGGCGGTCATCTCCATAAATTTTAAAAAGTTTAAACTTTTTCAAAATTTAAAAAGAAAAAGTAAATATGTTTTTCAGAATTTTGAAAAAGAAAAAAGTGTATGTTACAAGATTTTAAGGTTCTATCCACCGGCCGCGAAAAACTAAAACTTGTAATTAATAATGAGTTTCAATTAGATTTTCAAAATGATTTGATTCAAATCAACCTATAAAAAGAGTTAACCACACACACTCTTCCTCTCCGTTGCATTATAAAAACGAAGACTTATATATATATATATATACAACAACAACTAAGTCTTTTATCATACTAGATGGGGTTGATTATATAGATTCTTTGTTTCCAAATAGTCTTATCATGTGCCATGTTAGCAGTTAACTCACAATAAACTAGATGATTCTTTACTGTTTCTTTCCAATACTTTTGTGGTCGTCCTCTACCTCTTTTAATACTTTCAAAATCTAGTTTTTCATACCTTCTTACAAATTCTTTTTTTGATCTTCTTTCTATATGTTGATCGCTTTTATGGTAGTCCTATGCCTCCTTTGTGCCATGATATTCTCTCATTTTATCCTTGGTGTCACACATAATTTATTTCTAATAACCTCGTTACGGATACAGTCTTTTCTTGTATGACCACTCATCCATCCTAACATCTTCATTTCTGTCACAGACATCTTTATATATATATATATATATATATATATATATATATGAAGTCGATTGGATTCAAGCTCATTTAGCTTGATAGGCAGACCAACTTAATGGGGTCAACTTTTTTATTCTTTTTTCTAGTCAACCTGATTGCACCAAGCTCAAGAGCCTAGCTCAAGCTCTACCTTGAAAAGCGTAGCTCAGTCCAAGTACATAAAACTTTTGAGTTATTAATAAAATTTTTAATTTCTATATTTAAAGGTCGATTAGGCTCGTGAGCTGCTCGAGCTGAGTGTTGGTGAGCTCGAAAAGGCCGAGTCAGCTTCAAGTTTTTCCTGAGTCAAGCTCTAGTAGCTTGTTGATATCGGACACGAAACAAAAGATGGACATCGACACGAAATAAAAGGGGAATTACTATTTTCAGCTCCCAAATTACTATACATGGATTTCTAAAAATACTCACTTATTTAAAAAAAAATCATATGCTTCTAATCTCCATTGCTCTATTTTTTTTTTGTTATTGACGTCAAATTTTCATTCTATAATTGGACACCTAATTTTTACAATTAGGTGATGCTTAATTGAATCTCATCCGAATTTTGTAACCTTCTCTTTTAGAAAAATAAGAAGAGAAAGGAAATAAAGAAGAAAAAGAGGTTTTCACGTTTGATTTAGTAAAATATTTTGTATTTTTAGAAATATGTTCATAAATTCAATCAAAATTTTCTATATTTGATGTCATCAATGTGACAATCATGAAGTCAACATGAGTTGGGTAGAGTCTAGTTGAAATACATAACTTTATTTAGAGAGGTGTGACTCAATTGAGTATCTATAGAGAGAAATATAATTGAGTTTTGTTGTATAATGATCAAACGAAAAAAATATGAAGAAGAATAAGATTTGATAAATGACTTATAATCCTTACCTTTCATGTTTAACCCAAACTTTTTTTATTATTTTCTTTTTCGTTTCTATGAGAATGTTATTGATTATTTTAAGGATTCAATAGTTGGTCGGTTTTATTTTAATTGTTTAATACAAATCATTAATACTTAAAATGCATGAAAAAGAGACTTTGGAAGCTTGAAGAAGTTGGGAGTTGCGGAGAATGACAAAGAATCTTAGTTGTTGCAGAAGAGAAGAAAAATTTTAGAAGGAAAAAAGTTAAGAAAATTATAGCCAACTTCATGTAATGGGAAAGTCTTAGTTGTTGTATGTTGAAAGTATTTTGGGTATTTTTGAAAAAAGAAAGGTGTGTATAGTAAGAAAAGCTGTGTGGCGTAGTGAAGAAAAGAGTGGGTAACCGATCACATATGGGAGGCGTAAAATGTAATATTCTAAAGCACGAGGGACTTCGTGTGAAACAGGTCAATCTTTTGTTTCTTTTTTTTGGCATTTTTCTGGGGATGGAACAGGCATTTTTCTCTCCGTCTCTCTTCCTCTAGGCTACTGCATTCGTGGATCTCGCCGTTCATCGCCGGACCCTGTTCGTCCGGCTGAAATTCGATCGTATTTCGCCGGGTGGTGGTGGATCTCCTTGCAGATTGAGGGGGATCGTCGTGAAACAAAGATTCGAAGATGTTTCTCGTCGATTGGTTCTATGGGGTTCTTGCATCGCTAGGGTTGTGGAAGAAGGAGGCCAAAATCCTATTTTTGGGGTTAGACAACGCTGGAAAGACGACGCTCCTACATATGCTGAAGGATGAGGTTTGGGTTTCGACTCCTCTTGGTTTCTTCGTGCGAATTTGTCGCCTCTGTTATCTTATGCTTTGTCGTTTTGTTATGCTTGCTTTTTGTATTTCCGATCGCAGTGTGAGTGGGGCGGATCTGTGGGTTGTGTTTAATTGTTCTCGATCATTTCATCTTTTCTCGGTTTGTTGTCTTGTTTCTATGATTGGATCGTTACGGATAATCTGTTAAATTCGGGAGATCATGTAGCTAGGCTGGTTTGCATCATTCCCTATGTACACGGCGGATCTTATTTTCTGGGCCCTTTTATTCCCATTTGTTTTGCTGTTGGTTGCTAGAATTTTGTTATTCGCTCAAAATAATTGCCGTTTATGCCTCTTATTTATCCTGGGTTGGCGATGAACTCTATTAAAGAAAATCCGTTAAAATGAGATTTTTTACTGTATCATGCCTTTGAAGCTTACGCGAATTGAAATCTTTTAGGTTCTAAGGGATTTTTGAGGGTCTCATCGTTTTCTTTGATCTGATTAACATTCTCGGGTGACAGTAAATTTTCTGCCTCATTGTTTTTCTTCTTAACTCCCCCTGAACTCTTTTGGGTTTCTGGTTTTGTAGAGGTTGGTGCAACACCAACCGACGCAGTATCCGACATCAGAAGAACTAAGCATTGGGAAGATCAACTTCAAGGCTTTTGATCTTGGTGGGCATCAGATTGCTCGGCGGGTCTGGAAAGATTATTATGCAAAGGTGAGCCTGTAACTGTCGTTGAAGCATTCGATCATAGTGGTTCTTTATCTTTTGAAATGCAGTGACCACTAAATTGATTTTTCACTTCCGTTGACCTGCTGCCACCGAATCACGGGAAAACTTGTGATTTAAAATTCGCAGTCACATGTGATAGCTCTCTGCATCATGGAATTTGTGTATCTTTGTTTAGCAGACTGATGGTCACTCTTGGAGTTCTACATTTTCTGGGTCTGCTTGTTAAGTTTGTGCTTGAAAACTTGACGGATTGCCATTAGGCGGAAGAAGAACTGGTTTGTCATATCTTCCGTATGTGTGTTAGGTGGCTGTTATTCTATTTCACATAGTAAGTATGGCCATGGAGCATTTTGTTCGAGGGTGGCCATCCTCTTACTTGTGTGTGACATGGATACTTCTTATTGGCTTTTTAAAAAGTCTGTATTTTTCTATGAAAGAGTGGCCATTGAATACTTAGTTATACTGTATGGGATGAGGTTCGCGGTTTTCCTAACCTGAATTGTGATTATCTCATGAGGAATATTAGGTTGGACATGCACATACAAATAAGGTTGATTGAGCAGCTGTACTTGCATGCCTCCCTTTGCTTCCATAGACATTTCCATTCAATATTCACTTGGTCTGGCAATCTATTTCTTGAAGGACATTTGTTACAAGAAAACCAGCCTTGATTGATACAATTGGTAACCCTTAGAACTGAGCTGCTCATCTTTGTAAATTTCAAATAGTATGGCCTTATTGGTGCCTATTTTACCATGTCGATTCTTAACTGCTCATCTCTGTAGATTTCCAAAATTTCAAGTTCTTGTTGTACTTTCGGACTCTAGGTTATTTTACTGTAATTCCATATCCACAGTCTTGATGATTGTCTGTGATGAACAGCATGGGTTTTTTTCTTCTTCCATTCGTTTTTTTGTTCTGAAATATCTGGAATCAATACTTCAGGTGGATGCTGTGGTATATCTGGTGGATGCAGCAGATAAAGAGCGTTTTGCAGAGTCAAAGAAGGAACTGGATGCACTTCTCTCAGACGACTCATTGGCATCTGTTCCGTTCCTTGTGTTGGGTAACAAGATCGACATCCCATATGCAGCATCAGAAGAGGAGCTTCGCTACCATCTTGGACTGAGCAACTTCACCACGGGGAAGGGCAAGGTGAACCTTACTGATTCAAATGTTAGGCCATTGGAGGTCTTCATGTGCAGCATAGTTCGCAAGATGGGCTATGGCGATGGTTTCAAGTGGATGTCTCAATATATCAAATAGTGAGTCACTTGTTGGAAAAAGATCGTTGGTGGAGCTCTCCCACACATTTTATGTCTCTCAGACTTTTTCGAAGATTGCCTTTCTGTTTTCTCATGTTCTAGGTTACTCTGCCTCCAAGTATGAAATGACCAATTACAGTATTTAATCCCAGTGTAAAGTCAAGATGTAATTTTAATCGGGTTTTGCCTGGCTGGTATGGTCTTGCTGGATGCGTTTTTCTGCAATTGCTGCATGATCATTGATAACACTTTCGTATTCTCTGGGGCATGCTGTTATTTCTCTCACCATAGTCTCTCATATGAAGGTTGCTTTTTGTAGGATAGTGAATGATTTGGATTGAAGTAAACGACTGGTAATGAATTGCTTTGAGCTAGTGCTCTGGATTCTCTTTCTTCTTTTTTACAGGGAAATCCTTCTTGTGGTTGTGAATCTTGGCCACACGGCGTGTTTTGTTTCCTTTGCCGTGAGCTTGCACGGTGCTGTGATCGTTGAGCCAAAATTGAGGTCTATGAACTGTTGTAACTGTTTACTCTTTCCAGGTTAATTTTAACTAAGCTGTAGGTCTCAGGAAGTCCATAGAAGTGGGGCTATTTGCTCCGGTAATTTATTGTCCACTTTGATTGATTGTCACTGGCTGCGCACAAGAGGGGTCGATACAGCAATGATTCTCAGCATCATCGTCACCAGTATATTTCCTATTCTGAACTTTCTGATGTCAAGACAAGCTTGATTTCCTCATTTTCCATGTCTTATTTCTCCTTGATACAGCTGCTCGATATGTCAATTTTCACACTTTGTGATAACCTAATGCTTGAGAATGTATCTACTGTACTGTGATGCTGTTGAAAATGGTGCTATTTGCTTAGCACAGGGGGGTAATATCTACTCCTATTACTGAGGTGCTGTTGAAAATGGTGCCATTGCTTACCACAGGTGGGTAATATAATTTAGAGAACTTAAGTTTTTGTTGGAATTTCATTCTCAGGGTGCGGAATTCTTATTGACTAAGCAGAAGGAAGGTCGGAGTCAAACTTGTCAGCCATTAACACAATCTCATAATCAGATGGCGACTTTTACATACTTTACTATATGATTAAAAGGTATTCTTTGCACAAACCATGTCCGATGGCTAGTAGTGGTCGCTCTTGATGAACCATCTAAAAAGTTTCTGATCAAGGTTCTCATGGTGGTGTGTGGTGGCTGGTAAACTCTCCTAGACGTTAAATTCTGTTCGTTGTCTACTGCATGATCTCCGTGTGTTTCCTTCATTGCATGGTTTGGTAGAAATGCTGGTTGATGGTGAGATCGCTATTTGATGATGCTCTTGTCAGGATTATCAATGGCTTCCATCTTTTTCTTTGGTACAGTGGGTGGGCCGAGCCTAGATGCACGCCCTTGGGTATTGAATTAATGATCTTCAATTTGTGAGTCGAGCCTTAGCCATGTCAGCTATTGCTGTTTGTGCATCAATGGCCTCAATTCTAAGCTTTCAGATCACTGCATGTTTATATGTCAATAGAAATGATTTACTGTGTTTATCGACCATATAATAATTCACGAATGCATTTGTTTTGGTCACTGTGACTTGTAATCCGATGATTACGGACCACAAACCCTCTTTGTATTCGTCTTTAGTTGAGAACGCAAAAGCCACTTAATAACACAGCTTCATGCGGATGTTCAGAATTTCAGACTTATTTTGTCAGTGGCTAGTAACTATGGTTAACGCGGACTAAAACCAAATCCAGTCTTCTCCTACGGTGAGATGGGTTGCATGGGTTGTTAACTCGTTGTTGGTCTCGATCTTATCTGAGCAATCAACACCAAAACCAAACTTTATTGTATGATTCTCATACGCGGGCACACACAAAGAGAGAGAGGGAGAGAGCGAGAGAGAGAGAGAGAGCTTGGTACCGCTGATTGATAAGATCGGATGGTTGTGATTTATATATATATATATATATATATATATATATATATATATATATATATATATATATATATATATATATATATATTGGGAGAGAGTAGAAAATAGAAAATGTTCAAACTCCAAAACCCTTTAATCTTTGAAACGAATGACTTAGCTCTAAAACAAAAGGTGTTTTGATATATATGATGCATTAATGCAAAGTATAATTTTTTTATTATTCAAATTTTAATGATTGATCATACTAATAAAACAATGTAGATATTTTAAATAAGATTTGAGCATAAATGGTTTGAGTATTTACCTATATATATATATATATATATAGAGAGAGAGAGAGAGAGAGAGAGATTGGATCATGTTCACATTAATACTTGTCCACTTATTGTATTTGGATAGCATGAGAATAATAAAAATATATGTTTTATTTTTTAAAAAGTTTTTTTAATTTTTTGATATGAATATAAAGTAATGAGTGAACATGTGTCAATTCAAAAGCAATACAATAACAACTACTAAGCCTTTTCCCATACTAGACATCCCTATCGTGTGTAATGTTAGCAGTCAATTCAAAAGTAATGAGTAGAGATAAATAAACAATTGTCAATGAAACACTCAAATTTTATATATATATATATATAAATAAAGAGAGAGAGAGAGAGCAAGAAACTAGTATACACTTATGTGCTAGTAAATTCAACCAAATTTCAATCATTCAATTTTTTTTAGGATGAATGAATGAAATTTATATCTAAAAAAGTAAAAAACATCTAACTACTTTATTCACATTGGCCCTTTTACTTTTTAGATTTAAATTTCATCCATGTCATTTTACTTTTAGATTTAAATTTTATCTATCTATCATCATAAAAAAAATTAGTGCTTAGTTGTTGTTGTATCATAAAAAAAATAGATGATTGATTATGCCGATTTTTTCTTATATATATATATATATATATATATATATATACTTCCTCTCTTAGGGATGGACACTCTCATATTTCGTGCACCCTTTGCGGACCAACGCCACCATTCAAAAGGGCATTTGATTGGCCTCACCTGAGCCCAGTTTGCATATCGAAGAAAACGAAGGCTCCGTGAAGTGGGTGCGATCAAACTCAATGGTCAACGGCGGTTTGACCGAACGAGTAGGGCCGGTGCAGGTAGGCAAGGAGGCGTGGAGATTGACGTAAGCTAAGTTGTTGTTGGGTATGACACTTTCGCGAATAAAAGAACCGAAAGGGGTATTTAATTTACATTTGGTAAGAAGGGAAGCTGCGTCACGTCTGCCAGCGCTCGTTTAAAGAGGAAGCGAGGGATACTCTCTCTCCGTGTTATTGTTGTTGTTGTTCTTTCTTTTGTTTCTGCCTTTGTTTGATGCGGTGGGTATTTCTTTTAAGGAGAGAGAGTTGGTTCTGTTGTTCTCTGACATCACTGGAATGAATTGACTGTGGTATTTGGTGGGAATTCTGTTTTTGTTACTCAATAGTTTGATTATTTTCTCTTGTTGGCGGCTATGGAGATCGATTTAGAGTCTCTGGTAGAGGCGACGTCGGGTGCAGTGGGATCCATCGTGAGTACCACCATTTTGTATCCTCTTGATACCTGCAAATCCAAGTACCAGGCCGAGGTTCGAGTTGCCGGTGCTCACAAATACAGGTCTCTATCTCTTTCTCTCTCGTATGTGTGTGCGAGTCCGCGCGTTGATTGAACGTTTTGCTTGGCTTTCTTAAGCTGACTAGCAGGGTTGGAAGTTATGTAATTTATCCGGTCCTTGATCACAAGTATTATGTCATTATATGGATGCGATTGAGTCAATATTTAGCTTTTTTGGTTTCTCTGATGTGATCATGCCCCCAAATCGGATGTGTTTGATGAGATCATGCCAGCAATTTTGGTTTGCTTGATGAGATCATGCCACTAATTGTGGTTTGCATGATGATCGTGTTTTGCTTGCGAGATTGTGATTAAACAATTGTGGTTTTGCTTGATGTGATCATGATTGCTGATGTCTCACCAGTTGTGGTTGGACGTTTTTGGTTTTGGTTTTCAACATAGCGATAATCAGTGTTCCTTTTCTATTATTTAGATGATTGGTTTTTCTTTCATTTGAAGTCGGATCTTGGATGTCTTTCATATTAGTGACCGTTGTTTTTACGTGAATGATACCATTCGGTACATTCTAGCAGTGTAAAAGAGTGCTTTTTGCTTTTCAAAACTCAATGTCAACAAACAAGGAAGGGGATCATGTCTACAAGTTTAATTTCCTTGAAAGTTTAGATCCTTCACATCTTGAATTATGTGTTTCGATTCAAAGGTGGCATCTGGTAAACGGACCCTGGTGGAAGTTTGAACTGTGATCATTTAAATTGGAACGTTTTTAGCAACTTGATTTTGTTGCATACATCCACCAATCCATATCTTGCTTGCAGAGCTGCAGTATGCTGCCGATGATCCTTTGCTGATGCGTAGGTTCCGTTTGGGAACACTTATACAGGAAACGATTTGTCCAGACATAATATAGCCATGTTTAAGAGAAGCTTCTGTTACTTGAAAAGTAATTGATGGGGATCATAGTGAATGAGGATAGTAGTGCAACATCTCTCTTTCACAGATTTGGGCCCATGTATCAGAATTGCGCCCAAACTGGACAGCATTTTTCATCAGAAACCATCGTCCTCCATTACCAAACTGTATATTACTTTAATGTGTTACATAGTGCATGCTATCATATCCGATATAAGCTTGAAGAGGGGACTGTACTGGGAGTTGCTATTCTTATTTTGTCTAGATAGATGTGCTAAGTATATGAGGAAAGCCTTACATAAACCGAATCAGGGTGTTGATATGGTAGGACTGAGATTTATGCTAAGACCCATCATTGTCCTTTGGTAGTAAACCTAGTCCAGCTCAGTCATGACGTGATGTTCTATGCTGATTAAACTTTGGAAGCTGGGCTTTGACTGGTCAGAGGGTTTTTAAGCATCAACCTATGAATTTTTGCAGACATATAAAACCCTTTAAGCAACTAGGGATCGACTTTTCTCCTTGTTCTTGATAGGCAAGCCATGGTTAGGCAGACCTCTAGTGGATGCACAGCTGGATATCAAAACTCTGACCTAGCACCAGAGACCCATGCCCCTAACCATTGTTCTCTACCCCTTTTGGTCCAGGTAGCTCCTTTGTTTCTGATTATAGTTATCAAAGTCTAAAAACTGCCAAAAATTTTAGGTCATTGTGGATGACTTGGCCAGGATCCTCGAATGCAGAATTTCCATGCACAGCAACATCATTTGATTGTTTGTTGCTTAGGAAAGAATTTCTAGCTGTGCGGAGCAAATTGGGACACATAATCATTGAAGTTGAACATCATAAGAAAGTGATAGAGACTCAATAAGGCATACTAGACAATCCTTTTTGTGTTAACATATGCAAAATAAACTAACTTTTGTAAGATATGAAAATTTTAAGTTATGTCGATGTATCTTGCATGCAACATTATCTGTGAGAGACTAATACGATCATATAAATGGTATCTCTTTGAAGAGAAATAGTTGTCTTATCAGTGAAAAAAGGACTTCTTATCTGACGTGTACATGCCTTCTAATACTGCACCAAGAGTCCTTACATTGTAACTATCAGAGTATCTCAAATATTTTCTGACTGTTCTTGCACCTTCCTAATCCGGCATATTATAACATTGAAAGAGTGGCAGTAACTTTCTTGGTGGTAACAAGTGTTTGAAATGGTTAAGTTACTTCACCAAGAGTATATTTAATTTATGAGAGAAGCTGTAAATTTGTATCTAAAGATATTTGCAGTTCAAATTGTTGGATATATTTTTCTAGTCTTATGCAAATAAGTGCCACATATCTAGAAAGTGTCTATGTTCAGTTGACTGATCTGACAGCATGTAGAACCTTTACTTTTGTGCCTTCTCCTAATTTAGTTATCTCTTACAAATGTCTTCCAACTTATCTTAAATAAGTGCAGGGGTCTTTCAGATGTCCTATGGGAAGCTATTTCAACTCGACAGTTTCTCTCACTATACCAGGGAATCGGAACAAAGAACTTACAGTCATTTATAGCGCAGTTTGTTTATTTCTATGGTTATAGTTATTTCAAAAGGCTATATTTGAGCAAGAGTCAGACAAAATCTGTTGGCACAAAAGCAAACCTGATCATTGCTGCTGCTGCAGGTGCCTGCACTGCAATAATCACACAGGTATCGCATCCCTTGCCATAAAATTTTAGACGAAAACTTCTAGTCGGATTTTTCTGTCGCTTCCAGTCCTGCTTGAATTTTGTTGCAGGAAAGGTCTTCTTTACGCTAATAGTTACTTATTATTCATTGATAACTTCACTTGTTTTTTCTTTCCTTTTTTCTCTATAAAAATTAGCCACTAGATACGGCTTCATCCCGTATGCAAACTAGTGCTTTTGGGGAATCAAAGGGACTTTGGGAGACTCTTTCACAGGGATCCTGGAGTAAGGCATTTGATGGCCTGGGCATATCTCTCCTACTTACATCAAATCCTGCTATTCAGGTAATCAATTACCTTTTAGTGGTGGAATTTGTTTATTCAATTAATTTTGTGTTGAAATTGGCCATTGTTGCACCCTGTACAAAAATTGAGGATTCTGAATATGTAAGCACTGGGTAAAGTTCAAGTGAATTGCTGTTAGTTTATGCATACGCTATCACCTCCTGACGAAGAGTAACGGTCCTTTATGCATGTTTGTGTAGATCTTATCTAATGTGAGAAACGGCCATTATCTAGCTCTTTTGATGTTCCAAGTTGTTATTTTCCTTGTTGGTTACAATAAACTTCTTTGTTTGACTTGGCTTAGATTCAGGAAAAGTGATCTAAGCTTGCATGCGCTATATCACATTGCTGGCGCATGTACTCTCAAATACGGTGGTTGTGTTCGGTTGTGATTCAGTTTTGACCACTAATTATCTCAATCAAATCGAAGCTGTACTTGCATGTCTCCCTTTGCTTCCATAGACATTTCCATTCAGTATTCACTTGGTCTGGCAATCTATTTCTTGAAGGACATTTGTTACAAAATAAGGTTGATCTTGGTATTCTCGATATCAAGTGCCATCAGACTGCGATTCATTCTTTTACTTGTAGGGTTTTGGTATAATTGGATAAAATACCATATGCTTGGGGATTCTCATAAGGTTATTGTTTGATTTGGACACTCTGTGTGGGTGACACATGATTTTGAAAACATGGTGATTATGTTCAGAATATGCAATCCCAAGTTAGCATTTGCTTATTTTGTACTTGGCTTTTATAAACTATGTCAAAATGTAAAGCTGAGCCCCTATGTATGTATATATATGTATGTGTGCAGGTGTCTACGCATATACGAAAAGTTGCTCTGGTTCGATTGAGCAGGCTGAGCTCATGAGTGTGTGTGTGTATATTTATATTACAAAAGTAACATCATGTTTGCGTATATACATGTGTGTGTGTGCTCAAATATATATAATATGTATTATGTTGCAAAGGTGGATGTTTTCTTTATCTTAAGTGGTTAACCTGTTGGTTATACAAAATGTTGCTGATTGAGGTAACCTCTGTCACCAAATGATTGATGATTGATGCATTTACTTCAAATTTTTGCACTCTGATGCTTAAACTTTGGGATTCATCTTTGAATGCAGTACACAGTATTCGATCAATTAAAGCAAAGGTTGTTGTGGCAACAGAGAAGAAATAAGACCGATTCAAGGTCAGGTGCTACCTCGCCTCTAGCCTTATCTGCATTCTCAGCATTTCTACTTGGTGCACTCTCAAAGAGTATTGCTACATTCTTTACATACCCATTGATAAGGTACTAAGTTAGTTTTGTCATTTCCTTGCCGTTTTGCTGTGATGCCTGTACCATGAAGAATTGTTGGTGACACATTGTATTGCTGCGCAGTTTACATACTCATGTTGCTTGGCAGGTGTAAGGTCATGATCCAGGCTTCTGAACCAAAAGAGCAAACACAAGAAGGCGCTAACGCCAAAGCTAAAGCTAAGTCCAAAACCATAACAGATACATTGTGTATCATTTGGAAAAAGGAGGGACCGTTAGGATTCTATAAAGGGCTGCAAGCTCAGATCTTGAAGACTGTTCTAAGTTCAGCCTTGCTACTGATGATAAAAGAGAAGATTTCTAAGAGCACTTGGGTTTTGATGCTGGCGCTCCGCAATTACCTCTTTGTTGTTAGGAAGAGAGTAAAAAATATTTGATATAGCTCCCCACCCTTTGTGTAAAATTAAGGGTCTCCTGTTTGGGCCTTGCTGGCGAAATCCTTGCTTGACTATCAAAGAATGGGAAAACTTGAAATCCTCAGAATTTGGCCCCGACTGGTGTGGCTCATCCGCATATAATGGGTATTTCTGGTTCCACAGTCGGACTTGAGAACGGCAAAGGTAAATGAACCAACCATCTTTTTTGTTCGATGAGAATGTGAAAGGAATTGAACAATGGTTATGTTTCTGAATTGTAAGTCCCATTCTCGACTCCCTGAGGAAGTTTAATTTGTAAAGAAGTCGATATTTCTGTCACAAATAGTGGATCATCTGCGAGATTGAATGTAAGCCTAATTCTCATTCCTACGTCACATGGACACTTCTACCAGGATCTCAATCTGTGTCGAACACTTAGTGAAGCGACTTAAGGAGGGTTTATCTAAATTCTTGCTTTTTCCCCAGTGAATTGGATCGTTTGGAACCCATCTTATGAGATCTAACGACTCCAAGAAGATCAAGACCTATGACAGCTCCCCGGGATTGCTATGCAATAATGTAGCCAACTTTTCTGCACACACGTGTGTGTACACAAACACAGCCCATTTCGGGTAAACTGTAACTAGCGGTTCGAGACCGTCGGCTATGATTTGCTTAAAACTATGAACCATGAAGTGTAACTGAATCAGGTTCCGGTTCTGATTTATATCCACGGGTTTGAGTTAGGATTCTCGTTCCAACAAAAACAAACCGAAAGAAACCCACAAAAAGTAAAATGAAAATTTTGAAAAACTTTCAAAATAAAACTGAAATTGTCACTTTGAACTGTCAGTTCCAATTCCTGTTTGAACCGCCGGTTCCAATTAGGAATCCCGTCGGACACAGAATGATGTTCAAGGCAACCAAGTGCAGGATTTGATCTCATAAATAGCTGAAGATTCATAATCTTTACTCTTTGCCTCTGGACTCAACGCACTGTACACGTAGGAGTGGTCAGTTGCAACAGCCATGAAAACTACTCCATATGAACATGAGCAGAGAAATTTGTATGTGTCCATCCAGTTGACATGAGAAGAGTTGCGCTGCGTTCTGGTTGACCAGCTTTTGATAAGGCCAGTGCCGAAATTCCATCCTTTACTAACAATACACATGTTTCATATGCTTTGGTTGGCCGAGCTAGAAAATATTTGTAAGGTGGGGGAAATAACCCACGGAGGGTGGTGCAAGCTGTGAATTGGAGCCTAGAAATTCTGCCATGGACACTAGTTTCTGTGTTGTTTTCTTCAAATTTCGCATGGAGCAGACACCATTGAACTTGTGAAAGTGGAATCGAATTCTTTCCGCTGCAATTTGATCAGTACCATTGCGAACACAATCTAGATTCTAATAAGATGCAAAAAATTCAAATTGATAGAGATAGATTCCGTATCGACACGAAGATAGCGGGAGTCCATTTCTCATGTTTGATCCAAGATGGATTCCATCTATCTCATGCCTTATTGTTGGGACCAGAATTCATGTAGCCGACCCCATCTAGTGTGAGAGAATATTTGGTTTAAGCTCCATATAATGCGATACACTATGCTCACATGGTACATTCACGTATTGTTCGAATATTCGAATCATAATAACTGCTCAAAGAGGTCTTTGTTTTCATTTCCCCCTTCTTTTTCGATCATGACGAGTGAAACCGTAAGAGGGTCAGCCCGTTTTCAGCTCAACCAAGCCTAAATATTTGTCATGCTAGGTGCTGGTTTGGACCCAGGCCTGTGGGTTGAGCAGGGTCTGAACCATCCCCAAACTGGCTCAAACGGAAATGGGACCCAAACCAGAAGAGGGAACCCTCACAGTCCGTATTCCTTCGGTTCCTGTTTCCCGGTTCTAGAATCCCACTTTTGAAAATCTGAGATGAATCCAGAACCAAACCTGAAACTGGACCTAGACCATAAAGGGACCAATTCAGTTCCTAACCAAGGCCGGTGGGAACTGGAACCCCCGGTCCCAGTTTACCCAAGCCGGCCAGGTCTGCGCTAACCGGTTCACTGACGCTGAGCATGAACTGACGGGGAAAGTCGAAATTTAGGTTAGATCCGCATCATACTACTTTCTTACATCTGGTTTACCCACAACTATTTCATTTGTCATTCCTCTTTAGAGCATATCCAAATCCATTAGAAATGCAAAATTTTGGGCAGATTCATATCTGCCACGACTAAGTCGGTTTAAAATCTTTCAATCCAAATCTTTTGAACTTTGACCATACAATAACAACTAAGCCTTTTCCCATACTAGATGGGGTCGGCTACATGGATTCTTTGTTTCCACGTAGCCTTATCATGTGTTATGCTAATAGTTAATTCAATATAAACTAGATCATTCTTTATAGTTTCTTTCCAACATTTTTGTGATTGTTCTCTTCATCTTTCAACATTTTCACAATCTGAGAGCATCCTTTGGACGTCTTTCTATATGTCCAAACCATCTTAAATGATTTCTCCTTATTTTCTCCTTTATTGGTGCTACTCTCAGTTGGTTTCTAATAACCTCATTATGTATACAATCTTTCCTTGTGTGACGCTCATCCATTTCAACATCTTGATTTATGCTACAACCATCTTTTGCACATGTTGATGATTAACTACCCAACACTCAGAACCATAAAACATAGTAGGTGTATTTGTTGCTCTATAATATTTATCTTTTAACTTTAATGGTATCTTCTTATCACATAGAATACCGGATGCCCCTCTCTATTTTAACCAACTCATATTAATTATTTTTCCATCACTTTAAAAAATTGATCCTAAGTATTTAAAAATTTTCTTTTGAGGTATGCATTGTGTGTCAATCTTAATTTCTATGTCCTCTCAAGTACTCAAATAATAAAACTTATATTCCATATATTCGGTATTTGTTTTGCTAAGTCAAAAGCCTTTACTTTCTAACGTTTTTCTACATAGTTTCAATTTTTCCTTAAACTCATCCACTAACACAGTAGTCAAAATAACATACACCAAGATACTTCATTTTATCAACTCATCAATAACCAATATAAATAAATATGGTCTTAAAGTTGATCCCTCATATAACCCAAGAACTTTGACCATATATGCCCAAAATCAATCTTCATAGGTTCATCTCTGAAACAACTATGTACAAAAGAATTTGTAGAAGAACCAATGCATACAGTTTTATTTTTAGATCGTTTCTTGTATAGCTTTGATCCATACCTTACCAAATCCGATCCATAAATTTAGCGTGGTCACAGAATGTGGGTTCGGACATGGGATAAGCCCCGATCCACGAGGAGTCCTCCGCCCAGTGTGTTTCTTTCTTACAGCTGAAGGGGTTGTCTCGTACTAAACGCCGGTGATCTCGGACGCACAGAGAGAGCCCTTTCACTTTTCTTCTTGTTGACATTGTGGATAAATTTGTCTCGTGTTTTTTCTGTAAGAATTGATCTTCGAAGATGATGTCCGGTGGTGGCTATACGAGTCTCGACAACCAGAATGTCTCCGGATCTGTCCCCGTAAGATCCCATTTCCTTCTCCTTCATTATCTTTGTGTTTAAATCCCTTTTGTGAGATCTTTCAATCATCTGAAATTTCCTTGCATTTTGGTTTTTCTCTTCTGTAATATTTGGTTTGTATTTTACGTATGGTTCCTTCCGTTTGGGGTTCTTAGATATTTTTGTTTCTATTTGAATTGCAGGCCGTTTCAGTGCCCGACCACGTCGCCTTGAAATTCTCCGGTATTTATTCTTCTAGATGAGGATGTACACTTAGCTGTAGAATTTAGAAAATTTAGAAAGATTTATTGTTGAAAGTTTTGGGATTTGGGGTATCGATCTGTTGTTAAACTTTGTGGGTGTTGTTGAATTGTGTATGTAGATTCGAATCTTCAGACGTTTCCCCCAAGTGGTGCCCAGGGCAAGATTTCTGGGTCCTACCGGCCTCCGTCTGATGCCGACGGTAGTACTCTCTCTGTTTGGATTTTAGGCTTCTCGGTGGTTAATTTCTCAACTGAAAGCGCTTTCTTGGTGTTATATTTGGGGTAGATCAGTACATTATTTATCTCTTGGATTTCTTTTGTAATGCATGCTTGAATTTAGCTTTGTTTTTGTGTGGAGACGTTGCATAATTGGGGTTGCGTTGTTGGTATTTCTTAGATACGTTTTCAAAACCAGCCTCCGGAAGCAGTGGCAATGAAACCCAGCAAACTGGATGGTTCAGTCTGTTCTCGGTTGCTTCTTACAAGCCATATTTCGATGTCGATACTTCAGATGTTGTAGAAAGAATTACGGATTCCCTTGTTCCTTTCAAAGGGAACTTTTCTGAGAAGACTAGTAACAATCCTGATCTGTAAGCTGCTTGTTCAACGTTTTATTGTGGCTCTTTTGTAGCAAACTTAATCTGCTTCATTCTTACGAAAAGTTGGTTTGCACGTCTTCATGTGAGTGTACGAACTTCCTTTATTGATGGGCAGTTCAGCATTATGAAATTTGTGAAATAACTGATTTTCAGATTTTGGTAACTTTAGTGTCAATGTGAGCTGTAATGAGCTGTGTGATATCTCACTTTGATCAGCATCGTAAATCTTCTTTCTTTTCCTTGGTTGTGAATCTGTGATCTTTCATTTTCTTGGTCCCTATCGACATTAACCAATATCATAAGTTCAATTTGTTTTTTACTGTATAATGAATGTTGATGTGCTCAACGGTGTGATTGTGAAGGTCAACTCCTTGGTGTTAATAATGTCTGACATAGGCATACCCCACATGGGTGGGATTTTAACCTCCGGCTGAGACATTCGCCTTGAACTGTCCAGGTATTGCTTCTGCCGCAAGCCTTTGTGGCTTGGATCAGGGAAATCTTTTCTAGTTCGCATCTTGGAGGATTTTCAATGTGAGATATCAAAAAATACCTTTCTGTGGTGCCGATGTTAACTACTCTATGGTTTGGTTCTTTAGCAAGTCTATTATTGGAGATCAATCATTATTTGCTGAGGCGATGATGTTCCCCCTTTTCTCATTCCTATTATCAATGTGGGAGAGGGGTTACATCAGACACAAAATTTAATAGTATACCACTTCTACAAAGTCAACTCAACCACTGAAAGCACACGAACATTGGAAGAATACAAGAGTTTGTTGTAAGGTCCCAATGTGGAGTTATATACCATACAATAAGGAGACATTACCTGTTCATCGATTGCATGTTAGAAAAGGTGGGTTCTAGGCTCAGAACCTGGCCTACTAGGCTATATATAGCTAATGCTATTCTCTAAAGTATATTAGATGTGGTTGCTACATGGTCAATCTCTCCTTTGAACTGCTGGAACTGATCTGCAAGGCCTACTCTGTGCAGCTGTTAACCTGCATGCACATCAAACAACTAATGTAAAGATAGAAACTCAGTATGATCTCATTCTAACTCATTCTGTGTCCAGTTTTCACTTGTTTGGGAGAAGCAAAACGGTTAGGAATGATGGACTAGTTGAGGCCTTGAAAATACAATGAGCAGAGCCACATGCTTAAGTCTGGTTATATGCGCGGTTAAAAGATATTATGATGCTTAATATTTAAGTTACTTTCAACATTGAAAGCACGAGCATGCTTGAACCAGGTTAACTGTTAGTGTCTTTATCTTCCATGTAAATATCTTGATGTTTGTGTTTGGTCTGAAGAGATGATTGATACCTACATGACTCACCCATCAGCTATTCGTCCATTTTGTTCTTGAACTTAATCGAAACAAGATTGATTAACTTTTGTTTTTCTCAACAACGTGAATGCTGACTTTTATCATAGTAATGCATGTTGTATGTGCTTGAATAAGAAATTTGCTTTACTTTTAAGTGTAGACGGCCATGTGGATATGACATGGGACGCAATCTGATTGTAATGGAAGATAATTTAGATATCAAATCTGTAAAAATGACTTTCAATATTTAATCAGTTATTCATGAAATTGGTGATGCAAATTTAACTAATAAATAACAAGTGAATAATATAAATATTTGGCGAGCAGTCATGAAAACATGAAACTGAACAGCTTTACCAAATTAACTGCACTGCCTATTATATATGTCAAAAGGATGTTGTGGTAAAGATGCAGTTCATTTGTTCAAATCTAATTCACGTAAAAAGTGATACACCTGATTCAGTGAATAATCTAAAACAAGAGTGTTTTTGTCTCTGCGATAAGGAAAGGATTCAGTGAATAATCTAATTTAATATTATGTATATTTAGGTTTCACGTTAGCCGACCCCGTCTAGTATGGGAAAAGGCTTAGTTGTTGTTGTTGTTGGGTTTCACGTACTACTGCTTCATTTAGTGCAATGAAGTACCTCTAAAACGAGAAGGGGAAAAATAAGCGTTATACGCTAGGTTCTTATGGTTCAGGAATTAGTTTATGTTTTTTTAAGGAGTACCATTTGAACACTCCAAAGCATAATCACTACAGGCTTTCTGTTCCAGCGGATATGTCCCATGGAGATGCCCACTACTTTAAGCTGACATTTCTTGATGTGAAGTTTGAGGAACACATAGGAAAACCCGCTCTTTGTTTCTCTCAATTTCGTTGGCATTTGTTTACTTTATCTGATATCATTGTGGATTTCTAGGCTGAATGTGTATCACTTGTTGCGAGGAATCGTGATAGAAAAGAGAATGTTGAAGGCCTCCTCTGGCCTGTATTTCTTGCATCTGATAATTACAAGTCTATCCATATGTCTGTTGCTTCCCCAAGCTCGTGCTTTCTGAATTTGGAGTGTATAAAGCAATTTTAATTTGTTTGTATCTGTTATGAACGCAAGTTAACTCATGATATTTGCACTTATCTCATTTTGAATCTTGATTCTGATCATAAAACTATTCTTGAATATTTATGTTCTCTCAGGTATGGCCCTTTCTGGATCTGCACCACCTTGATCTTTGTAGCTGCTGCCATAGGTACGTTTGTGACCTATATTGCACACAAGCTGCAGAAAAAGGAGTGGAATTATGACATAAACCTAGTGACATGGTCAGCAGGATTGTTCTATGGCTATGTCACCGTTGTCCCCCTCGGCTTATACCTCATTCTCAAGTACTTCTCTGTTCCGTCTGGCCTTGTTCAGCTCTGGTGCTTGTATGGCTATTCTCTCTTTGTTTTCATTCCTGCATCTGTAAGTGTATATGCTCCTCAATCATAATGTGATTTCGAATTCACTATCCAAGTTGATTTTCTGAAACTTATTGTATTTTCATCTGCAGTGCCTGTCTATCGTGCCGATTGAAATCTTTAGATGGGTAGTAGCAGGTGTTGCCGGGTTCATGTCTGCATGCTTTGTTGCTCTTAACCTTCGGACGCACATCAAGTCTTCGGGCGAGAGCTGGTTTCTCATTGTTGCCGGCATCTTTCTGTTGCAGGTGGCTCTTGCTATTGTGCTGAAACTTTACTTGTTCACTGTCACTGTGGGGGCTTAGTGAGCCTTTTCGGGGAATTGATTATAGGCTTAGAGAAAAACAAATGAGGGCTTGCGGTTGATGTTGAGATCTAAGATACCTGAAACTCGGGTTTCGAGTTACCCTACTGAACCTGTCTTTTCATTCTTTCATTTTGAGCGTTGCAACTTCATTCGTCTGTCTATCATATAGTGTTGAATATGAGCTCCCTCCTTTCTCCGATGGCAAATGTGTCGCTTTTGTTACAATTCAAGATCGAAAGAATGGAACAGTTCTTCCCACGGTAGAACAGTATAGAAAGAAGAGTTTCAATGGATTATCCAGTTTCTAAAGCTCTAGCAGAGAGAGAGAGAGAGAGAGAGAGAGAGAGAGAGAGAGAGAGAGAGAGAGAGAGAGAGAGAGAGAGATGCCTGAAGAAAGAAGCGTTGCGAGGTTTCTTCATTTCTTACAGAAACACAAAAACCTTCCACATGGTTACAAAAGTCGTGTATCCGACCTACTCTTTATAACAAAGCAATAAAAACCTAGTTTGTAAAATAAGCAAACCCACAATAAGCAAATCCATCATGGAAACCAGGCCGGATATACACTGAACCAAGGTGGAATCTCCGGCCCGAAATATGGTCTATGAAAAAGTTATAGCGCAAGATCCAACTCCGAGACATAATATATGGTTCTCACATACAATCCTCAACCACTCAATCATGAAGCAATCGGTGATTCTCAATAAAAAAAAGGTGAATAGGTGATTGGGTTAACCTCTCTCTCTCTCTCTCTCTCACACACACACACACACAAGTGTGTACCTGTGCGTGAATGCAGTTACTGCACATACGAAGAAAAAGATCCAGCAAAGATGAACCTACGCTCCACAGTTTGTGGTAAAAAGGGAGACAAAACGAGGGGACTCCTGAATTTTTAATATGACCATGCTGGAGAACCAAAGGGTATGACGAAAAGTTTCTTTTCCGCCATGAACCCAGGAAACGGGGTTATCTTTCTCTGCCAATAAACCATTAACAGTAAATAATCGAAAAACCACGGTGCTCGATCTGGTGCAAAGAACCGATTAACTAAAGAATGATTGCCAAAGCGATCTAGTGCAAGCGGCATGGACCCAAGAAACCGGATTAACAACATCATCAAATGATTACCAAGACAAAAAAAACAAGCTTTTTCCCATACTGGGTGGGGTTTGTGTAGATTCCTAGTCGTAATTGTGCTTCATCTGGTGCAAACAAGCGATCAACAAAAGAACGGTGAAAGAGTTTTAAAGTTCGAAGAATATGATACGAGGGTGTACATGGAAAGATGATGAAGAAAAACAACAGGATACTGCTGGCGTCACGTGGAAGCCGCTGTTTATAAACTATGAAAGGGGCCCTTGTATTTAAGAAATCCCAACTATCACAAACATCTGCTGCAGTCCATTTATACACTTGTCTCACCCGCCATCACAATATTTTCTCAATTTTCAGATCGACCATGAATATCATGAATCTTCTACCCTCCTTTTGATTCTTTCTTCTTTCATGGTTAAGCAAAGGCCGTAGGTCAGTTTTCCTCTTGGATCTTTGAAGAGCTTAGAGACAGAGATCGCGAGAAGCGATTTTTTGTTTTGATTCTTGGCTGATTTTCTTTCTTGATTGGTGGGTTGTTATCAGATGAGTGGATGCAAGATGCTGAACTTTAGAAAGAAATTGGGTTTGTATGTTCTGATAGTGCTGAGTGCTGCTGCTGTTGAAGGCAGAGATTTGATGGTAGGCGGAGTGATGAGTCGTTATTATTATTATGAAGAGGAGGAGGTCGTGAATACTAATAAGGTGGAAACAGATAGTACAAGGCCAGATGCTGCTGCTGCTGGGGAATTTGGCGGATCGTTCAGTGCCAGCAAAAGATGGATCCCGTCGTGCCCTGATCCTCTGCACAACAGGTAGAAGAAGACTATTCTATGTACAGTAGGGTTCTCTCTTATATATATAAATAGAGAGAGAGAGAGAGAGCTCATTTTTTCGTTCTTCATTGTTAATTGTTCTAAGAAATAATTATAATTAAGACAAACCTTGTTTTATCTCTCTCTCGCTCTCTATCATATATATATATATATATATATATATATATATATATATAGAGAGAGAGAGAGAGAGAGAGAGAGAGAGAGAGAATTTTTTCTTTCAATTCTTCATAACTAAACTAAGGGAAAGATATAATTAACAAGTTGAACCCTTCTGCAACTCTAGCGCGCGCGCGCGTATAGAGGGCTCATTGGTTCAGTTCATTGCTGAAGCTCTGGAGAATATGCTAAGTAGCAAGTCAAAGTTTTACTTTCAGCTCGGATTGCTTCTTGTGTGTGTGTGTATGTACTATGTACAAACTACACTCTGCAAGGCGCTTATTTTCTCGCTGGCATGATAACCGGAGTGACTCGCAGAACCCCTGCACTCGAAATCAAGCATCTTATTTTTCACCTCTATTTTTCTCACAAAATTGGCAGAGTTGCTCAGCTCTCGTTTCAACTCCACCTTTTTCCCATCAGGACCATCTGTCGAGAGATTCGAACAGAAGACAGCAATCTCGTTTCTGTCACCAAACCGTCTTCACTGTAGTGGCCAAGCGCAGCGGTACGTTAGTAGAACATAAAACTCACGCCCAACGCATCCAGGACGCTCCTACCTCTAGCTGCCCAATCTCTACTTGTTTAAAATGGTTGCAACCGTGCTAGCCCCTGGATTCAGCCCATGTGAAGCTGTACGCTCTTCGCTAGCATCCCTTAATGGCGGAACTCCATCGGTGCACTATTATGTTGTGCACTTGTTACTTTAGTTGGGGGGACACAGGGATGGCAATAGGGCGAGGTGTGGCGGGTTTTCTCCCCACCCACACCCGCCCCGCATGGAAAACTTGATATTAGATCCTTCCCAGTCCCATTTCAACTTGTATATATAAGGGCATGGTAAGTAAAGATAGCTGTCCACACATGCAACAACAACAACGATTTAGGATTCTCTCATTCCATTAGGGGTTGGATCATATGAATTCTTTGTTTCTATAAAGCTTGATCATGTATCATATTAATACTTAACTTAAGTTAGATAATTATTTATTAATTTCTTTCAACACTTTTTATGATCTTTTTATTTATCTTTTAATATTTTCACAATCTAGTCTCTCATATCTTCTCACCAAAGTTTCTGTAATCTTCTTTCTATGTCTACAAACTATCTCAAATGATTTTTTCTTAATTCATCGTCCATTATTGTGACTCCCAATCTATTTCAAATAACCTCATATATTTTTCTTTATGTAACCACACATCTATCTCTACATCTTTATTTCTTTGAAGAACATCTTTTATATATATCAATGTTTAACTATTCAATACTTAGAACCATAAAATATAACAGTTCTAGTTGTTGCTCTATAATATTTACCTACGCTCATACACATCTGTAGGACAAAATTCGTGATGAGCTCAAACAAAGATGCTCACTAATATAAAGAGGATACACCTGACGTTTTAGAAACATAAACACAAAAAAACGATTAACATAGATGATTAAAGCTGTTGGCTTTAATCTTTTCCCCTATCTGTGGCATTGAAAGCGATTGAAGCTGTACACTATTCAAACTTTGATGTGGGTTTGAGCTTGGGTTGATCGAACTCAGGAGAGTTTCATGCTGAGATTCAGTTGCTTGGCTTAGTTCAGACAACAGTTTCTTCTTTATTGGCAAGTTGGGTTAGTTAGTCCATAGGTTACAAACACAGTTCGAACCCGTGACCACTTAGAGAAGCCAATACCTACCGTTGTGTCTACGTCCCTTCAACCAAGCTGAAAGATGGTTAAAGATTTGAAAGAAATGTTTTTAATATTATAGCAAATAAGTAAATCACAATGATAACGTATAGTAAGACTTGGATTCTTCATCTTTTTTATGGCTTTTTTCTTTGAGGAAAATTTTTTATTGGGTGTATTTATTTATTAATTAATTATGAGGCAAATAACTCTCACAGAAAATTAGGACCCACCTCATAAATCCTGAGTGGAGCGACATTGCACTGTTCATTTCCTAATATAAGCTACTGCAGTCTTATCATTTGTCTTATCCTTTGTGCGATGGATATGATTTGTTGAAGTTTACTGTTTCATGTTTTTAAGGTGAAACCCAATTGGGTGATATAATTTTTTGAAAAATTTAAGAGTTTTTATATTGATCTTTTGGGATTTTCTCGTGTCCCATAAAAGTCGAACTTTAACTTCCCCACAGCGTGGCTCCTTTGCAATATGCTATGCCTCTTGAGCTGCCAGAGTTTCATCTCTTTGATATTGAACCTGTGACCTTTTCAACTTGAAAGTTTTCTTTCCTAACCTCCATATAGAACAATTAGGTTGCATTCTAGATTATTTTTCTTGAACCCTCAGCCTCACAGTGTACCCAACCCCTAGAAAGGAAATTTCTTTATCCCAGTAATAAAATAAATAAAGCTTAAAGCTGACTCTTACTTAGACAATCTGAAATACTTTTCAAATGTTTCTTTTTTTGTTACAAGAACACTCACTCATATATATCCTCTGGGAGTTGAACTCTACTGGGATAGAGAACCCTGCCGTTGAGCTAACTCTCTCGATGCAAATAGTTTTTGACAAAATAAAGAAAAAGGAGAACAGATTGTTGAGGCAGTCTTCTCTGGTGCATAAAAGGCCATGAAAATGCAAGGCACTTAAACGTAATTGTAAAAACCTTGACAGGGTACATGTAATCACGGAAAAGATATGCCAGTTTTTCTAATTTTCCGGAAATGCTCAGCCTCCACCCTTAATCACACTTTTACATAATTCTCATCAGCCGCCTACCGACAGATAGAATCTTAGAAATGGCACGTTTTAAAGTAACCCAATTTCTGACGTACGTATTTTGGTTAGTAGCCGAGTCCACCGCCCTGAAAAGTTTCTCTTCGTATGCCGATGGTAAACGTTTGGCATGGGTCGGTGGTTCCAACGGAGTCTAACGGAGCCGTGTATGGGTTGGAATCAGAACTGGGGGTCACTCGGTTCGGTTTGGGCTCCATCTTTCATGAAAGAAGTGAAACTCTTCCAAAACCACGGTTTGAAACCACTAGTTTCGGTATTTTTTTATAAATTTTTCTTTAAATTTAAAAAATAAAGCTATCTTAACCTTCTTTTCAGCGTGTTAAATTTGATATCTAGAGTACCAACTACTCAAGAATCCTGCCACCTATAAGAATTCGATTCGAACAACATCTAGGGTTAAACTATGTATTATAGCCCACAAAATAAACCATGAGTCATGCATTCTTGTTACTTTTCCCATTTTAGGGTTGCATTATTGCTTCATGCAGTGACAAACCTGTTCATTCGGGATGACAACTGAGCGGGTTGAGGACGGGTATAGGTATAGCCGTCCGCAACCTGAACCTTAACGGGGCTGACATGGGTCTGGGTTCTTTTATCCTTAATGAGTAATGGGACAGGTATGAAGCAAAAATGGGTATATATATAGTGGGTTGAGAACACAGGATGGGTGTCTTGATCCCCATCATCTGATTGATCGCATGGAAGGTGATGATATTGAAACGATGTTTAGTGTGGGAGGCTTTCTAGCAGCTCTCTCTCTCTCTTTTTATATATATATATATATATAAATCAAGTACAAGTTAAGGCATCCTATCCCTATATTTGAATCTAAACTTGTTTGTGCAGGATAAGGTTGTACAGATCGGATCAACATTGCCATCCCTATTATTCATGAATGAGATGAGACCTATAAGCAATTCAAACTTTTCTATAAAGATCATAGATAGGCACACCTGAACCTCATTCCAATTAGACTTCCCATAAGAGAAAGGGTATTGTTAAAAGCACATCTCAAAATACTAAGTGCACTCTTATTTTCATTTTACCCTCTCATTTATAAGTACACAGCCTCTTCTCTCGTCTTTCTCTCAACTCTCTCTGTTCTTCAAATCTTGTGTGTGAATTCTCGTGTCACACTCTCTTGTTTGACACCAAAACTCATCTATGCTCTCTCATACAACTCAAACTTACTACTTATTGAGACCACCTCCTTTCTCACCTCACAATTATCATGCCAGAGCCTCTCCTCTTGACCACATCTTCTGCTCTCTTTCTCTTATAAAAAGAAAAGACGCACCTAAGACGCACTTGAGATGCATCTCCTTCGTAAAGGAGGCGTGTTTCATGTATGTCTCTCTTTTTAAAGATGCATGTTTCCTTCAAAAGAAATAGGAGACATATGAAAAGACGTGTGTGATATGTGCTTCTTGTGTGAGAGAGACATGTATAACATACATCCCCTATGAGAGAGACGCAAGTAGCATCCGTCTCTCCCATAAGAAAGACGTTTGTGGTGCACATTTTTTCTTTAGAAAAAACGCATGCGTGTTCTACGTTGATGTTGTCACAATCAAGTCAACCCAAAAGTGAACCAATCCTTCGATGCAAGCTAGAGATTTTACTGGTTGTGTTCGTGTCTGCTTTTCTTGCTCGTGCGTTCACCCATCATCTGCATAAATGAAAAGGATCATGATGGAAGAAAAAATGGAAAAAAAACTTAGCAATCAAAACATTACAAATTCGAGTTGACCAATTCATGGGGCATGATGCGGTGGGATCGTCCCTGTCTTTGTGACGTGATGGAGTTGGTCATCAATTCCGTATGAGTGAGGTGAGGTAGCCATCTCACTTCAAACCAAAACATTTAACAAATGAATGAATATAAGTAATTCAAATCCTTCAAAAAGTTTATCCACTCATCTTTGATTATTATTTTTAGAAAGCATGAATACAATACAACGTATTTATATATTTTTAAAATTTTAAATTATACTCAGATTATCAAAACACAATAAACGAACGGATCTAGTATATATATATTGTCTCACCTGAATTTCACAAAAAAGAATTAGACCAAGTAACCACATCCACGTGAACCAAACGCGTTGAATGCAAAACAAAAGGGAAGACTAAGAAGTCCTCGAAACAAAGTCCAGCTCTGTTACATATACTCCGTGTTTGGCAATTACCCATTGATATCAAACTTGACGTTGCATACCGTCCATATTAGAACACGTATTTTGAATATTAATTTTGGTAATCATCAACTGCTTGTGCATCGTAGGTGTTGAATTTCGAAATACTCAGAGAACAGGTACTCAAATTGAGTCTTTGAAAGCCTGTGTTTACTAAAGAACTCATCACAAGGGATGACAATGACCCATGGAACCCAACCCAATAACACGGGTTTGACTAGGATTGATCACGCAAGGAAAAAACGAATCTTCGAATGCGTATATGACAGGAATGGGATAAGAAGTATCCAACCAATACCCAACATAAATTGTAGAAAAAAAGCAATATACAAATCTATAAAGGTGTATACAAATTTTTTTGTGTATATATATAGTGGTTGGATCTTGCATTGATACTACCCATTCATATTTGATATACATACTGAAAAATAAATGACAATGTTTTTCGAGAGTATAATAACATTGTCTTTGGTAATTTGAAAATTCTTAAATTTTTTAAATTATGCTCATGTCACCGAAAAATGATTATGTTATATCAGAAGTACGCAGGAATTGATTATACATACTGAAATTTCAACCACTTAACCTTGAATTTTTTCAATTACTTGACATAGATTGAGCAATGATTCACCCAAATACTTCTAATTTTAAGAATCTAACTGAGATTGGAGCGCCCTGTACATATGGGTAACACGATGGGTATTGAGTACAAAATTGAGATGCAGATGCAGCCCATTGCCATCTGGATCATACTTCTACGTTCAATTTGCAAAAAGACTAGAAAAGGTAAAAGTAAAAGGGAAAACCAGATAGACGTGCTTTTTTTCTTATTCTTCTAATGAATTATTTACATTAGAGAGCTGCAGCTTTCTTTTGATTCATTTTTTGGGGTATATCAAATTGGAAATTCTCTACAAAGAATGCATGACGAAGTTTGCACACTTTTGAGGTGAGAGTGAAAAGAAAACAAGATCCATTCTAGAATTATCTGATGCACTGGAGCTCATTTATGCTTTGAAGCTCCGGCCTCCATCTCCGGTAATTAGGGAACCTCAAATGCGCCATTCCGGCCTCCGACGACTCGATCTCCACCATTCTCACCTTCTGAGCTCCCGTGTTCTCTTCTCCAGCTGCCGGAAAAACCTTTGATCCACCAGTTCTTAATCCGGCGAACCTTGACGACAACGTCGCGTCCACCATAGCCAACTCCTCGTCAGAAACCCTGGAGTTCGCTCTGTCAATCGGAAAGAGGACGTAGAGACTGCCGATCTTCGTCTCCTCATCGGCTCGCATCGGTAGTACCCGGCGAGAACTCTGCACCTGGCATGCAGAGGCAATCACGAAGCCCGGGAACTCGATCATGAACTCGGCGATGGTCCGGGATGATCCGAACTCGTGGATATTTCCGGAGAAATCTACGATCTTAACAACTGGGGAATCGATCAGGGAAGCGCAAGAGAAGTAGTTTCCCATTCCGTTGAGATGGAAGAGATTGCAAACGCCGATCACGTTGAGTTTGGGAGTCAGAGAATCGATCGGAACGGGAATTCTAACAGAATTCTAGTGTTTAGATTTCCGATCTAGTCGGGAAATTCGAAGAGAGGAATAACGAAATTCTAGGGTTCTGATTTCCTCAGAGCGCGCGCTTTGGACTCTTGAGATTCAGAAAGCGGAGAGGTTCACATATTTATTGGAACGCAAACAGTCTGCAAACAAATTAAACAAATGCACTTTATGATTTGCTATATGACACAGGATTGACGAAATAAAAAGAGTATAAGCAAGGGTAAAAATATCACTGGAGGAAGATGAGAGGAGGAAAATCCAACGTCAACGGTCTAAAGGAATAGCCGTGGACACGTGGCGTATGATGATGGCATGCGTGCTGGATTTGCTTGTGCTTGTGGTCTACGTGGCATCGAAACTTTGCCTTGAACGATTGGATCGCGACTTCAACACGGTCCAATCGCCACCACCTAGAAGGACCCGTATGAGGTGGAGAATGTCAACGGGTCGGAGATGACCCAAGTGGAGATAATTCAATTTTTAAATCGGGTTTTTATTGTGATGGCAATATTGACCCGACTCATGTAACTCCAATCTATCTGAACCGATCAGGTTTGCGTTTGGGTTACAGGGATAAGTATATATATATATATCATTCCCTTCCTGATGTTGGAGAAAAGAGAACATAAGCTATATATATATCCCATTCCCTTCCTGTTGGAGAAAAGAGAACATAAGCCTATACCGCCTCCGTTCAGGTTTGGCTCAGGCGGTATAGGAATACCCATCCCTGACCCGCCCCAATACTTTTTCTGTTACTACAGATCAGATGCAGAGGTGGCAGTTTGGACCCAACGATGAGTTGAAGAGGACACAAACTGATAAAAAACTGGAGCCAGAGGAACCTGATTGAGAACCCTTTGGATTCGGCGACCATCTGTTTAGCGAACCACCGAATCGGAACGGGAAATTCTAAGTCATTCTTTTCCTTATCTTAAAATCTCACCTTTGTTTTATGAAATTTTCAAATGAAGCCGGAACGGAAGGTCATCTCAGTAGGGCAGGACTCCATTCAAAGCTCTTCGGGTTCTTGCAGAGTCAATGGATCCATTCGGTTCATTGCTGCATAATGTTTTTGATATTAACAGTGGCGATCCGACCTCACTTATGGACCTTGACCCATTATGTGGTGATACACATGCTTACAGGACCAATACTGAGTCCAATATGTTAACTAAAGTGGGAGACAGTGCCTAACTTTGGCCCAAGTTCGGAATAACTTCGAGTGCGGTTAGACAGTACCCAGGTAAGCCGGAACCATCAGTTCCAGTTCCACTAAAACTGAAACCATAATAGAACCTCATGGCATGCCGTTTGTACTCGTCTCAGTTGAAACAAGCTAACAAGCTGAAGACGAACAGTATTTGAATCGGCAAACAAGCTGTGAGTTGGCCTTGTTGGGTTCGTGTGGCTCGTTTACTAGCGCTATTTATCATATGGAAAATTGGAACTGCATGTTAGTATGAAATATTAGTTCGTATTATGATCCAAGCAAAGACTCGAACCGAGTAAGTACCAATATGATTCAATAGTGCATGTAATTCACATCTAATAATGTCTACGTAAGATCCATTTATCATTGGATCTTTGAATATGATGTGTCACAAACTTCCCTAATATTCCAAAGATTATTGCATTCTTTGAGTAGATGGTCACACCTTATCAACCCGAAAAGGTTAGACTGCACTATCTCGGCTTGCTCCACCATTGTTATCAAACTATCCTTGCATCGTTTCGAAGCAACCACCACTGGTAGAGCTTTGTCCTCATGGAGGGCCAAAGCGGCTCGAGCCAGATTAGGTGGGTCCATCTGTGTTTCGAGATACCCCTGGTTTAAACCGTAAAAAAAAAAAGTGTTTGCTATCGTTAGAAGATCCATACCAGTGTACTCTTCATGATATTTACAATGATTTATGTGATTCCAAAAATATCACATACTAGAAAATATGGTGATTCTTACTTTGTAACATAATATCATTTTAATTTAATTTATATTTATAGCTTTTATTTTGTGACATTGGTTTGGTCTCTACGTACATTTATGATGTTGTTTTAGCCAAGCAAGAAGTTCCAAACAAGAAAACACTCCTCATTCAAATCACTCTTTTACTCCAGTCATGGTTTCCTTAGATCACGAGGACTAGAAATTTGAATTTTATGTCATTGGACTGGAACTAGAACAGCCAGTGACGACGCTTTTTCTCGACCCTTTTCTCAGTAATGGTGTCAAGTGTAGGTTTCCATGCCTTGCCGGAGGCTTGCCGGGTCATAAATGGCACTGTCACAGACACCAACTCATCCCAGTCATGGCTTCTCTTGAAGCAGCCTTCCCCCTCTTCGTTCCTTCTCATTCCATCTTTGCACTTTTGACCATCCAATGGATGTATCATCCCTCTAGAAGCACAAGGGAGCCACCCGGATTTGGAAATAGACCTTGCCTTGGTCCATCCCCGGTTTACCTCTTCGGCCCAGCAGATCAGCTTCTCTCTCTTCATTGGCAACATGAAGTACACCTTGTTCATCTCCAACTCCTTATCAGCAGGCAATGGAGCTAGCCTTTTACCAGAAACAACTGACTCAAATTCCACCGTGAATGATGTGAGAACTGGGTCTGAAACTTGAATGTATTGATTGAAGAGGAAGGACTTCGCACTAAATATGTGTTTAATGGAGGTGAGCACCGCATAAGGAATAAAGATATCGCCGTGAATGATGTGAACGGGGGTGCCTTGGTGCATGCATAAGTATTACTAGGTGAACCAACTGGTAGTCCCCCTGGTGGCGACCCCCAATCATATATTGTTTGGGCATCCAACGGTACATATGAAAGCCACATGGCACTAGCTAATTGGGGGTCACCCTGATTGTGACCATAAGGTGGTCGCTGTAAGTAAAGATTTATTAATGAAGAGGGTTCGGTTCAGAACTGCTCCATCCTGTGAGGACCAAAGAGGGTGGACTTGGTATGAAGTAATAAATGGAGTCGGTGTGGACTCGGTCAAGCGTATCCCTTGTTTCTTAGATCAGCTTGTGCCCAATCATACGATCAGATCATTATTAATATTATTTAGCATTTAAAATCAATATGTTAGCATATTAATAAATGGAGTCGGTGTGTGCACATCCTGATTGGGGCAGGGTCAAGGATTTTTATCCAAAGAGACCAGAACCATACCAAACAAACACACACATGTAATCCGTGTGCATGTATATGGTTTCAATGCCAAGAAGTCATTTGATACCTCTTCTAGCATAGCGGTTCAGTGATTGATTTATGAAACTCATATTCATACATGGATATAGATATATAATAGAAAGTGGTCAGTGCTCACTCCTAATTCACGCTTAAATTTTCTCAAACATGTCTACCATCCAATCCATGCTAGCAACAATTGAAATTTGAATAGAAAAACTCACATTTAATGCATAAAACTCACATGGATATATATATGCTTCAAATGCACAAGAAATAAGAAACCATCTATCTGCCATGTCTACATCTAGTTTGCCCCATGTGCCTTGAGATATGATGTCCAGAAACAAGGTGGACGATTCTAAAAGAAATCTCAATAACATGAATCTCTGTACAGCGAATAATTTAGCAAGAGACTTTACAAACTGTGGTTGATCATGTGCATATAAATACAAACTTGACCATTCAATGAATTAGCAAATCCGTTGAAACGCAAAGAATAATACTGGATCGAGATAACAGCCTCAGTAATGCACCGAGAGGTCATCAGTTCAGCATCAGGTGGCGGCGTTTCACCAACTCATTCATCTCAGTCTTCGTCGAGAGGTTCGCCTTGTTCTACCTGAAAATTAGAGAAAGCCAAACATCAAACTATGCAAATTATCACAATCGAAAAGATGCAGCAGAACGAATTGAACAGGGAGTGCTAGTGATTCAGGAATATGCATCATAAATACTGCAAGCTACGTGTAAGTTCAGCCGTCGTCATGCTTTGCATATATCAATTCTTTCCATTTGGAAGTTTAAGAAAGAAATATAGATATCCATTCGGATGCACAAGCATGAGATGATTGTTAACAAATAATGATAATCTCCTCGGCTTTGCAAAAAACAAAAACAATAGCTTTTATGCAAGCAGCATGATGACACGATGAGCTTACTTTAACTACATTTTGCCGACTAAAGTTCATCAAGGCACTAAAAGGCTTGAGAAGTGAAGCAAGAGACAAGTGAATTCTTTTGAGTAGGAACCTGCAAAGGACTCTTGCTTATGTGAGTAACAGCAATTCAAGTCAAACAAATTCTCTTTCTTTGAAGGTAAGAGTATGCACAATTTGCTTAAGTTAATTAAGGACCTAACCGACCTACTCGATAAAATTAACTGGCATCTATAGAAAAGAATGAGCAACAAACCATTGTTTGTTCATAGAGCAGCTTCATCTTCCGGTATTCTGCTCGTGCTCGGTGCGACCGAAACATAGCTTGAACACGTGTGACAGATCTCTCCACTCGATCTTCGGCTTGCTTCCGACTAATCCTGAAGAAGTCCTCTTCAACATTATCATCTTGTGTTTGTACAGCCACATCAGGATTCGCATGATGGCCGCGTAAACCTTTTCTTTTTAAACGCCAACGCAAGATAACCTTCTCCAGTATTCCGACGGACCAAACTAACTTACGATATTGTCTCCTCACTTGGTGGCCACGGAAGGCAGCCTATGGCAAAAAACAACCCAGATCATATTCAGGCAGAACACAAGAAAATATTCTAATACGCAACAAACAGAGATTAAATCAGCAATTGGTTGGAAAGAAAAATGATTTATTTAGGTTTACTTGGATCTTAATAGCTTGTTGACGCATGTTCAGGAAGTCCTTGCGTGCCTTCCACACACGGAATTTCTGCTGTATTCTCATAGCAGCATTAAGCTGCTTTCTTTCGCGACTCCTTTGAAAAGCATGTTGAATCTTCAATGCAGAAATTATACGACGAGCTTCATCCTCTGGGTTGTTCTCTTTAGCCAGTTTTTGACGTAATTTAAGTGAGCGCTGTCTAAATGCTTCTTGTATTCGTGATGCTGCATCAGCAGCAGTTCTCAATGCAGCTAATGAATCTTTTAAGCACAAGTCTTCCTCTGTAACGTTCGTGAACTGCAAGGAGTCAACTGCACTGTCAGGTTGTACCGTACCCTGTGCATTGCCTGCGAGAGACATATTCTGGAAATGTTTCATCAATCCCTTCTCAGCAAGATATGCCGCTAAACCATCGTAACCATTTTGAGAAGCTAAATCAGCAGGTGTGCATCCCCCAGGATACTCGGGGGAGGGATCAGAAACCAAGCTTGGATCAGCGCCTTCCCGCAGAAGAGTAGCTACCATCTCCTTTCTGAACACATATAACAGAACAATAATTTAAGAAGGAAGTCCAAAACCAGGGACATTTATCAACTTATTATCATGATAAACTATTTATCGTAGAGATAGACAAGGAGAATTTGCTTCAACACCTACATTTGAAAGTGGACTCAAGCTTGATGGAAGTGTAATAGGGAGGAATTACAATTTGAAATCAGAAGAGTTCCACAATCCTTGGTTTGCATCAACCTAATGTTCATGATGCTGTCAAAGTAGAGAAGCAAAAAATCGCTAAATGTAAGGTATGCACCTTACACATTGATAAAATTACTGGAAAGCTACAACGATGAGCAATACAAGGATATGATTACACATTATGTTTGGGAAAACTCAGCAAATGAATAACAAAAAGTGTCTTTTCAGAGAAGTAGCACATTCTCACTGGATTGGTCATGATTTATGAGCAAAATACTTCCAGCAGAAGTGCTTGCCTTGAGTATTATTTGAGCACTCATGAGAAAAGACGGAATCAATATAGAAGAAATAAGTTTTGGATAAAGCAAAACAAAATAAGTTCACCTCCCAAGACTTGCAGCCCAATGAAGTGCTGTCCAACCATTAGCATCTCGAAAATCAACGGATGTGCCTGCCTGTGAAATTAGATGAATAGCCCAAACATAATTTAGAGTAGTACACAGATGAATGATTCCTTGCCCCTGCTGATCACGCACAGTTGCTCCACCTCCTTCAGTAATCTTCTCCAGAAGCCACTCTTGCAACTTAAGTTTCAACATCAGATCTAGTAAACTGAGATTAGATTGCAAAAGTGATGCGTCATTATCATTCCTAGACTTGCTCAAAGATATCCACTCTTTCTCGTGCAATGATGTTGACTGTAAAAATCTTTTAGCTTCAGTTAGTGCCTTCAGAGATACTTTGCTAGTGAAGTTAGACATGGCACTGGTTGTGGAATAGAGTAGATGAGCAAGCCTCCTTTTCAGTTCAAAATCTTTCCACTTATTTTCATCAAGTTTTGGTGCAGAACTGCTATTATCGACTAAAGGGATTGAGCCTACGTAATACTCAAAGCACATAATCTGGCTGATAGGAGTATGACCATCACAGCTTAGATAGAAGTTGTACAATCCAGAAGGCTGTGGCGGAGCCATACAACGTAGGACACCAGCTTGGACGATCTCAGCATGAACAGGTGCATCACCAAAGACGCACAGAATTCTGCATTCCACAAGATGCATGTAGGATTTGTGGAAGTTACCAACGATCAGCACCTAGACAAATCAGCAAAAGTTAAAACAGAAAACCACTAATTTTCTTGGCATTTGTTTCCATAGTGTAATCAATACTTTTATATCCTTTCTAATAACTGCATATTGTGCTTGCTTAGAACTTTGTAGATGTGGGGGATTCATAGATGTGGAAATATTGTAGCTTAAGATGCACATGAATTACAAACATTTTTTGCTTGGTTTGCATGCAGTTCATTAGGAGTTGATTTGCTTATACCTTGCAAACACAAACCAACTTGATTCTTTCTTTTTTACAAAAGAGGAGATTCTGGGCTTTTCACTGCTTCCATTCGTGAAGTTTTGCCCACTCTCCTTAGCTGCATCAAGCTGTTTTGCAATCGCTCCCAGTGGACGTTTGATTGATTTGGTTGCTTGCATATTAAGTTCGGAAGGAGTGCACAATCTCAAAATGGGGATTTTTTGTGCGTATGTTTCTCATGAGATTACTCAAGAATGATGGTTACCTATTTTAATTAATCATTGAGGTATCACCTCCGCAACATATTCAAAACAAATACGTACTATGGAGTTTATAGGTTCAACTGCATATAAAAGAAATCAAATTGAACCCCCTATAATATATAGCTAGGGGAAGTAAAGGTCCAAAATATCAAATTGTTTTCTTCTGGCCAACATGATATCAATGAACACAAGCTATTGCAAATAGTAATTCTTTACAATGCAAATCCTGTTACAAGCAGCAGGTGAAGCACAGAAGGTGTCCTTGCCAGACAACTGATAAAGAGACAGGGTGATAATGCTGTCCAAATACTAGCAACATCACATCCTAATCTTTTTTTTGCGAATAAGGCTTCATCACTCTATAAGTTATTTTGCAGATTCACATCCTTAGGTTTAGAAGCATCTATAAGCAACAAACAAAAAACCTTTACAGGAATATATCCATGATAAGCATGTAGAAGTGATTAGACATTCAACATTATGAAAAGGAAAAACAACGTTATAATTAAAGAGCCTGGCTCAATCAACAAACCTTGGTCCATTCTGTTGCTAAACCACGTAATGGCAAAACTTCAGCAATTTCGAAAATTATATCTTGCAGGGGCATTCGATCTGCCAGATGAGGCTTGAGGTCCTGACCAGTTGAAGTTGGAAGCTCTATTTGTTCATCCGTTAGAGGATCCCAGGAATTGTCCAACACTGAGCTCATCCACCTTCCAAAGCTTCCCTGTGATTGGAAGATATTCTCCTGAGGCATTCCTGTGGTCCCAAGCAAATAACTGCTTTGTTCAACTGATGGCCCATAACCACGTTCACTTTCTTTCAGAATCTTGTCTCCCTTTCCTGTGAACCTGCTAATTTGGGGACAAGCTGTACTACTAGGTTGGGCTTGAAATGAGCTTATACTGGGAAGATCTGAAACGACTCCTTCACAGGATACCTGAAAAATGAAAATAAACCTAGTCACTGCACTGCCAAGAATGGGGAGAAGGAAGCCCTCACGCTAAAATCTGCAAGAACCTGCTGCAATTAAAATTCTGTTGTACGGGCAAAAACTATAATGAAGCAAAATTTTGAACCAATAACAACTTCAAAAGCCAAATAACAGATCACATCGTTTCATCCAGCTCCATCAAATAACCAGAGATGGTATATGAAATTCAAGATAACAATAAATTGGGGTCTTTATAACTCATTTCTATCCCAGTGAAGAACAAACAAAGAGGATGGATCACTCGGCTGGAATTGGAAGGAATGAGAAATCACACATGGTATAACAGAGTCAATAGGAACTTGTTCACTGTAGTGCAAACATAATTATACGATTAGTTGATTAGCACTGTGGAACTATAATGACTCAGCCATGTTCGACTAACACAAGATAACAACAACAACTAAGCCTTTTCCCATACTAGACGGGGCTGGCTACATGGATTCTTTGTTTCCACAAAGCCATATCATGTGCCATATTAGCAGTTAACTCACAATAAGCTAGATCATTCTTTATTGTTTCTTTCCAACACTTTTGTGGTCATCCTCTACCTCTTTTAATACTTTCAAAATCTAGTTTTTCATACCTTCTTATAGGTTCTTCTTTTGATCTTCTTTCTATATGTCCAAACCACCTTAAACGATATTCTCTCATTTTATCCTCTATTGGTGTCACATATAATTTATTTCTAATAACCTCATTATGTATACGGTCTTTTCTTGTATGCCCACTCATCCATCTCAACATCTTCATTTCTGTCACAGACATCTTTTGTACATGTTGATGATTAACTACCCAACACTCAGTCAGAACCATAAAATATGGCAGGTCTAATTGCTGCTCTATAATATTTACCTTTTAACTTTAATGGTATCTTTTTATCACAAAGAATACTTAATGCTCCTCTCTATTTTAACCAACCAACATTAATTCTATGCGTAACATCTCCATCAATTCTTCCGTCACTCTGAAAAGTTAACCCTAGGTATTTAAAACTTTCCTTTTGAGGGATGCAATGTGTGTTAATTTTAATTTCTATGTCCTCTAAAGTAACCAAATGATCAAACTTACATTCCATATATTCTGTCTTTATTCTACTAAGTCGGAAACCTTTACTTTCTAATGTTTCTCTCCATAGTTCCAATTTTCTATTAACTTTTTCCTTAGACTCCTCCACCAACACAATGTCATCTACAAATAACATACACCAAGGTACTTCATCTTTAATATGTTTTGTAAACTCATCAATCACCATTATAAATTAGTATGGACTTAAAGTTGATCCCTGATGTAATCCAATATTAACTTCAAAGAAGTTTGTCATTCTTTCATGAGTATGTTTTTGCACCATCATACATGTCTCTTATAAGGTTTATGTATGTCAATGGGATACTTCTTTTTTCCAAGGTTCTCTAAAGGACCTCCCTCGATACTCTATCATAAGCTTTTTCTAGACCAATAAATATCATGTGAAGGTCTTTCTTTTTTGCTCTAAAATGTTCCATAAGACGTCTCAAAAGGTGAATTGCTTCAAGAGTAGATCTCCCTGGCATGAATCAAAATCGGTTCTCTGTTGTACTCGATACTTGTCTTAACCTACGTTCGATAATTCTTTCTCATAATTTCATAGTATGGCTCATTAACTTATTACCCCGATAATTCGCATAATTCTGAATGTCTCCCTTATTCTTATATATGGTTATAAGTGTACTCGCTCTCCATTCCTTGGGCATCTTTTGGTTTCTCCATATTTCACTAAATAGTCTTGTGAGCCAAGTGATTCCAGTTTCTTCAAGGATTTTCCAAACTTTTATAGGAATATTGTTTGGTCCTACCGATTTACCACCCTTCATATGTTTAAGAGCCTCTTTGACTTCTTTGACTTCATTATTTTGAATATGTCAGTAGAAATTATGGTTATATACTTTTCTGATTTGGCTAACTCTCCTAAGCTAATACTATCTTTATTTTCATTGAAAAGCTCATAAAAATAGTTTTCCATCTATTTCTTATATCATCATTTACCACTGAAATTTTTTCATCTTCGTCTTTGATGCATCTAACAAAATTAAGATCTTTAGTTTTCTTATCTCTAGCCCTAGCTATCCTAAAAATATCTCTTTCACCCTCTTTTGAGTTGAGTTTTTTTATATAAATTCTCTCAAATTTTAGCTTTTGCTTCACTTACGGCCTTTTTCGCTTCCTTCTTTGCTTTTTTTGTAAGCCTCTAAAATTTCACTAGTTTTCTTAGCATAATGTAATTTGTAGCATACCCTCCTTGCCTTGATTTTATTTTGCACTACTTCACTCCACCACCAAGCTTCTTTTTGTGCCGGTACACCTCCCTTATATACAACAAACACATCTTTCGCCACTTTTCTAATATGTATAGCCATATTGTTCACATATCACAAGGTGTACCAACATAATTCCAAGCATCTCCTTGAAAGACTTTCTGTTTAAATATATCTTTTTTCTCGCTTTTGAGGTGCTACCATTTAGTTTGAATAGCTCGATGCACTCTTTTCTTCTTTGTCCATTTTTTTTATTTGTAAATCCATAACTAAAAGTCGATGTTGGGTGGTTAAGTTTTCTCCTAGAATTACCTTGCAATCTACAACACGCTCTATCATTTTCTTCTACAAATAAAGTAATCAATTTGTGTTTGTGATAAGCCACTCTTATAAGTAATTAAATTTTCATCTCGTTTTTTTGAAGATTGTATTGACTATAAAGAGATCAAATGCCATAGCAAAATTTAAAATCTCCCTACCTTCCTCATTTATATCCCCAAAACCAAAGTTTCTATGAATACCTTGATATCCTAATGCCTCTTTACCGACAAGTCTCCTCCTAAACAAATAATCTCCTTTTGTGGAATTCTTTGAATCACCTTATCTAACTCTTTCCAAAAAGCCGTCTTTATACTATCTTCTAGTCCTACTTGGGGTGCGTAAGCACAAACTATATTCAAAACCTCAACCCCTAACACTAATTTCAACATCATGATTCGGTTACCATATCATTGTATGTCTATTACACTATCCTTTAAATCTTTATTTATGATAATACCAACTCCGTTTTGAGCCTTTTCCTTTTCCTTTTTCTCCAACCTACTTTGTCTCTTGTAAACATAGAATAATATGAATCTTTCTCCGAATCATAATATCTACCTCCTCCATTAGTTTACCAAACAATGTCTGATATTCCAAAAACCAGTACGAATCTTCTTTTCTAGGACTAGCTTCCTTACCCCCCGCATTTGTTCATATTGAAAATGCAGAGACTCTCTCTGTAATTTATTCACTACATTCGGGCGGCAATGTAGTAGGACTAACTTCTTTACCCACACTCGTCCATGATGTGGGAAGCCTCTTTGTAATTGATTCACTACATCCAGGTGAAAATGAAGTGGCCCTTGCTTACATAAGGTACATTGTAGGACCATAGGTAACAAGAACCATCATGTAGATTGCAAGTAAGGATTATATATCTAGGACATTGAAATAGATGTTTTAGATCAGACCCATACGTTACATTGTTGACTTGGATCAGAAAAGATGGGTTAACTGTCCCTCTATAGCACTTCCTTCCTCATTGAAATAACTTAGAAAGCAATGCGCTAGGATCATACGATCCTATCCTGATGACTCAATGTGCAATTCTGCTCTTACTGTCAGGCATAGACACATTTTCCAATAAATTGCTAGGAAATAGGCACCTCTGCAGATTCTAGACATTTGATAAAACTGGAACTATTTACTGGAATATGCTCTCTCCAGTTTCTAATCCTAATTTGGAGAACTTTACAGCTTTTTGGTAAAATTGTTAAGACTTTACAGTGACAATCAGATTATTTTGGTTCTCTACTTGTTTTAAAAAAAATGTCAACAACAACAACTAAGCCTTTTCCCATACTAGATGGGGTTGGCTACATGGATTCTTTGTTTCCATAAAGCTCGATCATGTGCCATGCTAACCGTTAACCCAACATAAGCTAAATCATGCTTTATTGTTTCCTTCCAACACTTTCGTGGTCTTCTTCTTTTAACATTTTCACAATCTAGTTTCTGTTTTAAAAAAATGTCATGAAAGGGAAACTAACAAGAAGAGAGAAACATATAACTAAGGTGCAAGAGTAGTGCATCTCATTGACCTGTACGGCTAATTCACTTTTAGCAAGACATACAACATTCTTCTCCTATTATCCATGTTTAATCCTTAAAATGTTTTGACTCCAACAGCTAACTGGAGAAACCCCAACTTCTTCCTGGAAATACATCAGCATTCTTGTTCCCAGTAATCTTTTATGGGTTTTCTCTGAGAGATTTTCAAAAAATTATATATTTTGTACAAATCTAGGGAAATCTTCGATGCCTTTAGAGAAAATTAAATTTAAACAGGAAAATGAAAACATTCAGCATCTCTTTTATGGCTGATCCTAAGCCCGGATAAAGGAAGGTTGTGTTAGGTAGGTGACAAGACAACTAGCATAACAAAATTTTTGGGTCTAAAGAGGTGTGCGCCTGATCCTATCTGAACTTTGAAGTTAAACATGCATGGAGAGAACAGTACTACGATAGGTGCCCTCCAAGGAAGTTCTCGTGTTGCACCCTCTAGCAGACCCACCTAGTGTGAGAAAAGGCTTAGGTGATAGATAGAACTTTGTTATTCACTACAGGTTCTTTGTTTGTTGCCTCGTGTCATTTGTTGACTGCAATGTCATGTTTCCACTTTCAATTAATGTACGCTGAAAAGAACAAAAACTGATCCTGTACTATTCTAAGGCTTATTCAAGCATAAAATGTCCTAAAACATGGAAATGTGCCAAATCACAACAAAGCACATGATGCTGCATTACTCACATTTTCTTCATAGCCCCTCGAAACGTGAGAACCGTTGAAGATCTGTTGTTGCAATAGATCTTCCCAGTCGAACATGGCATCAGTAGGCACAAGCTCCTGATTCATGCTACTCATGGTTCCGGTAATCATAATTTCTCCAGCATCTGATTCTCCCCCTGGAGAAGAACCACATGTTATAGCAAACTAGCATAGACGACTTTGCACAAAATAGAATGCATTGTTACAAATAGCATATCATGCCATATGATATGATACAATAAAATTGTGTATGAGGGTCTAGATTGATACTATCCAGGTTCAAGTATCTTTTTTGCCAATTTATCAGTGCCTTGCACAGTATAGTGTTAAACCCTTTTTTGGCTTCTTCCCTAAATTATTCTCCTTTATTGAATGAAGAAAGCGTATTGTAGCACACTGTTACGACATGGTACCATATATGCATTATTTAGTGATTTCCCTTGAGCAATTCCTGATTTCTACTCTATATCGTACGAGTGCGGTACGATATTTATAACATACTGTACAAATAAGACAATCACATGAACTTATAAATTACAGAAAAAGCCAGCCAGCTACTCAAAGCAAAAGTCAAGAGGTACACACACATGACATACATATGCATGTATCTATATATGTATATGTATGTACATATATATACGTACATGTTGATAATCAATCTAAATCATAAACAATCGAGAATCAGTCATAGATCTGAAATTTCAGATTGAGATGAGGACCGGTGTCTCTCTCTTGCTGCCATGCCTTTCTCTCTCTTCTTTATTTCTTAATATCCACCATTACAAATAGGTATATTTATATACCAGTTTATAACTTAAAAGACCAATATACCCCCAACAAGTAATTAAGATGACACTCGGCTCCTATTGGATCATGAATCAATCATATTCTGATCCAATAGGAGTTAACGATCCAATACAAGAATTTAACTAGAAAATTAAATCTTAGACAGTATGAACATAAGGCGTGAAAGGGAGAATCACCGTTAAGGACTCGGCTAGGCATGCGATTTATAAGAAAAACTACAGTTAGGAAATCTTCACCCCAATAAAATTTAAGCACATTGTACCCAATAAGCAATGTTCTATCAACTTCTAAGATATGCTTGATTTTTCTTTCAAAAACACAATTTTGTTGTGGGGAATGAGGATTGTGGGTTTGGTGTAGGATTCTCTAACTTTGGAAATAAGAATATAGTGATTGAGACATAAACTCACCTCATTATCACTATGAATGTTTTTACTATGCAACTGAAATTGAGTTTTGATAAATTTGAATATACATACAAAATATTCTTGACTTCATCTTTGGTTTTCATAAGATAAATCATAATAAATCTAGTGCAGTCATCAATTAATGGAATGAATATTTATGACTTTGCAAAGAAGTAATAGAACATGGGTCCCAAACATTAGAATGGTCAATTTCACATGGTTTAGAAGCTCTAGTTTCATTCAAAGGAAATGATGTACGATGATGTTTAGCTTTTTGGCAAGTATCACATTGCAAAGTCAAATCATACAATTGAAAAGTTCAGGTAATAGAATCCTAATTTTAGAGATGGTAGATGCCCCAATCATTGATGCCACAATGTTAACTCTTCTTTCCTTTTTACTATAGTGAAAGTAGACTGCATAGTTGTCTTGTTGGTTTCCTCATAAAAATAAAGTCATCTCCTCAAGCCACCCTTACCAAAGATCTTACCCATTCTTAGTTTCTGAAAAATGCAACACGTAGAATTAAAGGTTAAAACGCAATCCAAGTCTTGTGTTAAAGCATAAATTGATAAGAGATTGACTGAAATATTAGGGACATGAACATGTTTAAGAGTCCCAAAAGCAATGATTATACTCCCTTTTCCCATAATAGGAGTATTAGACCTTTCGGCTAGCTTAATGCCAATCCCATTCTAAATCAATTCATAATCATAGAAATATTATCGACGACCAACAATATGATTTGTGGCACCTGAATTTACTACCTATATTATGGAATTAGGAACAAACGAATTATCCACAGCCATAAACAAAAAAGAATACACCATAATAGCTTGGGAATCAAAACCATAAGATGTAGAAGCATACTTTGATTCGGCTAGTCTCACTTTGAGCTCTTCGATTTCCTTCTTGGTATCAGCCAATGAGTTCAATCCATTTTCTAGATTATGCTTTCCAACTTGATCACTGAAATATGCTCTATTCGATTTGTTCTGAGTGTAATTAGGCCTCCACATAAGTTCCCAACAATTTTCTTTTGTATGTCAAGTTTTTCCATAATGTAACAGTCAACTTGTCCTTTTCATCTGGAGTAGATTAGAATCGACTTCTACCACGACCTCCATAGCATATTTTTCTTTCTTTCTCTAAATGTCTTTTATCCTCTTCCCACAATAGTAAACAATATTATGTAATCAATGATAGAAGTTCTTCTCTGCTTAAGATATTGTTTTTGAATGTATCGTACTATGAGGAGATGCCCCACAAAAGCTAACATACGCATCGTGGACAACCAATTAGATGTCTTTGACTCACTCTAGAAACATAAATGTACTTACAATGGATGGTGTCATAGATTGGATGAGCCATGCACTAACTAGGGCATTTTTCCTATGCCATTTAAGGTACGAAGGATCAGTCACGTGGGGTGTAGGAATGTCTCCGGTCAAATAATCCCTTAGCCCCCTCACCATGAAATCTTTCTCCTTTGTCTGAAAGACTGAAACAATGTTTTGTCCACTATCTATCATTTTTCCTTCGTCAGTCATAAAAAAAATCTCCTTTTTCTAGGGTTGAAATGTCTTTATCCCCTTTTTGCAGGAATTCTTTTTCGTAACGAATATTTGCTGAATTAAAACTGACCTAATTGAATTTTCTTGGGGCTGCAACTGATTCACACTACCTTAAACAACCTTTCTCGTTTGGAAATGCCGTAGAATCATGCAAAATCACCCCAATTTCATAGATTAGGCTATGATACCATGTTGATAATCAACCCAAATCATAAACAATCGAGAATCAACCATAGATATGAAATTTCAGATTGAGATGAGGGTCAGAGCCTCTCTCTTGCTGCCGTGCCTCTCTCCTTTCTTTATTTCCTAATATCTAGCATTATAATTAAGGTATATTTATATACAGGTTTATAACTTTAAAACCAATATAACCCTAGTAAGTAATTAAGATGACACTCAACTCCTATTGAGTCAGATTCTGATCCAATAAGAGTTTAACGACCCAATACAAGAATTTAACCATAAAATTAAATCTTAGTCAGTCTTCAACAGGACATATGTATACAGAAAGAGAGAGACAAATTGGGAGAGTTGTATAAGTAATAAGGTTATCATAAACAAATTGAGAATGGAAAATGAGGGGTAATAATTTCAGATGGTTTGAACAAGTGATAAGCTTTGGCAAGAAGATGTGGAATGGTGAAAATGTTAAAAGAGGAGGAAGACCGTAAAAAGTGTTGGAAAGAAATAATAAAGAATGATCAAGCTTATGTTGAATTAACTATTAGCATCGCATAAGATCGAACTCTATGGAAACAAAGAATCCACGTAAACAACCCTATTTCATCAGAGATGGGATCTCATTCAATGTTTTAACTTTAAGAGAAAGTACTCTCTTTCTCATAAATGAATAAACATAAATGTGTGTGTGTGTGTGTGTGTATATATATATATATAGACACAGAGAGAGAGACCATGTATGAGACCTGAAGTGTTATGTCATACACAAATATAATATCTAAGTAGCAGATAAATTGTCAATATATTTCGCTCACCTGCATAAGGTTCTCTTGCAACCGTGGGATCTTTCTTTTTCAGTGTATTGGAAGAAGCATGTGTGACTGAGGTTCCTGAAACGGGGCTGGAACTTGCTGGATATAGTGGAGAACTAGGAGAGATACTTGAGCCGCTTAATAGCATAGGTTCCTTGTATTCTCTTCTTGATGCATCATCCTGCGAATGAGTTTAAAAGATAAGGATGATCATTAGCTTTATTTTGCTTATATGGCATGGACTGGCTCAATAGACATCCAAACATTGCTCAGTTCATTTAGAACATTAGATTTTCTACGCAAAACACTCATCTATGTTAAATTGGCATGCTTACTGTATTTTAACAACCTTAGATGCATGACGCAAGATGGATTACGTAAATTTCATATATAATGTATGTATGCAAGTTTCATCTATAAGATGGAAATCTACATCTATATCCAACGTATGTTATTAATAGTGGTTAGCGGACTGTTAGCGGTAGCGGGGATATAGCGGTACACTTTCATTTATGATTAAATAATTATATATATAATGAATTATCTAATTTCTAAGAAATATCAAGAAACACATAACTACTACTTTATCAAACTAAATAAACAAATTTTAAGAAGACAAACAATAAATTTCACGTGGCATATGCATATTGAATTGTGAAACTTATATTTAAAACAAAAACATAAATTATTCTCTACATTAGGCAGAATAAGTATAACCAAATTATACTTATCGGATCAAGTATGGATGCAAAGGACACTATTGGCATTTTCCTGCAAAAGAATTCTTACTCGTCTTACAAAAAAAAGAGGTCAACTCTTCGACATAATCATAACAAACACTATGATAAACTTCTACACGCTCTTTTTGCATGCAAGGGTTTATAAACAAGGCTTTCTAAATTAAGACTAAGATCTCATACTTCAATTTGGCATACTACCTCCCCATATGGAGGTTTTCTTATTACTATTTTATTCATTTAACATGTTTACTCAAATGACTTTTCACATCTCCAAGAGTCACCATATGTATCCCTTTGTAGGACACTAACATAACTTCCACGGCTACAATGCTTGATGAGATATACATTATTATTTTGAAAATACATCTTTTAGCTATTATGATAAACCATTATACAAATAAGCAGACAACAAAATAAGCATTTATCAATCTATGGAAGTAAATCAAGTCAAAATATAACAAAATAAGCTAACATGTTTACTCAAATGACTTTTCACATCTCCAAGAGTCACCATATGTATCCCTTTATAGGATTATAGGACACTAACATAGCTTCGACAGCTAAAATACTTGATGAGATATACATTATTATTTTGAAAATACATCTTTTAGCTATTATGATAAACCATTATACAAATAAACAAACAACAAAATAAGTATTTATCAACATATGCAAGTAAATCAAGTCAAAATATAACAAAATAAGCATTGATAAACCATCTTGTACACTATTCTTGATATAGCGGACCGCTATAGCGCCGCTATTAGCGGCCAAGAAGGTCGCCCGCTAATCTTCCAACGATATAACGGTTCTCTGACCGCTAATACGCTATAGTGCGCTATTAACTACTTAGTATCCAACATTCATTTTAAGTAACATAAATCAGATACAATAATTTTTATATACAATTACGAAACATATCTTAATCATATCTGAATAAGTAGTCATTTCTGTATCCGAACTCACATCCATAATCATATGTATCTTGTTCGTAATTGTATCCATATACATTTCATTTAAAATAGCAATACCCATATTAGTATCTGCTTTAGAAAATTAATACCATATCCACAAAATATCAAAACAGATATCCGTATATGCAAAAGACATATACTGCTCCAGGTACAGATTAGATATTCATCTCTGATTCACACCACTAGTTGTTACCACATCCAACCCTTTACCTCTCAAAATGGAAATAATTATCCTTTACGAAAACACTTCCTTATTTTATTTGGCTAATGGCAGTTTCGTTGATAAAGACAAGGCCAATAGCAGTACATCAGACATGTTTCATTCATGTTGACCACAGAAGCAAAGTAACATACTTGCAAACTGATGCTTGTGGACTTGGTGTGATACAACCCTCAGCCAAAACATAGAAGCAGTATGTCAAACATGTTTTCTTTGGCTAGTGGAACAACAACAGCTAAGCCTTTTCTCAAACTAGATGGGGTTGGCTACATGGATTCTTTGCTTCCAAAGAGCCCTATCATGTGTCATGCTAGTGTTAACTCAGTATAAACTAGATCATTCTTTATAGTTTCTTTCCAACACTTTTGTGGTCGTCATCTTCCTCTTTTAACATTTTCACAATTTAATTTTTCATATCTTCTTACGAGAGCGTCCTTTGGTCATCTTTCTACATATCCAAACTATCTTAAAAGATTTTTTCTCATTTTATCCTCTATTGGTGCTACTCTCAATCAGTTTCTAATAACCTCATTATGTATTCAGTCTTTTCTTGTGTGACCACTCATCCATCTCAACATCTTCAGAAAAGAACATCTTTTGCACAAGTTGATGATTAACTGCCCAACATTCATAATCATAAAACATAGCAGGTCTAATTGCTGCTCTATAATATTTACCTTTTAACTTTAATGGTATCTTCTTATCACACAGAATACCTGACGCTCCTCTTCATTTTAACTAACTGGCATTAATTCTATACCTAACATCTCTATTAATTTTCCATAACTTTGAAAAAATGACCCTAGGTATTTAAAACTTTCCTTATGAGAGATGCAATGTGTGTCAATCTTAATTTCTATGTCCTCCGAAGTCTGAAGTACCCAAATGATCAAACTTACATTCCATATATTCTGTCTTGGCTAGTGGAAGTTTCATGAAAAACCATGTCTGTATACTTGATTTGATACTTGCACAAATTTCATCCAACATGACGAGAGGAAGCTTGCCTCTTGTTAAAGCAAAAATTATTCTCAGCCCTTATTCAATATTGTCATGTTCATTGAGAACTACAGAACCAGTTTGTCCTTTACCCTCCAGACCATCTTCCCATATCAACTGTAACTGAATAAATAGAGAAAAAAAATCCTCCAAAGTTACTGATAACTTTTAGGCAATGTGAAAATCCATTATTCCTAGTATTATAAATACATAAACCATTCACATGCCTATGGTGCTGAAAGGTTTTCAAAGAAACAATTACTATAGAAAAAGAAAAGGACAAAACTGATATCTGCCTATATAGTACAAAAGTAATCCACAAACAAACACATACACATGCTCATATATATATATATAAACAAACAACAACAACTATATAAATAGTCTTCAGCAGCTAAATGGAGCAACTTCATCAGTCTGCAACCCTCACAGCACCAAACGGAACAATCAACTACAATAAGCTATTTAGTCACAAAAGTGATACTGATCATGGTCAAGTAAGCAGGTTAACATAAATTTGCATATAAAATGACATACATAAGTGTAGTAATTTCCACAAGGATGAAGCAAACCTCTAAAACTTCACGGTAATGCACAAGTACTACACGGTCAAGGTCTCTGCGGAGAAAAAAGGATAACACTGAGTCATATCGTTGTAGCTTTATATAGAAGTAAATTTAACATCTAAAGAACCAGGAAGACCATGATATTGTATCCATATTACAGTTAATACATTTATCAATTTTTATGTAGAAATACACAACTTCCCACACTTTCACAATGTGACCCTTTCATATAGTCAGCACGAAAAGAAAAAAGTTGTACACAAAAGACACGCACATGGACACATATAAGTATATAACATTTATATATACGCCATGTTATTATTACAATCTTAGCTTGCAAATTCTTGGGCAACAACAATAAACTCTTGTAGGTAAGTTCAGAAATGACAGGTTTTGAACGGATATATGTTAGTAAATGCAAAACAAGCAATAAAGAACATAAAAATATACACATGAGATTTGGCAAGAAAATGGTGATGGCATCCGACAAGTGACAAGTTTCATAATGCCAGTGAACATGGTACCTTGCCATGTCCCAAATCATGTTTGATGTTCGATATTGTGATTTGTTGACATTAAAAATACATGCTAAGTCAAGTTCTTGTGAGTCGTGATAGAGACTGGTATGATGGATACTTTCTCAAAGTGCTTGGAAGAAACAAAATAATTCATTGGAAGATCTCCACAGAATCCTCTTACCATGCCTATGTTAAGTGTTTTAAGAAGAATATGTCACGAACTATTTGATGGAGGAATCCAAACAATTCCACACCTCATTTGGAGGAAAGAACCATATCAAGATTTTCAGATGATACACACTGGTGGATCGCTATCTTATGGTGTAGTGATGAATATATCGGCTTTACTCATCTATATTGAAAAAGATCAGTAGACATGAAGCCTTATGCCATTTCTTCTAATGCATACATTGTAATGCAAGTATATGAGATTGTCATGTTTTTGCATACTATCATAAAGATATCATCAGATGAGTAGGAATCAAGCATAGCTTTGCAAGGGCATGCAAAACATTCACTTCTGGCAAAACGGGGGAAGATCAACATAGGTTTCAATTTACCTAGGTGCTATCATTAGGGGCTGTTATGTCCTGTTAGTTTTATCATTGGTTCTGTTGAAGATCTTATTGCGACCACATGATAAATAAGAAGTGCCACTGTAAGGAAAATGCAATTACTCTTGTTATCTAAAACAAGCACACACCATCAGACTTATTTCCTAAATCCTGTATTGACACTTGCAGCAGAGTCTGTAAGTCCCTTCAAACAGATCATGCATACAACACCTCTATCCACCCATCAACTGAGAATCTCTTCACACTTGCGTGGAACAGAAGGCTGCTGTAAATATTTTCATAGTTGCCTCCATGAAAGATTGGTTTCATTCTTAGCTATTCAGTGCAGATAACAGGCCTAAAAAGGTACTCTAATATCCTTGTTCTACCTTCATTTTCATCCTCTTCTATTTTCTTATGGTATTAAACTCGATCTATAGTCCTTTTGAGATTAATCTTTTAACTCCTTCTTCAAGCAAAGTTAGTATATTGATGAATATCAGAAGAGGAGGTCAATTTACATCGCACTCAAACAAAGATTACATACTTATCAAGCAGCCAGTAACATCTACGGACAAGATTGGGCTTGTCTTGACCATGTGCATAATAGACATGGATCCTTTCTTGATCACCAACCTGTAATTTGAAAAACAAAGAAGCTTTGCATGAGTTCTCGCTTATGGCATACAGGAAGATGAAAGAAAGTTGAGAAAATAATTCATCTGACCTATTTAGATCAAGGATTCTCTGAATTACTATACGGAGTCTTCATAACAACTAAGAACCAATTTAAAGCCACAGAGAGTCTAACGATGGCAGTGTAGGTTCACACAACAAACTGAGTAACTTAAGTTCTACCCAAGATCACTCATTTTCCAAAATAAGTCAAGCATGTGCATAAATGCAGATAAAGAAGTCTCAGCTCAAAGACCAATTTCTGCGAGCTTAGGATCATTTAAGTGTGTTTCCTGTGTATGTATATATTAAATATCAAGACACGAAAAGGTATTTGGTCTAAGGTGCATTTCTTGAGTTTGGAACCAAGGTTTAGCTCTGCCTGTCAAAGCATGTAGCATGCACCAGCTTATTTACATATAACATGTTATACATATTGTAGGATAGCTTCATTTTTCTTTTTTCATTTGTCCTACAACAACAACTAAGCCTTTTCCCATACTAGACGGGGTCGGCTACATGGATTCTTTGTTTCCACAGATCCCTATCGTGTGCCATGTTAGCAGATAACTCCCAATAAGCTAGATCATTCTTTATTGTTTCTTTCCAACACTTTTGTGGTCGTCCTCTACCTCTTTTAATACTTTCCAAATTTAGTTTTTCTAACCTTCTTACAGGTTCTTCTTTTGACCTTCTTTCTATATGTCCAAACCATCTTAAACGATGTTCTCTCATTTTATCCTCTATTGGTGCCACTCCTAATTTGTTTCTAATAACCTCATTATGTATACGGTCTTTTCTTGTATGACCACTCATCCATCTCAACATCTTCATTTCTGTCACAAACATCTTTTGTACATGTTGATGATTAACTGCCCAACACTCAGAACCATAAAACATGGCAGGCCTAATTGCTGCTCTATAATATTTACCTTTTAATTTTAATGGTATCTTCTTATCACAAAGAATACCTGATGCTCCTCTCCATTTTAACCAACCAGCATTAATTCTATGTGTAACATCTCCATCAATTCTTCCATCACTTTGAAAAATTGACCCTAGGTATTTAAAACTTTCCTTTTAGGGAATGCAATGTGTGCCAATTTTAATTTCTATGTCCTCTAAAGTAGCCAAATGATCAAACTTACATTCCATATATTCTGTCTTTGTTCTACTAAGTCGGAGGCCTTTGCTTTCTAATGTTTCTCTCCATAGTTCCAATTTTCTATTAACTTTTTCCTTAGACTCCTCCACTAATACAATGTCATCTGCAAATAACATACACCAAGGTACTTCATCTTGAATATGTTTTGTTAACTCATCCATCACCATTATAAATAAGTATGGACTTAAAGTTGATCATTGATGTAACCCAATATTAACTTCAAACAAGTTTGTCGTTCCTTCATGAGTCCTCGCACATGTTTTTGCACCATCATACATCTCTTATAAGGTTAATATATGTCAATGGGCTACCTCTTTTTTCCAAAGTTCTCCAAAGAACCTCCCTCAGTACCCTATCATAAACTTTTTCTAGATCAATAAATATCATGTGAAAGTATTTCTTTTTTGCTCTAAAATGTTCCACAAGACGTCTCAAAAGGTGAATCGCTTCAATAGTAGATCTGCCTGGCATAAATCCAAATTGGTTCTCTGTTGTACTTGATACTTGTCTTAACCTACGTTCGATAATTCTTTCCCATAACTTCATAGTATGACTCATTAACTTGATACCTCGATAATTCGCACAATTTTGAATGTCTCCCTTGTTCTTATATATGGGTATAAGTGTACTTGCTCTCCATTCCTCTGGAATCTTTTGGTTTTTTCATATTTCATTAAATAGTCTTGTGAGCCAAGAGATTCCTATTTCTCCTAGTATTTTCCAAATTTCTATAGGAATATTATCTAGTCCTACCGATTTACCACTCTTCATATGTTTAAGAGCCTCTTTGACTTCATTTTTTTGAATACGTCTGTAGAAATTGTGGTTTATATACTTTTCTGACTTGGCTAAATCTCCTAAACTAATACTAACATCTTTATTTTCATTAAAAAGATTATAAAAATAGTTTTTCCATCTATTTCTTATATCATCATTTGCCACTAGAATTTTTTTCATCCTCGTCTTTTATGCATCTAACATAATTAAGATCTTTAGTTTTTTTATCTCTAGCCCTAGCTATCCTAAAAATATCTCTTTCACCCTCTTTTGAGTTGAGTTTTTTATATAAGTCCTCCCAAATCTTAGCTTTTGCTTCACTAACGGCCTTTTTCGCTTCCTTATTTGCTTTCTTATAAGCCTCTAAAGTTTCACTAGTTTTCTTAGCATAATGTAATTTGTAACATGCCCTCTTTGCCTTGATTTTATTTTGTACTACTTCACTCCACCACCAAGCTTCTTTTTGTGCCGGTACACCTCCCTTAGATACCCCTAAAACATCTTTCGCCACTTTCCTAATATGTATAGCCATATTGTTCCACATATCACAGGGTGTGCCAACATAATTCCAAACATCTCCTTGAAGGACTTTCTGTTTAAATATATCTTCTTTCTCGCTTTTGAGGTTCCACCATTTAGTCCGAATAGCTCGATGCACTCTTTTCTTCTTTGTCCATTTTTTTATTTGTAAATCCATAACTAAAAGTCGATGTTGGGTGGTTAAGCTTTCTCCTGTAATTACCTTACAATCTTTACAACACGCTCTATCTTTTTTTCTACATATAAAGTAATCAATTTGTGTTTGTGATAAGCCACTCTTATAAGTAATTAAATGTTCATCTCGTTTTTTGAAGATTGTATTGACTATAAAGAGATCAAATGACATAGAAAAATTTAAAATCTCCCTACCTTCCTCGTTTATATCCCCAAAACCAAAGTTTCCATGAATCCCTTGATATCCTAATGCCTCTTTACCGACATGTCCATTTAAATCTCCTCAAATCATCTCCCTTTGTGGAATATTTTGAAACACCTTATCTAACTCTTCCCAAAAAACTGTCTTTATACTATCTTCTACTCCTACTTGGGGTGCGTAAGCACAAACTATATTCAAAACCTCTACTCCTAACACTAATTTCAACGTCATTATTCGGTCACCATATCGTTGTATGTCTAATACACTTTCCTTTAAATCTTTATTTATGATAATACCAACTCCGTTTCGAGCCTTTTCTTTACCTGAGTACCATAATTTAAAACCTGTATCCTCTATCTCCTTTGCTTTTTCTCCAACCCATTTTGTCTCTTGTAAACATAGAATATGAATCTTTCTCCGAATCATAGTATCTACCACCTCCATTAGCTTACCCGATAATGTTCCGATATTCCAAGAACCAATACGAATCTTATTATCTAGGACTAGCTTCTTTACCCCCCGCATCCGTCCATAATCAAAATGCGGAGACCCTCTCTGAAAATTTTCACTACATTCGGGCGGCAATATAGCGGGACTAACTTCTTTACCCACACCCGTCCATGATGTGGGAACCCTCTCTGCAATTGATTCACTACATTCAGGCAAAAATGTAGTGGCCCTTGCTTACTTCTTACTGCATTCGGGCTCTGCAACACGTCGCTAAGCGGGGACGCCCCAAATCAATGCTCATAATTTTTGTAATCCATGTTGTAAAAATCCGACGAAGTTTTACGCTGGCTGTCGGAAGCCTAACACAACCCTCCTCCTTTATCCGGGCTTGGGACCGGCAATGGAAGGGTGATCCCTTACATGGGCGGAGTTCCCACATAAAATAATCAAACAATGAAAGAACAAGTGTAGTTTGCCTCAACTAAGGTCCACCCTCATACATATATCTCAAAAGAGGAAGGATATGGGCCTTTCGCACCAGGAATATTTGGAAGTCTCATTATTGACGCTTCTTAATCTCCTCATGTTAAAAAGCATACACGATATCACATGTTTCTTAGCATGAAAGCCCAAAGTTTACTGGTATCATCTAAACACAAATACACTTGTCACTTGTGCTTCTCACAAGCACTAGACTAAGAAGCGTGGTGTTTCTGATTAGAGGTAACTGGTATCTACTACTTCTCTCGCACACACACAGAGGCACTGGAGAGCAACCATAATCATCGCCCATATACACTTCTCCAGAACACCTGCAATATATCACCCATGCCCATGGCCATGAAAAAAAGAAAAGCTAGTGTTAAGGATTTCGTTGGTCCTCAAAGTTTATGTGAGAGGCAAAATGCCACCATACACTTACACAACAGCAAAGGCTACTAAAACAAAGAACAAATACAAGCTACATTCAGGATAACATAATATGAACCTTTTCAGAAACCTGCTTCTGCAATCAGAAACCAAAGAAAAATATCAAATGAAAGTCTCACTTTAAGGTGCTCATGGGCTTCCTTAACTGTCTTCCCATCACTTTTCTTCTTCCAAACATGCCCATCTTTCCGAAAATTTCGAAGCATTTTACGATCAAACAAAACAAGGGTACCACCTGAAAATTATCAATTACCCAAACAAGATAAGAAAGGATCATTATACACCATGCATACATACAAATATCAACAACACACAGACACATGCAAGATTCTTCTGCAGTAATAATCATGTCAATAGCAGAAATCATAATCAACAGAGTTCATATGATACAGTAGCAGCAAACAGAGAATGACTTACATTCACTAGCCACATACATGTATGTTTGTCTAAGAGATTGAATACAAGATACACATTGACACCTCACAAATGGGAAATTTTACCAGACTATACTAATAAGCAAAGAGGCAAAAGGAGGATTGAAAACAAGGCACATGACTATAAAGGCCAAAGAGAAAATAGTATCCACAAGTAAAGAATATGTTACTTCCGTAATCACATCTACCACTTATTTCGTTTACTTTTCAAAATATATTAGCAAAAAGAACAAAGAAGTCTACCTTTCACTTTCTTTTCCCATGTCACCTAAAATGAAGGCTCTGCACATTAATCCTTTCAGGTACTAGATTTAGTTCATCATGGTGCAGGCGTCACTTTCGAGCCACAGTGCCATCTTTCCTAATACAGGTTCATATTAACCACATACTACAGCAGCTTCTACGAAAACTAATTATTTAACTTGATTTTTAACGGTTCCAAACTACATTATTTGAATTTGATGCTAATTGAATAGGAGCTTGGTCCTTTAATTCTTTTGTTCTTTTTTAGAAAGAATCTAACATGTAGAAACTAGTTCAAACTCAACCAAAGAAAGCACCATCCACCCATTAGAAAATTAAAATTGAGAATCACCTTCCAAACCAGTACAATAAATGGCCAAAGTAAGGCAATGTTATAGAGGATCCGAGATTTCAGTACGCAGTGCAGTAAAAGGTTATATGATTAAGCTAGAAATTAACTAATAGATATAAGGAAAGATTCAGATAGACCTAAAAGCAAAAAAGATAAAATGTTCAACATGAAGGCATTCACTAATGATACAGTCAGAATTAATTACACTGTGGCAAGTCCACAGGCTTCACATAGACTGTAAATTTTGAGGAGTTAGAAAGTATCGCATGAATTTCGTTAGGTCTCAGCCATCTTGAAGATGCGTCCTGTAGTATCTTGTCCATATCCAAATCTGCCCAACCAATCAAGGTAAAAGACAAATGAATAACTCATCCTAATAAGACACAATATTCAAAGCAAGAAGTGCATGTGTATAACCAAGATATAAAGGAATGTTATCCGTTAACAAAAATCAGCAACCCAAACACCCGACTAGCAGCAAAAATTCACGTACTAAATGCTAAATAATCACTAAAGATCTTGGATCAACAAAGTATGCCCAAGCGATGAATTGTGAAACTAACCCCTAACATATACAACTCAATTTCGAATAACTCGTCTATTTTATTATCATATACGCCATTTCCCATCAATTATTGCAAATTATGGACGTGGGTAGCTTTGCAACGCCCAGGTAGAAGCCCGATAAACTTGTTCTAACTTCTAACACTCAAGACGACTACCTACACAAGATATGCATTTCCTCAACAGCTTGAATTAACACTTAAATTCATAGAAAAGAAACCCAAGCATTCAAAATCAACCTCTACGCATTCACAAACCCCATTCTGCAACCAACCGACTAAAAACCCAGTAACAAGAATCAACCTAACACTATGTATAGACAACACAATGATTCACCGAACTAAAACCTCCGAACTAGAGTCATGGTGCCCCAAAAAAACAAGAAAACCATCAGCCGTTTGTCGTCCCCACAAGATAAAAACCCCGAACGGGTAAGGCGAAGGACACGACAAACAGTATGAAGTAAAAGAAGAAGAAGAAAACAGTGAAGCAAGAAAAGGTAGCAACCTTCCATAGTATGAAAGCCATGAATCTCCGACCCAAGGAGTAGCTCAGGAACGGCATCCTGTCTCGGTGCGCTGTTTTTTAATATTAACATCGTCACGGGGATCCAAGAAAAGCGAAGCTGATCAAAGAACAGCAGAATTGAAGACTGCCAAGAAAAAGAAGAAAAGGTGAAGCTAAGTATGAAAGAATGAGAAAAAAGAACGGTCCCAAACGTCTAAAAGGCCAACACAAAAAGGTGAAGCTCGGATGCGAAAAGTAGAACAGGAATTTGATTTTCTTGCCAAGATCGCGAATTTGGCGCGCAGGGATCGACGCGCATCGAGAGCCGGCGGAAAAGGGTCGGTAGGCGGAGAGAAACAAGGAAGATTTCCAAGAAAAACAAACGACAACTCGTAACATATAAAATTTTGGAATAAACGGAACTCACATTTCACTCTTGGCATGCGCAATAAATAAATCGATTATATATATATATATATATATATATATATATATATATATATATATATATATATATATATATATATATATATATATATATTACATTATCTAACTGAAGTCAGCTTTATACAGAAAGATTTACATTTAAAAAACATGAATTATAAAAAGTAGAATGATACTTTTTATTTTTTAATTTAAATATTTATTTTTATTAGATTGATCCAATCTTAAGATTTTAAGTGGATTTAAGAATGAAAAAGTATGCGCATATACAAATAAGTAATATATGAGTGTATGTAACGCTAAACGTCAGGCTAATAAATAACATACTAAATTTTGGACCGAAGAGAAAATGAGCATCTCACACGCAACAAGCCTTTTGACACAAATCCCCTTTTTCCAAATAACGCTCTCTTTTTAGTCATTCCCCAATTCGACCAACTATTTTGGTTAATCTTAAAAAAAATCAGTTTAAGAAGTGGTTTTTACGAATCCTGCATGTTGCTCCCGGTTTTGAGAGAACGTGTTGATGGAGAAACGAACAATATGAACGAATGAAAACGTGATCATCATTTTTTTTTTCGTGATTTCAGTAGAGCCCTAATACAAATATTATTTATTTGTTTATTTATTACGGAGGGAGGGCGAATCTAACACACATGCATGCTTTGGGATCGAACTGACGACCTGTTTGGTGGGAGTTAGCAGGTCCTGCCAGATGAGCTAACGCCCTGAATGTAAAAATGATTTATTTATGACCTTTGAATCACCAACTGAAACAGTATATTTCATTGTAACGATTGCTTTAGACTTCACTCCATAACTCCAGCAATTAGTAGAAATGGGGTCAACGGGTCGGTCACTTCAGGTTCGAGTCAAAACAGGTTGAGCTGAAACTGATTGGTTTCTTTTCCTGTGTTCGTTTTGCACAACCATAACTTGGAATCAGCTTGACGGTTCCAATCAGAACTAGACCAGGCCAAGAACAAGCCTACACCAGTCAAAACAGGACCCAAAACCAGGGACCATCGGATTCAGTTTCGGTTCCACCTTTTGGAACCGGAATCATTGGTTTTGCTTTTTTTCAAAATTTTTAATTGTTTTTTTGGGGTTCGAACGGTTTAGGACTCAAACTAAGAGCCATCCATGTCTACCTCAACCTGTTCTTGATCCAATCTAACTATAACAAAAAATACAGAAAATAACATTACAAACCATAAGAGGGGGGAAGAAATTTAAAGAACCTTACACACCAATTGGTTGCTGAACCCGAACCAGAGAGTCAGGTGGTCGAGTTGGGTCAAGTTCAGTTCAGTTGTGGGTAACTCTTGGCAACTAGCTCTTCAAAGATGGTCCTTCTGCAAACCCTCTATCACAAGTATGAGCAGAGGGGACTGGAGCGTAAGATGACACACAGCTGGAGATCACAGTGGATACTTTGAGGAAGCAGGTTGATTCAATTGAACCCTGCGAGAGAGACAATTTTAGTGGTCGTGGTGGACAGGGATTTTGGAGAAGTTGCAAACCTCCGAGATCGTCGTTGAGTCATCTTGACCGGACATTGCAAGGTCGCAAAAATAGTTTCCGGTCAAGATGACTCAATGGGAACAATTCATTGGGCTCCTTAAAGTGGCTCTTCGTGTCCCATGTAATTTTTGGCATCAAACCACATGCCACATCTATTAGTAAAATTGAGTGTCATAGAAACCAATTTTTGTTGGAAGGACAAGCCACCGAATGGTATAGTCAGGTTAGCCTCGTCTTGACAATTCAAACGAAAAAAACTTGCGGTTGTTATATGCACATCCTTTTTAATATTCACACATCCTAATTTTCATAAATACCAAAAATAAATTGTTATCTACACATCTTTTTTTACTATCCACACATCCTAATTTTCATAAATACATAAAATACTCTTGACTGCATTTCCCTCTCCTCTCCACAATAACAAATTTTGACAACCCTTCTTTTCTCCTCCGGCAATTGATTTTTATCTGATTTTTATTGATTGTTAAGTTTTACGTGATTATTTGCAATCAAGCATCATCAAATAGTTAGTTATGAACTTAATTGGAATCAAACGAGTCAATAAACAACAAGAATAGGAAAAAAAATCGAAGACACAACTGATCTGCCCATTGTTCTGAGTTTTTCTGATTTTAGAAGATTGGTTTTTATTAAGATCATTTGTATTTTTGTTGTTTTACTTCAAATCTTATCATTTTTAAATTGTTTGAGAAAGATTTTCGATTTTGGTGACTGGGATCGCATATCACATCCACGTCTCTTTACTTGAGGGAGACGCAATTCTGCTGCGTCTCCTTTTTTAAGAAAGACGTGACACAATCGCGTCACCCTCCTTACTAGAAATGTGTCTATATCAAGTCTGCTTCAATCAAATTCGTTGTGTTTTACCTTATATTTGTTAGTTCTTTTGGCAGGATAAGAAACAACTCAAACGAAACTTTTGTCCCTGTTAAAAGGTGGCCCCCTTGGGTATGTAATAAGTCTTTCTTTCATTTTAATTAGAAGCAAGCTGGATGTTCAAATATGATTTCCTTTTTAAGTTTTCTCACTTTCAGCTTAAGTAATTTACAATATAATATATATTATTATTTCCTAATTTCCTAAAGATTTGTCATTTCCCATGTCTCGTTTCCATTTTCGTGCAAGATAGAGACTCAGAGAGTCTTTTTGCAACAGCGTGGACCTTCAAGGGCAACCAAATCAATCAGAGAAGTGTCAATAACCAACCAATAAACATGCTCAATGGGTGGAAGAATTGTAGGCCATGGACTCCACTCTTCGCCGCGAATTTTCTCATCTTTAGAGAAGCAAACGTGCAAACTGTTTTAGATATAAGACAGTTTTGATTTTGATTTTGTTACATTGGGAAATCTGGGCATCAATATGTGTCCTAAAGAAGGCGAGAGTATCGGGATGCATGGCATAAGCCAAACAAAGATCTAAATCAAAACGCGAAGGAACAGAACAGGCGAGCCCGCTTCATTTTTTTAACCCTTTCAAGTCGCTCTTGGGTAGGTTGAACTTCAATCGGCTCAACTCAGACAATTAGAAAGTGAGAGAACTACTCGTGACCTCGCTGCAATACAACAACAACAACTAGGCTTTTCCCATACTTTCCCGAAGTTAAGGATCCGTTTTGACCTCGCTGCAATAATCAGATAAAATCTGTTCGCTTTTATTTTTATGAATGATAGGTATAGGCACATGCATGATAAGACCACTAATGTGATAAGAACAACACCTTGTTGATGACATCCACCATCATCCATCAAATGCGACGAGTGGTATGCAGAATACCCTATCATTCTTAATTTATTTTTAGAAAAAGCGTAATGGAAATGAGAGGCGTCCATGATATAATGGATAGGGACAGAGGTTTTCCAAACCTTTGCGCACTTGACTGAGAAGTTCATAAGGACATTTTGAATACACAAGATAAACTGTTTTTCTAGCTTGATTAGACTCTAACCGGATAGCACAGCGAACATTTAACATAATCACAGAAAAACCTTCACCTATTCGGGTCAGAAGAGTTTGTCAATCAACCACTTGCACTTGACTGAAGAATTCACCAACTTACTTCAACCAACGCTACTCGCTCAAGGGCCTAGAACAAGACATTATTTTCCTAACTTCACTTTCACCATCACTTCTTAGAGAAAGAGATATCATGTGCATGTAAATATTCAGACAAAGTTAATCTACATAAAATGATTTTTAGAATAAAAAATATAATTAAAGTTAGAAGTTCACAAGGAAAGAGAACTAGAGAAGAAATGTAAAGAACTACAAAACCAATAATAGCTTAAAAAGGCTCACTCAAATGGGTCAAATCAGGTCAAGGTTCAAGCCCTAACTCACTGTACTGGTATGAGTACCAGTATCCTAAGTACCCAGAAAAGGTTGAAGAAAGTGGAAGACACACATTTGAACATAGATCCTAACCTTCATCAATGATGGTGCTCCAACTGCAGCATCCCCATCTAAGAAGATAAGTACATTTAGTTCAAATACAAAAGAACAAGACCTTGCTCCTTTTCCCTCAAAACATTTTCTTTGCAAATATAGGAACCTTTAAGAGACCATAAAGTTTGCTAAGGGGAAGCAACCAGGCTTCTGGCCAATAATGGGCTTAGAAAATTTTCTACGGTGAGGCAAAGTACTCTTTTTGTGAAATTCAGGTGGGGCCGCCACCACCGTTCGCACATGAATAGGTACTACACTGTTACTGGGTGCTGAAGTCAGTTGTGCCCAGCCGCATCCAAAGACACAGGCAAGATACAGAAGCATGTAATCCCAATGAAGGTGAAGGATATGTGCCCCGTGAGGTACAGCAGGATGACGGAATACTACTGGAACTCTCCTACTTCAGAATTCTACCAATTAATTGCATGCACTTTAGAAGTTGGGAGGCTTCTATAGGTGGGCAGTTTATAGTGACTTGAGTATCCCCTAATACTATCATTGTTAGGTCCAATTGTGAGATTTGAAGAAACAAGCAAATAAGAGGTTGTGAATCTGATGAGCTTTTTCTACTGTAACAATGATTTACGCATGAATGGCCGTTAGTATTCAATGCAGACTGGCATCTCGTAATCTAAGGATGTATCAGCCTGTTATGGTATACCACAGCCTTCCGTGATACATTACCTTTTGACACTCCTTAGTTGCAGAGAGAGAGAGAGAGAGAGAGAGAGAGAGAGAGAGAGAGAGAGAGAGAGAGAGCTAATGTCATCTCTCCTCGCAGAAACAAGACTATTCTAGCCAAATCTATAACAGGAAAAGAAAATAAGAGAGGGCCAAGACATTCATCCGATATATGAGAGAACAGCCAACAATTGATGGGAGAACTAATACATCCTCACAAAATGCAGTTGCAAATAAACACCATATTGCCTTACTAACTAAAGATGGCTTGATCTTCATAAATAACTTACAGAAAACCCCCAATGGACCTCAAAGAACTCAATGAGATTTCACGTATTCCTGAACAATATGAAGCCCCTCAGACTCCTCACCATAATCCTGCAAGGGAAGTACCTTAAATGAGCAATTGAAAAGATATACGATTTCTAATGGAACTATTGAAATGAAAACAATAAATGCACAGCAGTTGATTAACGTCACTAAGACTCACTGCAAAGAACTACACTGATTTCCATCTAATGATTTAAGTTGTGTGGTCACTCATAACTTTGAGGAACAAATCTAACAAGTGTTCACGGCAGAAAATACACAATCTCTTATAACCTCATGACAAAGCTTAAGAGTGAGATGCTGTTCCCAAGTGCTGAGATTAACCCAAGGGAAGAAGAGTCATGGATTGACTTAAACTAGAAAAGTTCATTGATTCAATAACCATGCTGAATTCAATGTCATGCAAGGCATTCACTAATTTTTAGGTATTAGGCTCTTCATTCCATCAAAACCAAACTTCTTAATTCCACCATACTTAACCACAATGCAGGAGCAACCAACAACCTTCCTGGCTTTTCCCTCAGAATCAATTTTGCAAAGCTGCACAATATAAGTCCAACACAGTTCAGGACATCTTAGTCATGGTAAGTACATGGTTTGTGCTACCACTGGTGAGAGAGAAGGTGAATTTAGTATCAAGAAAAAAAATTGAAGGACATTTTGGTGAAAACCTTCCTTTTGACGGCACCGACAAGGTGCCATGGTAGCACCCAAAAGTAGGTACTCCTAGAGTATGCTAGCATTCCCTTATATATACATATACATATATGTGAGTGTGTGTACACACACACACACACACACACACATATATATAAGAAATGAAGCTGATGCATAAAGTGCAAACTAGACAGACGATGACTAGAGCTAAACAGTTTCCAACATGATCTCAATCGATAGATAAACAACGCATTCATCTCATTTACATGTTGAAGAACAAGAAGTGCAAATACCCAGATTTTGATGCCGTTAAGGATACTCAGCCTGAAGATACAGGCCAATGAAGACAAGATGCCCATTGTGAAATAACATCTTAGAAAATGTCCAACTATTTGCTTACCCCAGCCCACTCGCCTAGAGTTTTTGCACTGGGAACAGTAATCAAGCCCACATTATGATCAGCACAGAGGGCTCAAACCAGTTTCACATAGTCTGGCTGGTTGCAATCCTCAGCCAGAACACAGAGCTGCGCTAGGTGTTTCTCAATCACTTTAGCTCCCTCATGAAGTCCACGTGCAAGACCGTCATGAGCAAGTGATTTCTTCAGAACAAGCTGCAATGCTGTCATGATGTCCATTGGCTCCCCTAGAACCAGAGCCTCAGAAGCAGCGACACCATCTTCCCTGTCAGATCCATGATAATATCAGTACTGGAGTTTGATGATCGATGCATCAGAAAGAATAGTCAGCTGCTAGTGGAAAACAGTGCAGTGACTACCAGGTAGGGGAAAAAACTATCAAGTGACTGAACAAAAAATCAGGTGATAAGGGCAATATGATGCACCAAACAAGATGGACTCCTAAAGCATATATGCTATGACAGCAGAAAATCCAAGGGATAAAGCTCGAAGTGGAACATTGCTAGGAAAGTAAACGACAAAGAAATAGAAACAAACAACTCTAAACTTGCTTAATTGCTTCTTCCTATTGAAGAAGAACCCCTCCCAAAAGAACTACAAGAATACTTTAACGTTATATGCAGCAAACAAGGCCGATCAAATCCATAACCTTGAAGTTTTCATTTAATAACTTAATAGAGGGCACCTCAAGTTACTTCACACAATTAACATTTGGCAAGTGGATATCCACACAAATTTTGATTGTGATCATATATTTGAGCAGAACAATCACCGTGACTGCCACAAGAGTGAAAATGTTGGTTGCTACTTTATCCCTGAGTCCCTGGTTATGTAGTATATACTTTGAGAAAATTTGTTGCATGTAACGGCTAGTAAGAGGGAAAGAGACAAGATTAAAGCATTAAACCAATGCACCGACTTTGATAGCTTAAGAGCGCCCACAAGCTAATGCAAATCACAAGATAAGATCTCCAATTTCGTCTATTTCACCGGCTCTCTTTTACTAGTCAAAAACAAACTCACAAAACACACGTCACATAAGGAACTGAAGATGAAATTGGTCACCTGAGAGACGGCCATTCAATTCACAAATATGAAGTATTCTTTCAAGAGATAAGTAAAAACAATATCAATTTAAGTAGTCAGAACAGATCCGGGGGGGAATCGTTTCTTTTTGTGTTTATGCGTGACCGATATAGTTCATAATTCATATAACTAAGTTTCCAAGTATAACGATGAGGACAATTTCACGCAGATCATGGGTCAGTCAAAAGCAAACCTTTCTGTTTAGAAAGAAGAATCTGGACATTTCCACGAAACCAAACTCAGAAGTTGGATGCCATTACAATCCACTAAATAATGATCAAACTTTCAAACCAAGCATCCAGCAATGAGTTAAAATTATCAATCACATACTGACTAACTCATAAACGAATATGAAAAAGAGCATAAGAAACACAACATTAGCGTCAGTAACAACATGAGAGAATTCAATGTAACACCATAACAAGCTTCCACATCGGCCGAAAAACACGTAGCAAGCTACACAACCAAAGCAGAAGAAATGAGAGAAACAGATACATGGAGAGAACGAAAAAAGAAAACCAGATAATACGAAGCAACGGAGCAAAACCTTCCAAATTGAAACATCGAAAACATACCGACATTCTGGCGACGTGAGAATATCGATTCCTCTGTGTGTGTGTGTCCTTGGAGAGCGGGTGGGAAACAGAGAAACCCCAACCCCAGTGAGGAAAAGGAGAAACCCTAACCAAAAACTTGGGTGGCAATAATGGCTAAATCTTTCAATTTTATGAGAAATGTTATGTATAAATTAAACTTAATTTATATCTAAGAAACTAAATTTCTACTAAAAATTGTACGTGAAAGAACATTTTAACTTTCACAATCAGTTCGCGTTCAGCTTGTCTAACTCAGCTCATGTTCTGTTCATGTTGAGCTTGGGTAGAATGGGCTAACGAGAACAATATGAACAAAATCTTTAGTCCATGAGCAGCCTCTCTTTGGTTCGTTTAGCTTCTTTACCAGCCCTAAACGTGTATTTCTCGTTCACGAATCTTGTATTAGAAAATATGTTCCTGGCTCAGAGATTTCTAGATCACAACCCAGACGTACATAAAAATTACTGTAACCCATTTTGGTAATATATATATATATATATAGAGAGAGAGAGAGAGAGGGAGAGCATACTCAACGTGCACACACATTCATGCTTGAAATCACTATATACATTGAGTATGAATGTGTGTGCACATTGAGTATGCTCACTATATATGTATATAGTGATTTCAAACATGAATGTGTGTGCACATTGAGTATGCTCTCCCTCTCTCTCTCTCTCTCTCTATATATATATATATATATATATATATATATATATATATATAATCAAAATGGGTTATAGTATTTTCTAATACAATGATATATATATATATATATATATATATATATATATATATATATATATATATATATATATATATATATATATATCATTCGTAGGCCAAACCAGGGGATTGATGTTCATCTTCTATAGTTGAGGAAAGCTGCGATGTTAAAGGTTTGGAAATTGAGCCGGATATAGCATTACTGAACCTAATGAGTAGAATCAGTGTAATTGGGTTCAGAATCAGATAGTCGAACTCCAAAGAGAGCCCAAATCGAACATAGTCATGTTTGATGTCCCTCTACGAACTGGATATGATTTCCCAAACCCGTACCCGACTGTTGGGGTAGGAATAAGATCAGATGTATCCAATCTGTTCTAATCCCTGGTTAGCAACCTCGCAAAAGTCTCATTCTCATGCATGCATTTTTGGTATAAAGAGCACAAGATAAATTCACCTTTGGTGAGGGATCTCTCTTGCATGGCCGGTCCCAAACTAAGATAAAAGGAGTAAGGTTATATTAGGTAAAAAGAGGGCAAAATAATTTCACTTGTTAAGCTTCACCCTTGCAACCTTGGTAAAGGAGGAAGGCCGTATTAGGCAACTGAAAGTCCTGCTATGATGCATGCATTTCTGGTATGTGGGGCGAAAATGTAATCTATAGTGAGGGTTCATGCTTGCATAGTCGGTCCCATGCCCAAATAAAGAAGGAAGATTGTGATAACTAACATGCTCTTTAAAGGTTTCTTTTGATCTTTAATCGGTGTTATCTTTCGGCACCAGTGACGAAATTCTGAAACTAGATGTGTGTCGTCCCTAACTCACCCATTTAATGCGAGGAGAAAGGCACTCTTCACGTCGAGAGAGGTCATTAAGAAGTCCTCATGTTGCACCCTCTAGCTTACCCACCTAATGCAGCAAAAGGATTCATTGGTTAAGGATGATGGAGGTGAGAAGCACACCAAGCAATAGCAAGGGTGTTGGCTCGCAAGTTGAAGGTCATGATATCCATACCCGGTGCATGCATATGACTTCAGCCTCCACATTGTACTAAAACAGTTAAGGGAGGTCAGAAAATTCACGCTGAAGCTATTAGTAGTGTTTGGATTGTTGGGGAAATTAAAGAAAAAATATCCAGAAAGTTGGAGTTGGTGATTTCTTTACCAACCGACCACCTTCCTTCTATTTATATCAAATACCCTTTTTTTCAAAGAAGGATCTCATGTGACTGCCTTAAAAGTTAAAATCCAAGAACCCATTTTACTAAAACCTGATTTTGGGTACAGGGCAAGACATAATGGTGTTAAACTATTTCTTCCATATTGTGAATATCCTTTAGGGTGTATTTGATTTGTGGGTGTCAGGTCCTTGGTACTGTAGGCCTAGACTTTCATAGAGTTGTAATTTTGTTTTGTATGAACCATTCTACGTTTGATTCACGAATGATATTGATGTTGGGTTTTCATGTGATGCACGAGAAAGGAGGTATTTGGTTTTTTGTTGGAAGCCTTGAGTTATAGTTCCTATAGCCTCACCTTGTTCTTGATGCCAAAGTTTTTGACTGAAATTGACCCTATAGAACTATAATTTCACACCTAGTGATAGGTCTAGTATTTGATGCACAACAGTACTTGGAAAAGTGAACACAAAAACTCAAATTAAGGACCTATTTGCATTGTGGAACTCTTCTGCAGAACCAGCTTTTGTAGTGCTAGAACGATGCAAACGTGGAACCGGTATTCGCAAGGAGTAATTTGTTTGAAGGACTCGAGAGTTTCGAATAAGATGACGGAGAGCTATTAATGTCACGAAACTTCTGTGTCCGTTTATGGAGTTTCAGGAACAAGTTCTGCAAAGTTCCACGACAATAAGCTCCTCAAAGTTCTATAACGCAAACAGGCACCATCAGTGCCACAAACCAGATTTAGTGGGTGAAGATTAACCATATTTGCACGCTCTATTGCGAGTGTGATCAATAAGTTTGCTTCACCCACAAAATCCTGGTCTTGTGTCACTGATACATTCACCAACTATGGTTAGCTTACTACAATTAGTCATTATTAATATTCTGAATCGGTAGTTCCATGTAATGATAAAAACTGTCCATGTTTATTTTTGCTAATATGAAGAATATAAGAAGCCCTCCACATAAATCTTCCTCCGCAGCAACCCTCTCTCTCTCTCTGTGTTTGTGTGTGTGTGATGGCTTACTCCACCATCTCTCCCAACATCAAACGTCTGAGACTTGAACTTGCTTTTGTTTTCATAGCTACTTTATGTTTCTTTGCAGGTAATGCTCTTTATGAATCACAACTGTTTTCAATTTCAGAGGTTGTATGCAGTGGCAGATCTACAATCGAGCGAGACTGGGGAGACTGTAGCCAACGGTTAATTGTATGGGCTGTAATGTAGAGCCGACCGTGCAAACACGGGTTATTCACAACACTGTCGTCTGGGCACCCCACCTACAAATTTCCCACTCAAAATTTGAAATTTTGAAAATACTATAGCCCAAAGTTGAGAACTCATGATATAATCAAAGGCTGTACCATAAAAAATTCATTGATCCAACACTCATTGTTTGTGTGGGTGTAAATCTTCTTTCTTTTGTCACTGCAGAGTCTGATGATGATGGCGCAAATGATCCGGTTCAAATAGTTTCCAAGGCGTTGCTGTGTTTTGATGACCATGTGGTATGTAATTTTATTTTGTATATAAGTAAGAGGAATATCTACATGTACATGGCAGTTTACACGCACGCCCATATGTTAAAAAGTTTACCTTGCATATATGCTCAACACTATTCAATTCTTGATGCTTTGCCAGAATTATAATCGAATAGCATGCACCACATACACAGAGTGACTTTATCGTGTCAGTAATTATTTTTGATGAAATTATAAGGTTTATGCCCGGTGCGATCGTGCATACCGACTAACGGCAAGCGGTGATCTTAACATCCCGGAAGCTGCAACAGATGCATACTGTAGTGGACCTTGCCTGGAGGAAACGGACCTGGTACTCTACTGTGTTGATCAGATAATCGACAACTTTGAGTTCTACAACAGGGCTACAATTAGAGATGTAAGGGATGCCATTCATGATGGGTGCGGCCGAACACATCGACGAGGTAGATATACTTTATTAGACCAAATTAATTAAACTATATTATTAAAATATAAGATTAACAAGATCTATTTGGCAAATTTTTTACTGAATCAAATCCAAATCCAAATAAAAGCATGGCGCCCAATGATCTTTCCTTTGTTGGTGCAGGTCATTTCAGTGTAGATGGGCATATGCAAGCAGAGGACAATGCAGCCAAAGTTCTCCAAACAAGGAGTTTGGTGCTGACACTGTTGGCACTCTGTGTGATAGCATTACTTCTTAGCAGGTGATAACGCAGAGAGGGTCTAATTCTGGATTTGGATCCATATATAGAGGCTTGATCCAACGGCATAGCCGACATGGCTGACCCGAATCGTTCTTCACTGGAGTGTGCTCCTTTTGGTCTAATTAGTAATAGTGAGGATTGGAGAAGTCCAATCTCATCATCTATCAAACCATCTACCGAGAACATCTGATTATACAGAATACATGTTTGCCTGTGAAAGGGAGAGAATAAGGGCAAACTCGACGATAGTTGACCGCAAACAACTGCCATTTTCTTTTTTTGTAAGCGATGCTTGTGCTGGGCATGGAACTCTGGACCTCCCCGCATGGAGCTGCCTGGTTAGTATCATTGTTATTGGTTGCAAGAAATAAATCAACCATTCCTTGCTTTTGTGGTTTTTTATCAGCCAGATTCCTAAGTGGCACTAAGTCACTTGATGTTTAAGGTAGAACATATGCTGAGCTGCAGCCTTGATGCATGATGGCTATGCATCTCTCATCACAATCACCAGCATCTCAAATTTCTCAAGATGGCGGTGGCGCAGACGCACGTCCTGAGAAAAGTTTAGAGTAATGAGATTGAGAGATGCATGAGTATCATACTCATCATGCATCGGGCCTACATAGCAAGCAGCCTCATAGTCCTTCAAATGAGGCCATGGGTGAGAGAATCTGTTCATGATAATAGGCTTTTCAATGAAAAAAATTATAATTCATAAACGTAAAGAACCGCCATCTTGCTCGCATCTCTGTCTCCACCTTCAACCCGTCTTCTTCATAAGGACGTACAAGTAATTCAAAGCTCCGCCTCACTAAGCCCAGCCAAACCTTAGAACCAAAATCTAAAAAGGCAGCGATTAACGTTATGAATGTGAGGACGTGAGAACATATTAGACTTCCATTTTCTGTATCTAATCAATACATTCCTCTCTGAATGATGATGATAATTTTTTCCGAAAAGCTCATTTGGACAAGTTTGATATTACATTAAGATTTTTGCTTCCTCAGATATGCTTAAGATTTCTTAGATGACCGAAAGCCACCAAATCCCATCATCGCCGCAACATCTACATCCTCCTCAATATCATCCTCAACAGCTTTTTCTTTCTACATAGATCGAATTCATAAATCAGCATTGAAGATTCATTCAAGGAAAGACAACAAATTTTCAAGACGTACCTTCTTTTCCTTCTTCCTTTCCCTCCTTTCTCTCTTTCTCTCTTCCTCCTCTTGCTGTTGTTTCAAGATTCTGGCGTCCAAGTCTGGGAGGTAAAAATCATTCATCAGCGCACACACACAAGTGATGGACTTATAAATATCTAACCAAATGACTCAAGCTTCTTTTAAGCATAGATTTTAAAGGAACCAGATAAACAATTGACATGATACTACCTTGTGCAGTAAAGGAACCACTGACTTTCCGCTTCTTTAGTAGCTCAAATCGTTCCTGAACCTGCCATTAGAATTAGACCTCCTCAGCAATTGTCGAAATTAAACTTGATAGTTTGATGTAGGAATATCAAAATCAAAATTCAGCTTTCCCCACTCTGGGTGGTTTGCTCCATGGAGCCTTAGTTGCAATCCTGTCATGATTTCTTTTGTAATCAATTTTGGGCATTCTTTACCCCTTTATGGTGCACATCTTCCATTGCCTTCTTAGGTTCAAAAGTGTGAAGGGTACAATGGGAAGAGACAAAAATGGATCGGCTAAACTGTAACGCCAACAAACAAACAAGGAGGACATGGAATATCAAAATGGAACAGCTAAGAGTCAATTACGGCAGATATACAATATATCTGATTGTTAAAAATGTATAAAAACAAAATTCATAATGAAGGCATTTAACTCATAGGTCGATACCTAAATTAAGCTAACATAAAACTATGCAGATAATCCAGGCTTGAACTTAAGTATAAGGTCACATTTTGCTGCAGAAGCAACAGTGCAGAGCATGTTTTTGCCATCGGTAACTGAAGTCCATAAACCGGTAGGAGTCCATGTCGAAAGAGGGGGTATCATCTCCATGCGCATCTCACCCATGCCATCCAAATGCACTATCTACTGAAACAGGTCATGATTTCCTCGTATACACAAGGTTCATAAGAACACTAGGCAGAACCACACAAACCAAGACGATTCCAAGTGAGGCCCAATAAATTAAGAAGCCCATTGGTATTTAGACTTTCTTTTTACTAGTTCCAAAGTCACAAGTTGACGTGTAATAAGATTTGGAAGAGAAAATTATTAGTCAAAAACATACTAGCGATAGAAACATCTCTCAGGAAGCAATGACATCTAGAGATCATTCATGGTTACCAGTTCCAGCTTACATCCTGAGGTCCCCCACCTGTCTCTACCTACAGTCAGTTGGTGGAGATTGCTTTTTTAGTTGACAAATCAATGGGTGTCATTTACATCAAGAGGAAAGACAAACGAACTCTATAAACTCTACGAGCTCCACCATACTTGACCTAGTTGGTAGCGACTCCTTCTACGTGCATGGAGCAGAAAGCATTGACCAAGCATAACTCTATCAATACTGTTGACCCTACTCTTTCAAGCTACCAAAACTAGATGACAATGAAACAAAAAAAACATTTAGAAACAGGAAATGGTTCTTCCTGCAAATGCCAAAATCTCCTGACATATAGTAAACCCACCAAATGATACATATCCATGTCTTATCACGCATTCTGGAATCAAATAAACATGCTGCAAAGTGCATAGTCCACAGAACAGTTGGAAGCATCTGCAAGCCAAGTAATATACAGCTTCCAAGAATTATTGCTCAACTCTTTTTCATTTTTCCATCATAGCTGTGAAGACACTTGACCTTCAATCAGAACCATGACAACCCAAATGTCAATTGCAGCTACACAAATCTGAACGTTCACTTCCATGATACTAAATCTGGTGTTGTTATCTTTGCAGAGACATGTAACAGTAAAAGTCGTGTTTGTCCTAATTGGCTCTCTGAAATAGACTTCAACAAAAGACATTAAAGGCACAACCATAGGGTATCTTTCCACCCTTTTGCAAGTGGGAATTTAGGCATCAGTAAGTTTATTCTTTTTGACAAACTTATTTCTTTAATCTTTCAAAAGGAATCATGTTCTGCTCTCCAAACTATCTCTAGCCACTACTGTGATTTCCTAAGTCATTAGGAGCAGACTCAGATTTAGGCAGCAGATGGGTTGGTTCTGAATCATCTGATTGACTCATCCATTCCCATCCTCTAGCAGAGGATCTACCCTGTAGATTTAGTTTGACCTAGATACAATGCATGAAATTATGAAAATCTGGTATGCCTACGATAGTCAGTGTTGACATGCAAATCTGAGTTTGTTTTTTCATTTTCACTCTACAACAACAACAAACAACAACTAAGCCTTTTCCCATACTAGACCGGGTCGGCTACATAGATTCTTTGTTTCCACAGAGCCCTATCAAGTGCCGTGTTAGCAGTTAACTCACAATAAGCTAGATCATTTTTTATTGTTTCTTTCCAACACTTTTGTGGTCGTCCTCTACCTCTTTTAATACTTTCAAAATCTAGCTTTTCATACCTTCTTACAGGTTATTCTTTTGATCTTTTTTATATATGTCCAAACCACCTTAAACGATATTCTCTCATTTTATCCTCTACTGGTGTCGCACGTAATTTATTTCTAATAACCTCATTATGTATACGGTCTTTTCTTGTATGACCACTCATCCATCACAACATCTTCATTTTTGTCACAGACATCTTTTGTACATGTCGATGATTAACTGCCCAACACTCAGAACCATAAAACATGGTAGGTCTAATTGTTGCTCTATAATATTTATCTTTTAACTTTAATGATATCTTCTTATCACAAAGAATACTTGATGCTCCTCTCCATTTTAACCAATAACCATTAATTTTATGCATAACATCTCATTCAATTCTTCCATCACTCTGAAAAATTGACCCTAGGTATTTAAAACTTTCCTTTTGGGGGATGCAATGTGTGTCAATTTTAATTTCTATGTCCTCTAAAGTTACCAAATGATCAAACTTACATTCTATATATTTAGTCTTTGTTCTACTAAGTCGGAGGCCTTTGCTTTCTAATGTTTCTCTCCATAGTTCCAATTTTCTATTAACTTTTTCCTTAGACTCCTCCACTAATACAATTTCATATGCAAATAACATACACCAAGGTACTTCATCTTGAATATGTTTTGTTAACTCATCCCTCACCATTATAAATAAGTACGGACTTAAAGTTGATCCTTGATATAACCCAATATTAAGTTCAAAGAAGTCTATCATTTCTTCATGAGTCCTCACACATGTTTTTGCACCATTGTACATGTCTCTTCTAAGGTTTATGTATGTCAATGTGATACCTCTTTTTTCCATGGTTCTCCAAAGAGCCTCACTCGGTACCCTATCATAAGCTTTTTCTAGATCAATAAACATGTAGGTCTTTCTCTTTTGCTCTAAAATGTTTCACAAGACGTCTCAAAAGGTGAATCGTTTCAATAGTAGATCTGCCTGGCATAAATCCAAATTGGTTCTCTGTAGTACTTGATACTTGTCTTAACCTACGTTCAATAATTCTTTCCCATAATTTCATAGTATGACTCATTAACTTGATACCTCAATAATTCACACAATTTTGAATGTCTCCCTTGTTCTTATATATGGGTATAAGTGTACTTGCTCTCCATTCCTCTGGCATCTTTTGGTTTTTTCATATTTCATTAAATAGTCTTGTGAGCCAAGTGATTCCTATTTCTCCTAGTATTTTCCAAACTTCTATAGGAATATTATCTGGTCCTACCGATTTACCACTCTTCATATGTTTAAGAGCCTCTTTGACTTCATTTTTTTAATACGTCGGTAGAAATTGTGGTTTATATACTTTTCTGACTTGGCTAAATCTTCTAAGCTAATACTAACATCTTTATTTTCATTAAAAAGCTTATAAAAATAGTTTTTCCATCTATTTCTTATATCATCATTTGCCACTAGATTTTTTTCATCCTCGTCTTTGATGCATCTAACACAATTAAGATCTTTAGTTTACTTATCTCTAACCCTAGCTATCCTAAAAATATCTCTTTCACCCTCTTTTGAGTTGAGTTTTTTATATAAATCCTCTCAAATTTTAGTTTTTGCTTCACCAACGGCCTTTTTCGCTTCCTACCTTGCTTTCTTATAAGCCTCTAAAGTTTTACTAGTTTTCTTAGCATAATGTAATTTGTAACATGTTGATTTATTTTGCACTACTTCACTCCACCACCAAGCTTCTTTTTGTGCCGGTACACCTCCCGTAGATTCACCTAACACATCTTTCACCACTTTCCTAATATGTATAGGCATATTCTTCTACATATCACAAGGTGTACTAACATAATTCCAAGCATCTCCTTGAAGGACTTTCTATTTAAATATATCTTCTTTCTTGCTTTTAAGGTTCTACCATTTAGTCTCAATAGCTCAATCCACTCTTTTCTTCTTTGTATATTTTTTTATTTGTAAATCTATAACTAAAAATCGATGTCAGGTGGTTAAGCTTTCTCCTGAAATTACCTTGCAATCTTTACAACATGCTCTATCTTTTTTCTACAAATAAAGTAATCAATTAGTATTTGTGATAAGCCACTCTTATAAGTAATTAAATGTTCATCTCATTTTTTGAAGATTGTATTGACTATAAAGAGATCAAACACCATAACAAAATTCAAAATCTCCATACCTTCCTCATTTATATCTCCAAAACCAAAGTTTCTATGAATACCTTGATATCCTAATGCCTCTTTACCGACATGTCCATTTAAGTCTCCTCCTAAACAAATCATCTTCCTTTGTAGAATTCTTTGAATCACCTTATCTAACTCTTCCCAAAAAGTCATCTTTATACTATCTTCTAGTCCTACTTGGGGTGCATAAGTACAAACTATATTCAAAACATCTGCTCCTAACACTAATTTCAACATCATGATTCGTTTACCATAACGTCGTATGTCTACTACACTATCCTTTAAATCTTTATTTATGATAAATTGATAATATCAACTCCGTTTTGAGCTTTTTCCTTACCAGAGTATCATAATTTAAAACCTTTATCCTCAAAATCTCTTTTGGTTTTTCTTCAACCCATTTTGTCTCTTATAAACATAGAATATGAATCTTTCTCCAAATCATAGTATCTACCACCTCCATTAGCGTACCGAATAATGTTCCGATATTCCAAGAACCAATACGAATCTTATTATCTAGGACTAGCTTCCTTACCCCACATATGTCCCATATTAAAAATGTGGAAACCCTCTCTGTAATTTATTCACTACATTCGGGCGGCAATATTGCGGGTACTAACTTCTTTACCCACACCCGTCCATGATGTGGGAACCCTCTTTGCAATTGATTCACTACATTCGGGCGAAAATGTAGTGGCTCTTGCTTGCTTTTCACTGCATTCGGGCTCTGCAACATGTCGCTAGGCGGAGACACTCCAAAGCAATGCACATAATTTGTATAATCCATAGTATAAAAATCCAACAAACGTTATTGGAAGCCTAACACAATCCTCCTCCTTTATCCAGGCTTGGCACCGGCCATGCAAGGGTGATCCCTTACATGGGCGGAGTTTTCATTTTCACTCTCATTAAGGAAAAGACACAAATAAGTAACATTCCAAACTAAGCTGCAACGAGGATAAGTGCTGCACTCACTCCCCTTGTCTTTCTTGCTCTTTTAAAAAAGTGCAAGCATAGCATCACTTGTTTTATACCAATATTGGGTTGAATCTCCATTGATCTCTCCAGTTTAGGGGCTGCAATTTGACACCAGAATAAAGTGCCCAGTACCGCTCTAGGAAAGGTTTCATGTGTGATGAGGAAGAAATGACGTCAAAACATTAAGTTGCCTCCATTAAATTGAGAAACCAAAAGAGATGAATACTATGACGGGTTAAAGTTTAAGATGAACAAATGAAGGATCATAGAACTAACTCATCAAATAATAACATAATAATTCCCTAAACAAAAGTTAAACAACAGGTGAGCTAAAAAATCAAATCCAAGTATGCTCATCTTACAAAATAGAAAAGCATACTAAGAAACGTGGGAAGTCAAGTTCAAGCATCTTTTATCTAATATTTTACATTTTGTAACCAGGAGAAAATCTTAAGCAGTAGAGAGAATGTATACCTGTTCAAGAGATGCCCGTTCTACTCGCATTGACATGCCCAATGCTCTTTGATCTATGGAGACAGATATAAAGGAACATACAAGTAAGACAAGATTCACTAGACAAGTCATTTAATATATAGAGAGAACATACGTTTCTTCCCATTGATGTGGTCCAAAAAGTTTGCAGAATCCTTTACCACACATTCACATACATCACAATAATATCCTGCCTGTAACAAAATACATGTAAGATACAATGTAGCATCTCAAACAACGAAAAGCTCATTGAACCAAAACAACGAAAAGCTCATTAAACCAAAACAGCCTATGTGATAGTTTCCGTCATACTCAAAATAATACTAGTTGTTTGACACTTTCACACACAATTGGTCCGAAATACTTGAAAAGTTGTATTACGTGCTAAGATTTGCAATTGAATCAGTACTTAAAACGTGTCCATCCAGGACTCCATGACTGACATATGCAATCCAAATGGTACTGCAGGAGAGATCTCTGAACGACTTTCTATGCAGGCAAGCTCTTCAATTCAACAAGGAAAGTTCTAAAACAACCAATGACGGTTCAAAAGCTCAGTAAGAAAACAGGTCTCCTTGCAGCAGATGTCATTGATCACTCACAAGGTTGCAAATGCACAAGCATCAATTATCTTTTGGAACAGGCCAACAGAAAAGTTAAATTCCGAAATAACATTGAAACCGATGGTCATGATGATTTAATACAGTATGCAAATTACCATTTGACAAACAAATCTCTGTTCCAGAAAGACATTTTTTTCCACTCCAGAAACCACATTGGACGGGCATATGTACATAGTAAGGTTCAATTTATCAATGTCTAAGTTATGGATGCAAAGAAGTAATAAACACGATTATTTGATGCACATACCTGTTGACTCAGTGGTGCAACGGGGGTGACAACCTGCACAAACATATGCCTTTGTCAATATAAAAAACCAATTTCAGCAACAAGGCCCATTTGCACAGTCAAGTTGGATCCAATTCAATGAACCACTAATACAGTGCTAAGCAGGCAAGATTAACTTTACATAAAATGCCCTGAATGTCTCACAATATTACTTCTGCAAATGCATTTCAGAAGGATACATGATGGAAAAAGAGGATAGTCAAACATGTAGATAAGCACATAAACATACACAAGAAAATCCAACAGAACTTATACATCAGCAGAAACACATGCCAATCTCTCTAGAGAGAGAGAGTGTAAAAAGAAACGAGTACCTTGTAGAAAAGATGGATGATGTTATCCCACTATGATGTTAAGCATGCAAGTCACTAGCAATATATAAATCTAATAGATGCCTTATAAAAGCTGTCACTTTCTTTGTCCTACTCATGGTTAGTACTTGTTTCTACTTTATAGCTAGTGATGACGTAATCACCTAAAAGTAATTCCTATCTGTAAAAGTAACATCTCCGATCTAAAGAAAAAATGGCATCTACAGAGCATAAAAACCATTATAAGCAAGCCATGTGACTTCCAACAAGGGAAGAACTGCATGGACTTTAAGCATTTCTTCATGAAGGAGCGTGTAACTCAACCTCACAGGAAGCCATCCAAAAGCTGCCCAACATATAATTTGCCTGAAGGTTCTAGTTAATCAAAAAGACTCCTGAAGAATGCAAGCATAATTTGGACCTCGAAGGAAAAGCATTGCCAATCAAATAAATTTTCTGCCAATGAATTTAAGAAACAATGTATCACAACAGCCCTCAAGACAAAGAGTAGGAAGTTTTAGATGCTAAGCACCAGTGTTATCCGTATCGTACGTATCGTATCGTGGGAAGCCACAATACGATACGGTAACCTATATCGTAACAGGTTATCGTGCCGTATCGTACGATACGGGGGATACGCCCAAAAAAAAATCAATTTTTTTTTCAATTTTTGTTTGCATGTTTCTGCCCTCTCTTCACTTCGCATCCTCCAATATGCTTATAATTTGGGTTTATAATTTCATTTATTTAATAAGAATAATGTATGAACAAATAAAAATTATGACAAAATCATTTTTCTTTCTATTACAACTTTTAGGTATATTTCTGCTAACAGTTTCTAATTTCATGAGATCGCAAACAATTAAAAACATTTAATTCTCTCGGTTCATTGAGTGGGGATTTCACAACTTCACTATTTTAGGGTTTATGTTACATGACTTCCATTGAGTTGAACATATTAATGTGTGTGAGGCTTAACTAGTCTGTGAAGTGAGAAATGGAGCTCAAGCATTAGTTAAAAAGCTAGTCTCCAATAAGAGAAAAAGGAGATATCATCAAGTAATAATATCACATCATTGATGTGTCATAGACTCAATAATCAAAGAAATGGAGCTCATTGTTTTGCTCACATATGAAAATTAGCAAATATGACAACTACAGTACAAAGATAGCAGTTATGTTAATTTTGATATATTAGATGAGTGGATTATGGAAGATAACGAAGAAAATGCACTCCTAAGTCCTAACCGAAGAAGACATTGCATGAATTAATTTGAAGTGCAACAACATCATCAAGGAGAAGACGAAGATTATTTAGTTAATGATCCTGCTATAAATTTACAATATGTAAAATGTAAATGTATTTCATTTTTTGATTCAAAATATATAATTTTGGATGCAATTATTCAATATTGAATGTTCAATTTGTGCTAAACTTTGCATTATATGAATTTAAAGCAATTACCAGATTTTTCCATATTTTTCTTGATTTGTTTTGGATTTTTACTAATTTTATTAATTTTTAAATAATTTTTATGTTTTTTAATATTAAAATACAATACGATAAAACACGATACGATACGCCCGTATCGTGGAGCCCAGCGATATGCGTCAGACAACACTGCTAAGCACAGCCTTGGAAACAACAAACGTTTCACGGCTTGCACTGCACCAGGATATCATATTTCCTCACCAAGAGTTAACTATATCACTTCGTATGAGAAATGACTTCACATAGTAGCATGCGAACTTTTACTAAGACAGCATCGCAGATAATGTCCATAAAAATTTGACGCTATCAATGGGAATGCTTCAACATTGGTCCACCAAAGGTTCACACGAGTCTTTAAATCAAGTAGGTAAACACCACCCCACCACCAATCCCCTAAAACAACAGTAAATAGCAAAAGGTAGCCGAAGCATCAAGATAAATATCTAGCAGCGATAGCGTCCGACTTAATGTTATAAGTTTTGTCAACCGAAGTCATTTCCAAAATTTATTACTCATACAGGCATAGCGCAGACGTAAACCTAAAGAAACAATCATGAGTTATCGAGAACATAAAAGGTTACGCTTAACTGATTACCAAAAAAATAATACTGACCTGTGTTTTCCCCAAACGAGAATCAAGGTCAACTTCATACTCTCTGTGTTTCAATGGTTTTCTTTGCACCGGAGGCGCTTTTGCTGCACACATCCAAACAGCATTTCAACGTGTAATTGTAAGTCCACAGGCATCAACCATATAATTTAACCGCCCATAAACCGATGAGCAGAGTTCGACAACCCACCTTTGGACTTGAGCGGGCCTTCCTCTTCCTATAGATGAACCAAACCATAAAACCCAAACACATCAGAAAGAGTGGATACAGAGATCAATAACACCAACTCAACTCTACTCAATACAAACATTTAGGCATTGACCCACCTCACCTGCAACTCACGCTCGCGAGCACGCTCCAAATACTCCTCCCTGTTCCACTTCCTTCGGTGGGTATTGTCGACTCCGACGGCCTACACCCAATTACCGGAAAGGGTACTCCATTATACAAATATTGATAGACGGATTACCCGCACTCAAGAGAGAGAGAGAGAGAGAGAGAGAGAGAGAGAGAGAGAGCAATAAGAACTCACGTTACTAGAAGAGTGAGCCATCCGTGTCTAGGATTTTCAGCAAAACTTAATGCAGATTTGTCAAGCGCTGGGCGCCCTAGCGTTTTAAAATAACGTCCAGCAGGAACAGCACATCGATGAAGAACCCACAAAACCGATCTCCAATTGGAATTTCTAGAAGCGACAAATTCTGCACAAACCCTAAAAAGAGCGACATTAACCAGAAAAGCATCATAGAAACGCAATCCGTCCTAGATACTTTGCAGAGAGAGAGAGAGAGAGTACCGTTTTGGTGTCCACAATCGGTCGTTGCCGGGGCTTCGTTGTAGTGGCTCACTCCCAAACGTGTGCGTCTTTCGCCTCTCCCCTCAGTTGCAAATAAAATTTGGGTCTGGTTTGCGGGTTTGGACGATGGGGGTTTGCGCGGGATAAAGCCCGCCATCGATTCGGGTCGCGGCCGGAAGAAACCTGTTACTGATTTGCTAACATTGTTCTGTATGGATTTGGGTTTGGGTAGTAGTCGGGTAAAAATCTATGAAAGTCCGAACCCAGATGTATATGCTTTTTGCAAATTGCTCATTTAGTTAGGGATGGCAATGGGGCGTGTTGGGGTGGGTATACCCATCGTGGGCCAATATACGAACCCCAATTTTGTGCCTCGTTAAGGCCTATTACCCGACAAGATGGGTACCGATTTTGATCCTTTTTTCCACATGGGTAATGAGTGTTCCGTACCCCAATTCCAATCTTAATAAAGTTTTCATAGTTATTTTAAATCAAATCATTTGTAGATATATAATTCACGTAAGTACAAGGATAAGCAGTGAAAATTTCAATAATATATATATATATATATATATATATATATATATATATATATATATATATATATATATATATATTTGTTATAAGAGAAGGCTGAAGCCTAACACCCACACCCACGCATGCGCCCTCTGAGAGTGAAACTCTCCACCACCAGCAATGGCACTAGAGCCCCTATGAGCTAAATCTCGGTGCATACTCATTTATACATTAACATATTATTTCTCGGATTTTACCAAGTTCTGGTACTTCTTATCCTGTTAACGCCTCGTACCCAATTACTCAAATTTCCCGTAAACACTTACCCAATCAATCAGGTACCCATGAGTGAGGCCAATATTGCCATTCCCATATTTAGTGCCGCAAACATGTCGCGCAGTTTGTGGTTTGGCTTGTTTTGACGCCTGCCAAGCTTGCTTTCGGCTCATCCCCTGCAGTTTGGAGATGCAAAGTATATATCAAAATTAATGTGCTGTGCTATGTTATAAAACATGCTAACCCAATATTGAATGTGTATACACAATTTTTACGGTTTGCTCTCTCTCTCTCTCTCTCTCTCTCTCCATCTCACACACACACACACACACAAAGAGGACAGAGGTCGTGTGGCATTTCACAACTTTAAGGGAGCAATGAAACTGATATGGCAATTACATGAGCAGGAAATCAAACTAAAAGAAATGACTAAACAATCAATGGTACACTATGGCAAATCTCCAGCTCTCGTCAACTTAGAATAGCGCCACCACAGTGAAACAATAACTAAAGTTGTCCACTGTCAAAATAGGAAAGAAAAGTTGCATCAACATAGAGACAGGCTTTCTGAATATGATCCAGAAGGAACTTTAATCCTTCTCTTTTAGTCATTAACAAATCCACGAAGCCTATAATGGGAAGGTTGACCAAAACAGTTCCAGCAACCTGATCCCTTGCACAAAATTGTTGGTCTAATTGGCTGCACCATCTTTAGTCCTTCACATGGTACAAAGGTCAGTGAATCCGCACTCAAAAGCTAAGAAAGAACTGCCTTGATCTTCGCCTTCTGATCTTCTGTAAGTGAAGTCGGAAACAGAACCTCAAAGGTCACATACAAGTCGCCTTTCTTTGAGCTGAAATGCAAAGGCATTCCTTCCCCCTTGAACCTCCTTACTTCTTTGGGTTTCGTGATGCCCTGAAAGAGTTCCCCACAAAGTCCGTTACTAAAATCAACTCAGTTTCAGCCAATAATGTTTTCCAATAGAGATTTCTGTAATAACTCCAAATCTCTAAACCTAGTTAATTTCACAGGCGTCGGTATATGATCTAGTCATAAAAGACCAAATGACAGTTGCTGTTCAATTCTAAGTAGGGATGCAAGTAGGCCAAGCTGCTCATGAGCTACTCAATCTCGGCTCAAGAAAAGCTCAAACTCAGTTCGGTCTTATGGAGCTTGAACCAAGCTCGAAATGCTCATGAGCCACGTTTGAGCTTCACAATGCACGACTTGAGAGGCTCGCAAGCCTAATCGAGCTTCCAAATATGTGAACTCAGCTGTTGCAAGATCTCATGAAGGTGACAACAGCAGAGACAGCGACTGGTGACGGTGGGACTTTCTCTCTCTCGTGCATGTGGCTGAAACAGGTCAGGTACTGTTCCTCCATCTTCGCTTTCAGTTGAGACACTTCTTTTTTCTCGTTTCTTTATTATTCTTATTTCCCTTCAATGTTTCACAGTTGATTGTTAATGCCAGTATGGTTTATGAGTCACTATTTGTGTGCTGATTATGGGTGACTGATGCTGATTATGGAAAGATCATGAAGGTTGAAGTTATTAGTGGGCTATTTCATGCTGATTACGGGTGACAATTTGAATTGTTAAAAGTTTTGCTTCATTTTCTATGTCTAGTCTTTCATGACCATCCGGCTTCACTTTTCTCCCCTTGCTTGATCTTAACCTGTCTGTCAAATACAGAAGACTAGAACATCTGATTGGTTTTCAAGCAAATATTCGCTGCATTCAGTTATGAACCTCTCTGATTCTTTAAAGGCTATTGGTTTTATTTCTGCTCTTGTGAACCTCTCTAGTCTTAGGTTTTCCCAGAACAAACTGAAGCCTATGGATTAGTCCGAGTAGAGATCAAGTATGACTCGAGAAGAGCTTGAGCTCAAGGACCTAGCTTGAGATCGAGCAGAGCAATTTGCTAAATGAGCCAAGTTGAGCTCACCATTACTCAGCTCGATTACAACCATACTTATAAGTCAACATGGCCAAGTCGACCACAGTCTGATCTCACCTTTGTTCCTCTGAGCTTCAGTAAGATCTACACTTTGGTGCCTCAATGAAAGTCATTACTGGAATAGCATAGTAACAATTCTCACCACAGATTTGCTCACCTTTGTTCCGATTTCAACTGCGTGTTCATCTAAGTGTTTGATGGTCTTTTCAAAACCAATGAGAGCTTGGAGCTGAACCATCAAGAACCAATAACCGAAATCAGAGAACAGGGTCAGATTATCATGAAGAGGACAAGATGGTTAGTTGCTATGGACTTCCCATAAGCAAATAAGAAACTCCAACATAGCCATGTAAATATGAAATATCACACAATTAAACTGCAACGAAATTAACAGCAAGAAGCTATGGACTTCCCGTGGTTCATAAACCAAATCCATGATCCAAATTGCAAAATCCCTTCCAACTCTAATGCCAGATTGATAACATGCTTTGATGTGTACTTGATCAAAGTAATTAAAAGCTCAACTAATAAATGACATGTGAAACCAAATCTTTAGAAAGAATCAGGAAGAAATAAATTCTTCGTGTACAATCCTTTCTTTCCAGAGATTTCGAGACCACGCACATGCATGCCGTGATTGCTGCCTTGTGTTTCACTGTCAGGTAATCCTTAGCATCTAGTTACGATAATACTCAATGACAGTCAACATGGCATGACTAATTTACAAAGAGACGGACTAAAATAGACAAAAGTCAGTTCTTGGTTAAATTATAGATAAATGCAGATAGTACGTGATTTTGGGTGTCTTAGCTATTGGCATGAAAATAAAGGAGTTAGCTTCCTTTTCTTTGACAGCATTTGACGTGAATAATTTTAGACCTAAAGAAACACGCTTAGCTAGAGGCAGAAGAAAGTGTTACCAGGGTAATATTGACAGTCATATGCAGGTCATTGCCGTCCCTTCTGAAGCGCTCATGTGGTGCAGTGCGAATCCTAAACTGTAGATATATGCAGGAAATACAGTCATGCAATTAGTGAAGAGCTATTATGTGCTTAGAAAGCAGATAAGTGAAGCTAACCTTAAGATCACCAACTTCACCATCTATTATTGGTTCACCATCCTCATAGAAGACAATCTCCTGTTTCACATAGTAACCAAATCGAACACAGTTAGCTAGCAGTTGTTCAACCATATAATTCAAATGGAACCACAATTCATATAATTATGGGCAAAATGAGGTTTAGGAGATGACACTTTTCTTTTCAGAGTGACAAATTCATTTACTCACTTTCTTGATATCCCTAATGGTAATGGGATCTGAGACTGCTGGCCTAAGTAGTAAGTACAATTTCACCAAAACAACTATCATGTCTTATCAACGTAACTAAATCATAATTAGAACAAAACAAATGGGACAAAGAGAAAGGCAATCAACTGATGCATGCAAAAGAAAAAAAAGCATATTTTGGCACATAGAAGACCTTAACAATGTTACAAACGGTACATTTATGATTGAATATGCTATATGACATGACCAGCTCCGGTTAGTCCGGAACAATAACCAAATCATCTTGGAGTAGGTTTTGGTTCAGGAAGCGATAAAATTATTAAAAATAAAGGAAAATTTTAAAAGTACTGGAACCGAAGGTTCCAGTTTTATAAAAGGTGAAACTGGAACCAAACCGAGTGGTCCTCGGTTCCGGGTCAGGTTCTAATTTCAGGTTCAGTCGGTTCCTGGTCCTGTTGGAACCGCGAAGCTGGTTAGGAGCCCATCATGTCTAAATATAGATAACCAAAAAGAAAAAGGAAATGTTCTTGTTTTGTGAGTAACCACTCAAGAAAACAAAACCACATGACTAAAGCTTTTCAGCTAAGTCACACAGCCACCTCTAGGAGGTGGAGTGTCGACCCCGACATGGGTGTGACACCAACACCGACACCGTGTCACTGCAGCACGAATACGCAAATATTTTTAAATTTTTTTTTTTTAAGGTAACTTACGGTTCTGCCATCTATGGTGTGTTTATCATAGAGAATCCGAACGAGGAGGAAGGGATCCACAAAGACGACGAAATCGAAGCATCTTAGTCAACTCATGACCTTATCTCCCATGATGATCACCTCATTTGCCTCACCGTAGTTTCCAAAATGCTCCTTCAGCTTATCTTCTGTCATCTCCCATGAAACTTAACTGATGAATAGAGAAAAATATCTCAATGGGGACCTTCTTCACTTTCTTTTGTGTGGATATTCCATGTTTGCAAATTTGGCACCAACTTTGAAGTTCGGGTCTTTTTGGATAAATGGGTTCGGATCCGTGAAGATTGATTTGTGTATTATGATCAAATTAGTAGTTGTTTGCCATTTATATGTTTTGCTTTAATATAAAATTGTGCACTTGCTATTGTCAATGTTTCACTTGTTGTAGCTTAAATATTATATATAATATATAATATTATATAACCTAGTCATGTCACCGCACCCAAAAATTTTGAAATTTGCCGTATCTCGCACCCGTGTGACATAGCTTTTGAGAGTATTTTGAGGATACCTAAGAACTTGCATCTAAATTGGGGTAAGGAGGCAAGACCAATAAATGGGCAAGGCAAATCATCCACCAAAGAACCAACAATAGACTACCTATATTTTAAGACATGAATCACCAAGCTTCATTTCAGCTACAGAGGTGCCTACATGGTCCTAAAGCATTAGTCTGAGCCTAATGATGGTTTTCATTAACTTGCAGGTTTATTGGCATAAGTCAAGAGTGCAACGCCAGACATTTTGTAAATCTCAATCATATTTGTTATCCTGAGACAATATCAACAGTGATGAAATAACCATCTCTTTCATATTTAAAATTAGGACATTGCTCACAGACCTGGACAGGTAAATTAAGAAATAGAGTGAAAAACTCCAGCTATGCTAACAACAGAAATAAAATAAACCTACCCATCCGCCCCTCCCCTGAATAAAGAGAAGAAAAATTGTCTGGGCACTGGGCTTGAAAATTAATTAAAAAATTCAGTCATACAAAAAATGTCATTAAGCAAGAAATTTGTATGTTTGCGTTATAAAATATGCATCCCAAAGAAAAGATAAAAAACAAGAAAAGATCTATTCTTTCATCATTCTTAAAGATAAACATTTACCTGCTCTGTCATCTGTTGAAACATCCCAGGACCAATTTGCTTGTGATAAACCTCATTTCTACAGTTACAGCGTCTCCTTGTTATATCAGCCTTGGAAACAGTCACAACCCTAACTTAACAATCAGCATACTCGAGTCAAAATTGGAAACAGAAGACTTGAAGCAATTTGTTCGTATTCATCCTGACTTCCACAAAAACCTAAACTACATAACCAATGTTTCGTCTTAAAAATGGGGAACAAATTTAGTATGAAATTCCTATACTTAGAGGAGGGTGATCTGGAATCACTCACAACCCTCCATAAGGACATCGGATCCCCCTGACTTTCAGTTGCTTTTGCATTCCATGTCAGCAAAGCTGTATTAAGTCTAGATCAACATTTTGTGCTGCACTGCTACTGGTGAGAACTCGAATTTTGTCCTCACAAGAATCTGATTGGAAGGTGAGCCATTATCCCAGTGCAACAGCTGGAAGTGAAGTCACTTGTGTCATTTGTCACATCTCCAGTCCTTTGCCATCGAATTTTCCTCAATTTAATAAACTTTCTTCTCAAGGTGAAAGAATCAGATGGTTCCAGGAATTAGATGGACCGAGTGCCTCCATTTATTCCTGACACAAAATGCAGCATTTTGATCCCTTCAAGTACAATCTCTTTCAGTTGCTTAATATGTGCAACCCTAAGCACCGAAATAATTGGTATCCCCCAATAACAATCTCAAACGCCAAGTATCAGAGTGATTTAAGCACATATAAAACTAGATTCTATTATTCCATGATGTGAATTGCCAATTTTAGACCCGCATTGCAGATTACCGACCATAACAATAGAACAGCCAAACATCCTAGAGTTAATTAAGAGGACATTAATGCTAAACTTTCATATTTATAACATGAAAAAGAATCTTACGGTTAATATTCTGTTACGAGACACGAAACATGTAATCAAGCATACAAGCTTCAAAATTTTGTGACTCACTGGCTAAATATGTCCTGGAAACCCGTGCCACCCCTTCCACCACCAGCCTGACTTTGTTTGAGGCCCTCCTCTCCATATCTATCATAGATTTCCCTCTTCTCGTGATCAGACAGAACTTCATATGCTGGGAAATCATCAAAGATTAAAAAAAAAAGAATACATCAGTGTCTCGGGCCGATGCGTTGGCACCACAATAATCTAAAAGAGAAATACTGGCGGCCACTACCATTATTAATCTCAGCGAATTTCTTGTTCGCCTCTTCGTTTCCTGGATTCTTGTCAGGATGATACTTCAAAGCCAGCTTCCGGTACGCCCGCTTGATTTGCTCCTCCGACGCACCGCGAGGAACTTGCAATACGTCATAGTAGTTCTTCCTACACAATTTAACCCTCCGAATTACGCCTTCGTCCTAAATAGACCCCAATGACACCCAAACAAATGAATCAAGTAAAAATCTTACCCAGCGAACGAAGAACACGTGAAAGCTAACAAGAACACGAGCGTCACCACCAGAAACTTCAGATTCCTCATTCCTCAGACCCAATGGAGGATCCTACTTCCAAAATTAGGATTTACAGAACCCTCCCTTAAACTGGAAATCTGACGGAGAAACCGAGTGAGAAGAAGATCGTTGGGTACGTTAGGGTCTACGAAATGCAAGAGATCTAATCCACCGATCAGTAAATCACGAAATCGATCGACGGCCGAATCTAGGGCTTCCGCCCGTGCGTTAATTCCTCCGGTTTGCAGATCAAAAGAGAAGAGGATGAATGAAAAAGCAGAAACACGGAAGAACGAGAGCGAGCGAGGAAAGGAGCGAAGACGCTAGACGGACGGTGGTTCGAGCTTATATATGCGACCTGGTCCAGGTCCACTTCCCGTTTATTTTCCCTCGTAGACGTGTATTCCCTTCGAAGTGGCCAATGGGAAGCTCCGTCTCGTTCTTAGAGCCAATGATTAGCTTCCACGTGTCGGCAAGTGACTTGAAATCCCTTCGTGGGTTGGAGTTTCTAACGTCATGAGTTCGATGCCGGGGTTGTGCATGTTGCTTCGGCCTCCAAATTCTACAAAAGAAATAAAATAAAATTTTCAGAAATACAATTTACAATACTAGACGGGGTCGGCTACATGAATTCTTTGTTTCCACAGATCCCTATCGTGTGCTAACAATGTTAGCAGTTAACTCCCAATAAACTAGATCATTCTTTATTGTTTCTTTCCAACACTTTTGTGGTCGTCCTCTACCTCTTTTAATACTTTTCAAATTTAGTTTTTCTAACTTTTTTAGAGGTTTTTCTTTTGATCTTCTTTCTATATGTCCAAACCATCTTAAACGATGTTCTCTCATTTTATCCTTTATTGGTGCCACTCCTAATTTGTTTCTAATAACCTCATTATGTATACGGTCTTTTCTTGTATGACCACAAGCAGGAATTAATTAAATATTTTAAAAACTAGAACGAAAATAGCAACTTGATTTTCTTCTATTTTTTTTTCTAAAAGAAAATTATTGTATGAGTTGGAGGAGTAACTCGTTCTCCGTATGGTTCCGAGAGCTGTTTAGCTGTTCCAGTTTGCTCAAAACTTGAAACCATAACCTAATTAGTCGGGTCAGTTTCGGTTAGGTTTCAAAACAATTCTGCTTTATTATGCTTTGAGCATCACCTCGAAAATCGAAACTGGGGGCATTATTAAGTTCAATTTTTTTTTTCAACGTTTGGAGAATCGAACTCTCACCAATTGGGAAAAATTTCTGCCATTAGGATGGTAATCTCTTTATGATAAGTATATTGGCAAATACACTTTAAAGCTTTGTTTTCAAAATATAAAGATGGTTGAAGTATATAAAAAAAGAAGCGCTCGGAGTCGAACTGCCCACAATCGAAACCGTGAGGAGTTTTCTGCCATTGAGCTAACACCCTCAAATTTATAGAGAGATTTCAGAAAAATATTTAAATCTAAGGTAATTTGGAACAGCGGGTTATAGGCAACAACAACTAAGCCTTTTTCGGGGTCGGCTACATCAATTATTTGTTTTCACACAACCCTATCATGCGCCATGTTGGCAGTTAACTCACAATAAGTTAGATCATTTTTTTTTGTTTCTTTCCAACACTTTTGACAACATCCTCTACCTCTCTTAATACTTTCAAAATCTAGTTTTTCATACTTTCTTAAAGATTTTTCTTTTGATCTTCTTTTTATATGTCCAAATCATAATGGTTGATCAAAACCGAAACTGAACTTAATAAAGCCCCCAGTTTAATGGTTGATCATAATGGTTGATCAAAATCTAGTTTTTCATACCTTCCGATCAAAACCGATGAATACCCAAATTACAAAGATGGGATTTTTCGTATAACATGGAAGCATATAATCACAAGGATAAATATGATATATCAAAACCTCAAAAAAGATTCATTTATTCATTAATGGTTTGTCGAATACAAGAGTCTTAGAGAGAAGTCCATCCAACACCATAACGGTACCGTCTCGCGGCCTAATCCACTTGGTGTCCGGCTTTACCCTCCAAAGCATAGATGTAAAAGACAACCAACAAGAGGGTCCATGCTACCACCTTGTTCTCTTTCTTCTCTCTAGACCTCTCTCTCAAGCACTCTCTCTATCCCTTAATGGTCGACTCCGCACTATTCGGATCTCATTTATAACACAAGGGACCAATTACATGAATCCTATATGAGGCGAGATCTAACCCAACCTGTTATTGGATACACTACACTAAGACCCAAGACACCTAATGGATCCAAGATCTGACTCTACCATGACATGGACTCAACCCATGCACAAATAACCCATACAAGATCCAAAACACATGGCTAGACCCGAATCCAAGTCTTCATCCTTGAACCTCTCCCACGTTGGTGCCAGCTCCATCGTACGTGCCAATGGACTGCCACTCTTGACCCGGTAACAAGTTCTGGGTTAATCAAGACCATGAACTGGAACTAAACTCGACTCAATCCATTTTTGATTATGGGTTCACAGTTGTCGGTTCTTGCTACGGTTACGCTTCAAACCAGAAACAGGAAAAAACAAATAATATAAAAAAGGTTAGAAATAAAAACAACTTATTAGAAGGACCCTAACCAGTGCTTGGAACCACTGGTCTTGACTGGGTTCGGTTCTGGTTTCATGTAAGGAGAAACTGTAACCAAACCATGAAACCCAAGTCAGGTTATGATTTTGAGTCCAGTTTGACCGATTTCAGTTCTAGTTGGTTTTAGGTCTGGTTCGGTTCCAATTTGAAGTGTTGGTTCAGTCTTGAACTGGACATGCCCAATCATGGTAAAAGGCCTCTAGTTTGACACACAGAGCATGAACATCAGATAAGGCTCTGCACCATCTTGGCTAAACCCCACCCAGCTTGCCAAAAAAAAAAATACTCTCTATGGTGAGTGGCGGATCTACGTTGAACCGGACCCAAAATTTAAAAAAACCTAAACCATTTGAGAGGTTATTCGCTCCACTGTAAAACAATTTCTAGATCTGCTACTGTTCATTTCATGGGTCAAGTAGGTTTTGAGTATTTGGCATTGGCAAAGTGCATAATCTGTGTGTTGCACACACCAAAAAAAAAATGAATGTTGTAACAATCAGACTGAACCATCGATCGACCATGCTTGAAATATGATTTATCTTCATATGATCTAACCCAACTAGATGTTAAGTATATACATATAGAAAGATAAATCATCTTGTGTCGCAAAGATCGAGTCCAAGAAGAATTAAGCATTAGATTAAGCTTTCTTAACATTATTACGAGTGTAAACAAACTGACTGAACCAAAACGAAGCTATTCGATGGCTCGACTCGTAGTTGCCCGGCGTGCTCGTCTACCTTCACTCATGTTCAATGTGTTTACCCATCTTACCTACAACATATGCTCAAAGATATTAATGACTTATTTTTATGGCATTGTATAATAAGCTCAAGCTAGAATCAAGTTCCAAGCCGAGACAAACGCGAGTTTAGGCAAGCAAGACTCAAATCTTTTAGGAAATGTACAACACATTCATAGACAAACTTGGGATTTGTAAAAGAAAAGATTCTTGAACCTTTTGATCACTCTATCAACAGTGGTGGAACAGGATTTTTTTGAGTGAGGTGCACTTGTATTTCGGGTGTACCATATTTGTATTTCAGGTCTACAAACGACTTGTGTTTTCCTATATAGAATGACAAACCCAAGAATTTTAAAAATTTCAGGTGAGACGCATGCCTCACCTCGCCCTAAAATAGGTCTGCCACTGCATATGAACCTGGATATCAAACCCCTAAACAACAGGTTTAGAACAACCCAAAATCCAGGTCAGTTACTGACATGGCTATCAGATACAGCTTCCAAGAACAGGACCAATTAACAAGTTGCTCCTTGATAAATTTGAAAACATGTTAGAGCACCAATCACAACAATTGCATCTCTCTCTCTGTGTGTGTGTGTGTGTGTGTGTGTGTGTGTGAACACCTCTCAACAGTTAGAAAGAGTGGTGTACGCAAACACACACATACATAAAGAGAGGTGTGAGCGAACTGGTGCAAAAACCTCAAAAGAGATCACAGACTCATACTCGAAAAAGCATACCACTATGAAAAGGTAAATAGAACAATTTTGAATGAAGTTCTTATTTCGAAAGAGCATTCACATTTTGAATCACATCTACGAAGCGACAGAACCAAATACGATTACGCATCAATCTTCATACAAGTAGAACATCTATCTAAGAATTGATCCAATTTCATGTAGGATTGCTCCATTCAAGACTGGGTCCAACCAGGCTGCATTTGCTTATGCAGGTGCAGTGCAATACCCATTATATGATCTTGAGCTAGACCTAGCTGGTTCCAGGTAATCCGTAATTGCCAGTTCCAAACCGGCAGTTCCAATTACACCAAACCTGAAACTAGAACGGAACCAGACTCCTTCCAGATTCGGGTCCCACTCTGGTTCTGGTTCTGGGTCCAGGTCCACATCTGGTTCATTTGAAATTTTCATGAAACAATGGTGGGCTTTTGAAACCAGAACTAGAAAAATGAGTTGCAACCGCCGGTTCCAAATCACCTGGTCTGGTTCTCCAGGCTCCAGTTCCAGCAGGTTCTAGGTGAGATTAGGTTCGATTAAACCCGCTGGGCTGGGTCCAAATTGGTCATCTTTAGCTTGGACTTGGGTTACAGACCTTAAGCTTTGAGGTAGGCATGGCCAACTGGGAGCACCAAACCATTTAACCCAATGCACTGAGCCTTGCCTAACCACCTCTCCGCCACCATCAACACCTCCACTTAAGGTTAAAGATTAGGAGTTAAGATCATTTCAAAAGCAGAGAAGGTCCAAACAAGACCGAGACTTACCGCAGGACGCGAATTGGGAATCGAATGGTGGAGGCAATACACAGGGATTGCAATGGGCCAATGGATGATAGATCATGCTTGATCCCATACTGCATCTAATATGTTGGAAGCTTATATGAAACTTAGACTACCATCCAACAAAGGGTGGTGGCTCGCAGGTAAAGCGGCTAAAGCAACCGTTTTAGGCCGCCAAATTTTTAGGCCACGCCGTTAAGTGGCGACCTCCAAATTTTCATGTCATGCATAATAAATCCGTATTTAGTGTTTCGGTTTAGGCCTCAACTTGTGTTGAGCCCCTCTTGAATCAGTGGAAGTATCAATTAGCATATTTCTCAGATTCATTAGCCGTGTAGAACCCACCAGGCAGGGCTCTTGAGTCGTGTGAAGGTTGATCACAAGTTCGACTCCTGGGGCATTTATACCCGGCTTCGGTCAGCCGTTGTAGCAAAAATAAAAAAGGTTGAGGTTCTATTTAGTGAATCCTGTTACCGATCAATACTTGGATTGGCTGTGTCCATGTCATAGCCTGGTACAATAATGACAATGACACGGTGTCTGTCATGTAATTGTCATCGTTTAGACGTATCCGACACGTCAACTATGTAACATAAAAATCCATTTTTGTCCAGAGTCTTGCCCTCCCATCTATTTGGACTCTCTTGTTTCATTGACTATCGGCTATGTCATGTTACTCACCCAGAGGTAGCCAGTTTGGATCTGGGTAGATGGGTTGAACCGGTCCCAAAATGACTCCTAGCCAGAACTAGAAGGGAAACCGGAACCCGATCATAACCTAGAACCCCCACAATTGGGTTCCATTTTCACCTATTTGGGAACTGGGCTGAAATCGAAGGTCCAGAACCGGCAGTTCCAGGTCATTTGTTGGTTTCAGCTTTAAAATCCCACCCGTCTTAAAATTTTCACATCAACCTGAATGGAACTGGCCTGCAATAGGACCGGAAATTGAACCCAAACTGAAGGAACAAGTAATATTTCCATGTTTCCGTATTCTGAAACAAGAGTTAAGGATATTTGCTCCTTTTAGAAAACCGAAACAAGCGTGACATAGACCTTGAGGGGGTTATTGATTACAAGGCTTGGGACTCTAGGGTTTGAAGTGAGAGACCCAAAAATTCTTTTGGGGTGGGACACAATTCTATTTCGGGTGAGGCCTCATTGTATTTCACGTCCACAAAGCACTTGCATTTTCTTATATATAATAATGAACTCATAAATTTTTTAGTTTTCAAGTGAGACACATGTCTCACGTTGCCCAAAAATGGGTCTGCCAATGTAGTTTCCATCGTAATCAAACACGAGCCTCGATGCATAATAAAAGCAATACCTTTTACCTTATTACGAGGCCCATTTGCGGCCTACCCCTGGAACTGGAACTAGAGTTTCAATTCCGTACTCTTGGCCTTGGATCAACACGGCCCCAGGACAAGAGTCCAAGGTTATATATGTTCTCCACTAAGTGGTGAAAGTAATGAAAGGGCTAGGGCAGCAACACTCAATTTAGAACACAAACAACTAAGGAGAGAAACTAAGTAGATGGAATTTCCTTTTCCTATTGAATTCTCCTTTATTACTTGACGTAGCTTGAGCTCTGCCGGAAATCGTGCATAGTGAGTGTGAGAATCAATTACAAGGTGCAATGGAAGGAGGTGCGATCGGAGGACCACCATTGATTTCAATCTGGATCTAAGTCCAAAGATTAAGACATGATGTATGCAGCAGAAAAAGGCCTCCATCTATGTATATTCTGCCAAATGTGAAGAATATATTCATGGAGACATATATACCAAGGTGGCATACCAAGGACCAATACATTAAACATGAAAAGAGTATTTCAGTTTGGTTCTTATTTCATCCCCCTTCCACAAATTTAACAAGGGATGCTGATTTTGTGGTTATGTGCACTTTCTCTCTCTCACACACACGTGTGTGTGTGGGCTAAGTCAAGATCAAGTACCAAAACCAAATCCAACATCCAAAACCAAGCCTTATCCCACACTAATTAAGTGGAGTCTACTGAATCAACTTGGATTCTTATTGGCTGTTGTGCTGTGCCTTGAGAATAACAACTGAGCGAAGTCGTATATGATTAACATTAACCCCCCAAAAAAGCAAGATTATGTTTTATCATCTCTCTTGACACTCTTGAGGCCTTTCTTTGCCTCTTTGAATGTGTTGAGGCTATCTAATTTCTTACACATTCTCATGTATGCTCCATTTGATTGGGCTCTATGGAGACAAAGAACCCATGCATAGTTGTTGTTGTTGTCTCACCTAAGCTCAGCTTAGCTGTCTCTCTTAATCTCCTGACTGTCCTAGATAAGAGTAAAGTCTAAATTAACAAACAATCAACATTCTCAAGCCTCTAAAAGTGCTTTGAATTAGCAAAAGTAAGTCATGCTCAAAACCAATTAGCAAAGCACCAATAACAGTGGCGGGATGGCTGCCCCGCCTGAAATTCGGAAAACCAATAGAAAATTTATAGGGGATGATTGAATCTATGGCCACTATACATAGATCGCCTCACTTCAAACGGTTGAACTGACAGTTCGCCCCACCCCACAAAAAATTCTAGATCCGCCACTGACTAATAATACTTATAGCTCATAACAAAGTTCGCTAACAATACTGATCGAGCATATTAACATGGAATATGTCGTAAGAGGATGTGACGATATCGCTCCAAGTTAGAAATGAATATTATGGATCACCCATAACAAACTCAGCTCAGCGGAACCGTATCCGATCTGTTTAGAAACCTCTAAAGGGAAAATCAAGAATAAGTTGGAGCCAACAAAAGTTGACCCCATGAAAGATCCTTTGTGAAAGGTGAATCTTTCAACCAAGAAAGGAATCAACTATTTTTGGATATACCAACTCCTTTGTTTGGTTTATAGATACGTATAAGCCAAAAATGTCAAGAAAGTGGCCCATACAATCAATTAATGTGCATGCAAAGACCTGAAAGTTAGCATGACAGCGAACTCATAGAGGCATTCAGTTGGCTTACTCATGAAATGACCTACTTGTTTATGTAAATGTTAGAATTGCCTTTTTCTTTGTTTTGAGGTCAATTATGAATGAAGTATTGAATTTCTTCTTCAACAAGAAGCTAATAACATTAAGTCTATGCAGTTTGTTGTTCAGTTGTAGAGCGTGTCGAGGATTCCGGTAGCTAGCGGCATGATGATGAGTTCGTTCTCTTAGTGTTACACTAAGCTAGACTCACCAATGGATCAGTTTGAGCTCATTTTTTAGTCTACTTTACCTTGTGTTTGTCTTGTATTTGTTATTGGGTCGAGTCCTTAGTAATTGGCACATGAGCGATCCAACTAACATATCATTAAAATTGAAAGGTAAATATTATAAAGCAACAATTAAACTTGCTAATAGTTCTAAGTGTTGGCCGTTAATCATTACAAAAGATATTTGTAGTAGAAATGAGGATGTTGAGAGTGGTACCAATAGATGATAAAATGATAAAAAATCATTTAAGATGATTTGAATATATAGAAAGGTGATTAAAAAGAATTTTCAAAAAGAAGGTACAAAGAACTAGATTGTGAAAACGGTAAAAATAGAACAATAAATACCACAAAAGTGTTAGAAAGAAAAACGAAAAATGATCTAGCTTATGTTGAGTTTACTGTTAGCATAACACATGATCAAACTCTATGAAAATAAAGAATCCATGTAGCTAACCCATCTAATATAGGAAAAGACTTTATTATTGTTGTTGTTTGACTGAACTAAGGATATCATACTTAAAATATCACTTTTTATATGTTTTAATAGCTTTTTTGTATAAAGGAGGTCTTTAATTCAAATCCTAAAGATGTCTTTTTATATTCCATTTACTATTTTTCTATTCTTTTATGCGCATGTATATAAAAGTACAAACATATTTGTTTTTTCTCCTTTTCCTAATTTTAGTAGAGTTGTTGCGTTTTTGTATATGTTTCCCTACACACAAATGGTTCATTATTGTTTTAGGAGCCCAATTGAACCAAGCTAAGAGAGTGATTTTCTTAGATACCTAATAGAATGCCTCTTATTTACCAAAAGTTTTCATTTGTGACAATGTTAAAACAAAAAATGGCACCTTAAATGCACCTAGAGTATTAGCTCAGTGGCAAGGTGCTCTAGTGTTGCTGCCGGTGGGAGTTCGATTCCGAGAGGGTGCACGTGTGTGTGTTAGGCTTCGACCTTCTCTTGTAGCGAAAAAAAATGACAGCTTAAATTACTTTAAATACCTTAGTACAATCAACTTGAGGGCATGATTTTGGTAAAAGATTAGCAAAATCGTCCTTTAACAAGCGTCAATGAGCCAAACTGAGCTGAGCATACCATGCTCGCATTCTGCTCATATGGTTTAACGAACGGAACCAGACATGTCTTGTTCTGGTTAGCCCAAAACCTGAAACCATAACCGAACCTGCCTGGTTTCAGTTTGGGTCCTGAACCGGTAGTTTTATAAAAAAATAGTTTTTATAAGATTTTTTAAAATAAATTGTTACAAAGGTGAAACTGAACCAGACTAAGTAAGTCCCGGTTCCTAGCTTGGCTCGGTTCCGGCTGAAACCACCGGACCGGCTAAGATCCAGCCATGTCTAAACCGAACGAAAACGAGTAAGGGATGAGCTGAACCAAGCCGAACTACGAGCTTTTGGTTCGTCTACCAGCCCCATTCACAAGCTGAAAACGAACCGACACCTCCGAGAGAAAAGATGTGACCAGTGAACTGTCATTGATTGCGATGAGAACAAGGACGCTGAACTGCAGAAGGTGTCGTCCTCATAGGCCCAACCGGTTCCCGTTGCGATCTTGCTCGACTGTGGGTTAGAAAATCACTCAATAATCATAAGAAAGATGGTCAATTATCTACCAAAGGAGATACAGAGTTCCAAAGTATGAAAAGGATGATGATAAATGGAGTCGGACCTAAAACGGTGGCGAATATGAAGAGCAGAACCAACAGAGGGCCTAACATAGATCGCGACAGTTTCCCATTGTCACAGCGATCCAAAATCGGCCATGATCACATCAGGTGATGAATATTAGCGACGGATCAAGCAGTTTGTTTGCATCGAAAACCCCCGAGTTACGCCTGCGATTATTAAGAAAAACTTCACTTTTGAGATGCAATTTATTCAGTGAGAAGTACATATCTCACATTGTTTGAGTTTCTCTCCTGAAATATGGTGCTTAACCACTTACAGTATCTCCTGGCCGTCCAACTGAATGCGAAACCAAACTAAACCGAATCTTTTTCCCTCACTAAGTAAGGTCGCTGGCTACATAGAATCTAGCATAATCTCCATGGAACTCAGTCCTGTATATATATATATATATATATATATATATATATATATATATATATATGTGTGTGTGTGTGTGTGTGTGTGTGTGTGTGTGTGTGTGAAGCATATATGCTAAAGAACATGGTCGAAATTACTTTTTCCGGCTCTCTATGATGGTCGGACTAGACATAACTACAACAGTCGGAATTTTGCCTTATTGTAGAGGTGATACTATCCCCAACTCTAAGGTGAAGGTCATGAGTTCGATACAAGCTAGTGCATCTGGCTTCTGCCTCCCCATTGTACCAAAAAAAAAAGGAAGTATCTAGACCTACACTAAATGAAGTGTTTTCTTTACCGGGTTGAAATGAATATAAAGTTTAGCAGAAGCTGCCCTTGAATGGCAGAGAATCAGCCAACTTTGCAGCTTGTCAACGAGAAGTGACCATAGATAATATTTCTGATGGCAGGGATGCTAAAGACTATGAACTTGTCTTCCCAAGGTTTGGAAATTAGATCTCATTGATGAATATTTCACTTTGGGAGTTGAGATATAACACACAAATGGACTGCCCATTACTAAATGCAAATGCCGTGGCATTTGCTCAAAGAAAGCTCCCGAAACCACGCCATACATGTATGTACCTCTGTGTGCATGTGTTTGTCAGTTTGTGTATGTGTGTGTGTGACAGAGGGGGGCAGAGGGGGTTAATTCTTGGTTTCAGTTACACAACATTGAAGAGGGGCAAACAGTACTTTGTTGCTCGATGTTGTCTTCACAAAACTCTACAAAAGCAATAAGAAACTTTAAGATGATAGATTTAATTGTTGCTCATATTGCTGGTTGGCTTCACCGACCAATCCAGCAATCATCAATAGCAATAACTACCAGAGATTTTCACTGCATTCTCTAGCACAAACCTAAATATGACAGTTTAAGCAGGATATATATATATATATACGTGTATATATGTATATGACATCTTCTCGCCGATATATATATATATACGTGTATATATGTATATGACATCTTCTCGCCGACGAACTAGTTCTCATCGTCGGTGTCTTTGACAGCTTTTTCTCCTTAATACCGCGAAACACTCACACTTGCAGGTGCAGGCAGAAATACTGCCTTGAGTAACAAAAATATCAATAAGAATCGAATTCCAAGAAAACCTAAGATTTTTTGCAAGTTTTACTGACAGAGGGTTCTACTTCCACATTAAGAACATACAGTTCAAATGATACGTTTCATGTGTTTCAACCAGTGTTGCCTTTCAATTAGGAAACTAGCTTAACTGGTTGTTTTTCAATTATGAATATTTTAAAGAATATTAAGTAATAATTTAAATTAATGTTCAATGGATGGATGTTTACCTAAATTTTGATTTATAAGAATTGTTTATAATTATTCTTGATTTTTTATTTTTTATTTTAAAAATAATTTTAAAAAAGTTACGCATGATACAATACACATGTCTCATAGAGAAAATGATACATGTTACTATATGATACACATAATACTGGTTTCAATGCATGAGGCTTCATATGCTCAAGGTATTAAATGATTTAATGGTCATAAGTTGAACTTTCCAAATGTCAACCTCCATCTTTTACTACAAGAATAATGTCATTGGCATCCAACCAATTGTTGGTCATTGGCTTAGGTAAATATTGACGATTTTTCCCTGTTACAAAGACACTTCTACCAGGATTAATGCCGCAGAACCATCTACTTTAAACGTTTTTAATGCCATCTCACTAAGATGCTTCATGAATTTTAATTAATTAGTGAACTAACCTTATATGGATTAATTCACAAACTTATTTTATAGTAGTTAATATAGTGATATAGGCTATTATCAATTATATATAGAACTCTTTGTAAATTATACTTATATCTAACTGTGTCCCCAAACTCATGATTTTTGAAACTGTGTTTCCCACCAATGTCTGCACTCGCACCCATGTGACAGGTTTCTCCATAAATAAGCTAGATTCAGCTACCTGACCTGTCCTAGTCTTTTTGGACTCTCCCACGGGATCTGTTCAAGTCTCTCTCTCCCCCCCCCTCTCTCTCTCTCTCTTTATATATATATACTCTGGAATATTCTTCTCCCCCCAAAAGTGATTGAGGACCACTTTACATGTCTTTCACAATTTAACAGAGTGCTAAGGAATACAACAAAGCCACAAACGGAGGAACTTTTGCAAAACATGGGTGATCACAAATTAATGAATTATCCTACTGTGAGTTGTCAATCTCATAAGACCCATGGTTGAATGAAGTAAACACTGTTGTGTTGCACGTACAAAACCTGGTTTCCACCCTCACCTCATCAATCATGGCCTGTGTGGCTAAATACATATCTATTCTTGTTGGTCGCTTTGGACTTTTCTTTCCCTTACTTGTATATTTTTATAAACAAAAAACAATAACCAACTTGTATTCATGAGACAGATTGTAGTCTTTTTGCACTTTTGTTATGTACTTTAAATGCTTTGTAGTGGAGTGAAGTGGTAAAAGATAAAATCAAAAGAAGAAAAGCATGTTACAAATTGTATTATGCTAAGAAGATTAGTGAAACTTTTGAGGCTTATAAGAAAGTAAAGAAAGAAACAAAAGTCATTAGTGAAGCAAAAATCAAAATTTGGGAGGATTTATATAAAAACTTAACTCAAAAGAAGGTGAAAAAATTACTTTTAGGACAGCTAAGGCTAGAGATAAGAAAATACTAATGACATTACTTTTGTTAGATTCATCAAAGAGGATGAGAAGATTTTAGTTGTAAATGATGATATCAAACATAAATGAAAAAATTATTTCTATAAGATTTTTATTGAAAATATAGATGTTAGTGTTAGCTTAGGAGAGCTGGCCAAATCAAAAAAGTATATAAACTGCAATTTCTATCGGCATGTTCAAAGAATGAAGTCAAAGAGGCTCTTAAATATATGTAGGTAAATCTGTAGGACCAGATAATATTCCTATAAAAGTATGACAAATCCTACGAGAGATGGGGTTCGCTTAGCTCACAAGACTATTTAATGAAATATAAAGAACCCAAAAGATACCTGAGGAATGGAGAGCGAGTACACTTATATCCATATATAAGAACAATAAAGATATTCAAAATTATTCGAATTATTGAGTTATCAAGTTAATGGGTATAATAGAAAGATGTTATCAAGTTAATGACAAATCCTATGAAAGAATTAGCGAACGTAGGTTAAGACAAGTATCAAGTACAACAAATAGCCAATTCAGATTCATACCCGACAGATCTACTATTGAAGTGATTCACCTATTGAGACATCTTATAAAATATTTTAGAGCAAAAAAAGAAGAACCTTTACATGATATTTATTGATCTAGAAAAAGCTTATAATAGGGTGTTCTTTGGATAACCTTGAAAAAGAGAGTTATCCCATTGACATACATAAATCTTATAAGAAACATGTATGATGGTGCAAAAACTTGTGTGAGAACTCACGAAGGAATGACAAACTCCTTTGAAGTTAATATTAGGTTACGTAAGAGATCAACTTTAAGTCCATATTTATTTATATTGGTCATTGATGAGTTAACAAAACATATTCAAGATGAAGTACCTTGGTGTATGTTATTTGTAGATGATATTGTGTTAATGGATGAGTCTAAGAAAAAAATAATAGGAAATTGGAACTATGGAGAGAAATATTAGAAAGTAAAGACTTCGACATGGTAAAACAAAGACAAAATATATGGAATATGAGTTTGATCATTAGGGTACTTTAGAGGACATAAAAATTAAGATTGACACACATTTCATCCATCATAAGTAAAGCTTTAAATACCTAGGGTCAATTTTTCAAGGTGATGGAAAAAGTAATGGAGATGTTACGCATAGAATTAATGTCGGTTGGTTAAAATGAAAAGGGACATCAGGTATTATGTGTGATAAGAAGATATCATTGAAGTTAAAAAGTAAATATTATAGAGCAACATTTAAACCTAATATGTTTTATGGTTCTTAGTATTGAGTAGTTAATCATCAATATGTGCAAAAGGTGTTTGTAGCATAAATAAAAATGAGATGGATGAGCAGTCATACAAGGAAAGACTGTATCCATAAGGGGATAACCACAAAATAGATTGGGAGTAGTACCAATAGAGGATAAAATGAGTGAAAATCATTTAAGATAGTTTGAACATGTAGAAAGACCACCGAAGAATGCTTCCGTAAGAAGATATGAAAAACTAGATTGTAAAAATGTTAAAAGAGAAAGATGACGACTACAAAAGTGTTGAAAAGAAATAATAAAGAATGATTTAATTTATATTGAGTTAATTGCTAGTATGATACATGATAAAGCCATGTAAAAACAAAGAATTCATGTAGCAGACCCATCTAGTATGAGAAAAGGTTTTATTGTTGTTGTTGTTTTGTAAGTGTAGTGTGGAGAGAGCTACACATCAACCTTCCACTCCCTTAGATGAGGAGAGAGCATAACACACGCAGCCATTACAGAACGTCCTTAGAGAAAACAATGGATAAAGGCATGGCTGGGCTTAAAAGGTTAGAAAAGAATAATTCCGAAGGAAATTAAGGGCTTGCAAACTAATTCAGCAAGTAATTAATTTTTTTCACCAGCATAGAAGAAAGACAGCAGGTGTCCTCTACTCTTTGATCTAAATTTAATCATATGCTGCAGTATGTAGAATTCAGATTCTAACGAAAAGTTATTAATGAATTTTTAAAGTAAACATTGTAATGCAATAGTAAGACCGCTCGACTATAACGAATATTGAGCAGAACATGTGTCGCAAAGAAAGGCTAAATCTGTATCGTTATTATTAGAGAAAATGTTGGTAGAACACCATGCAAAATAAAATCATAGAAACCTAAGGTGGCCTGGCAACATTTAAAATGAAAAAAAAAATGAGAGAAGACTTCAGAAGTGTTGAAAAGAAACTATTGAATGCAATGAAAATACCAGATAAACACGCCCCCTGGTATCGAACTCTGGACCTATAACTTAGAAGTTGCTTCTGCCTATTCAGGACAGCCCTATCTGCTTGCGCACTGGTGGTGACCTCTACTCACCCTGCACGGTGAGGAAATCTTTTATCAAACGATTAAAAGAAAAAGGCCTGCTCCAATCACATGCGATGAGAGACCAAGGCTGGAAGGCTTCAAACAATCATGTAGTGTTAGAGGAACCATTTCCTAACTTTGTTGGGACTCCAGACGGGCTTGTCAGACTTGTTCACTCGTGAATCAAACATATTACTTGAATCTGCATATATATATATATATATATATATATATATATATATATATATTCAAGTATATTGTAAGCATAGCGTTGTCCACAAAATTAATTAACCATAAGATCGGAATTCACACCCCAAAACCTAAAGATCAACTACCTGCTTCTTTCGGCGTTGAGATTAGAAAAAAGGGCGATTAAAGCCATTGACTGTTGGTGATTAAATTTAGTTGGTAACTTGTAAGTTCCAAAAAGTAATAGTTTTTTTCATTATTAGCTTGTAAAATGTGATTGATACATTAGAAAAGAAAATGTTCGTGATAGTGAAGTAATCTGTATGGGCCTATATATATATATATATATATATATATATATATATATATATATATATATATTAGAAAAGAAAATGTTCGTGATAGTGAAGTAATCTGTATATATATATATATATCATGAAAGGAAAGTAGATGAGCCATAAAAGCAATTGATGAGGGGGTCAATGAATGTCAGCATGACAAAGGCAGGAGTTAATACGCAATCAAGGGATCAACGTGTGAGGCTCAAATCCGTCTTCCGCCTAGTCGCTTTGAAGTCGCCACGCAGAGTGCGTCACCCCGCCCCCACTGCACCCGTGTCTCCTCCTCCGCCTCTTTTTTCTGTTTTCTTTTCAATGATCACTCCGTCCCTGCGCTCTTTGGGCTCTTTAATTACTACATATGCACTTTATCAGTAATCCCTCTCACCACTCCCTTGCCGCCCACTTCATGCACTACTACTACTACTCTTTCTCTCTCCCTTTTATTATAATAGTTGGCAAAAAGAAAATACTGCACCTTTCTCTCTCCCTCTAGATGGGACGAGCACCTTGCTGTGAGAAGGTTGGTCTCAAGAAAGGAAGATGGACGGCCGAGGAAGATGAGATCTTGACAAAGTATATTCACGAAAATGGGGAAGGCTCATGGAGAACCTTGCCCAAGAATGCAGGTTTGGAAACGCATTAATCTTTTCTTTTTCTTTACCAAGCTCTTTCGTAGGATGGATTATAGGGTGCAACACGAATACTTCCTAGGAGATCCCGCCCTCATTCTCGTTCATCTACGCTTAACTTCGTGGTTCTGTCGGGCGCTATATTGGTCGACTGGTCAAATCTCTTAAAAAAAATATCTCATAAAATATTATGTCGGTTGTCAGGTGCTTAGCGCAAGACGATTCGTTTTTACTTAATTTTCATCAAAGACATTAGTTTTCTTTTCCTGGTTTCTACTTTGTCACGGAAGATTTTAGCTTCTTTGAATTTGCTTTGAAATTTGCTTTATTCTCACGCTGTGAGAAGGGTTGTTGAGGTGCGGGAAGAGTTGCAGGCTCAGATGGATCAACTACCTTAGGTCAGACTTGAAGAGAGGGAACATCTCTCCAGAGGAAGAAGAGATCATCGTCAAGCTGCATGGCTCGTTGGGTAACAGGTAACACTGTGCATTTCGAGTCACAAGTTTTAGTTTCTATTTCCTTTATTTCTTCGAGGCTGAAGAAGTTGAAGCTGGCATTTGTTTCTTTTTCATACATAAACCCCACTCAGTGGTGGATCTAGAAGATAGTGTTAAAGGAGAGACTTACATATTTCATCGTGTTAGCGGTGAAGCACGAATCTCAACCATATATTCAAAGTAAAAAAAAGTAAAACGTAGGTTTAATTCTAAAATTTTAAAATTTCAAGAGGGGCAGCTGCCGCATACTCCTCCATGTAGATCAGCCATTGATTCTACGCCATTGATTCTACTAAGGAAGGAGAGGCTGACAATGATGGTTTCTGCGCAAAGTGCTATAGTTCACCTGGATAGGAGGTTGACTCACAAGTTGAAGATCATGAGTTCGATACCCACGACCTACATCTGGTTTCGACCTCTCAAAAAAAACGGTGTCTAGTATTGGGTTGTAATCGGGTGATGTGTCAGACACTATATGATTACGAGGCTTATCATCACTTGTCAGTGGTCGCTTTGATTCTAATGTAGAAACATAAGACACTATATGAAAACCTCTACGAACTTGACCAAAGGAGTTTGTGGGTATGTCCACCCAAAGTAACACGAGAGAGAAATTGGTCTACGAAGCAAACACGAAATGCCATGACACAAACGTGACCCAAAAGCAAAAAACTGCTGATAATATAAAAACATCAAATGTGTTAACACAATCCGAGAAGTTCATGTTAGCGTCGACCCAAAATGACACAATAAAGAAAAATGTCAACCACGAAACGGCATGTCACCGACACAACCTATGTCAACACGAAGTTGCCACTCCTCTTTTAAACCCCGACAGCCTGCTGCCTAAAAGCGGAAAGAGAAAAGATCAACTAAAAGAGGCCACCTTTTGCATGATCTTTCTCATTCAGTCCCATGATTCATTTCTAAGAAAGGTATTCCAAATAAAAGTGTGAAAGGTAATTAATTCCCTGCAAAGGATTCACATCAAACATCATTTCGCATCTTTTTTTGGAAAAGAAAGTTCAACTAATCCATGATTATCTATTTAACATATTGAAAGACAATTAAAATTAATAAAATAGGTCCACAACTTAGGTGGCCATTGTAGTGTAATATCCTGTCCTTTGAAGACGTTGAACTCTTTCTGCAAACAAGTTTCTGCCAGCAGCCATTATACCCTGAATGGGACTCTTCACTTACAAAATCTAAGAACTATAAAGCTACAGTTTTCCTAAAGTAGAAACAGCTACAACTATTGTCGTCTTCTGATTGCCCAACCAAACCTTTCCCCAAATCAAGTGGGGTCGGCTATATGATTTTTCAGTCCTCGATTCTTTTCATCATCTTAACATTTAATTTTAAAAAATATTTTAATAATTTAGATAGATGCATTTCACTTTTTTAAAGTATTCACCACCCAATTTTCAGCACTTTGTAGTTGAAGTTAATGGACACAACAAATACACGAACCATCTTAAACTTCTATTATTATTAGATCAACTCCTTTTCTAATAATCTCGTCCAGAATATAGTGAAGTCTATCATTACATTTTCATTTTTGCCGTTGATTTGTTGTCCAACTTAAAAAGAATATTTTCCCAATCTAATAGTTATTGTTTTCCTCCAGTTTATGAACATGACAAATTTTCAATGAAGACTCATTCGTCTGAAGTGTTATTATCGAGGTTAGGAGTAAATCTGTTTCATAAACTAGCTGATATAAAATTACAAACCCCCAACAGTAAGTTAAACTGTTAATGAGGCCACTTTACTAAATGACCTCTTTCAATGCCAAAATGAAGAAAATTTAACTGATTATTATTTCTATATGAATCTTTTCGCCAACAAAGGAAACCAAAAAGATACCCAAAAAGAAAAAAGAAAAAAGGTGTGAAATGTGTTATGTCATGTTGGTTGTTGACATTTATTGCAAGTCCTTCTCTTTTTATTATTTTCACAAACAATTTATTTCCTTTTCACCTACTCAACATTTGGGACACGTCTTATACAATAGTTCTGTTGTGGGATTTTCTTTACCCTAAAAAAATGAAAGAATTTTAATTTTCTGATCAAGAAAATATGATAATACAAGAGTTCAATAAATAAAAAATCGTCTAACAAGTGAAAGATAAAAGTGTGAGAAACTAAACCATAAACATATTAAAAAAAGAAAAAGAATACAAAAATAATAAAAGATGATTTAAGTTACATTGAATGAACTGTTAACATCACGAAAAAATATCTGTATAACCAACTTCATCTATAATGAGAAAAGGTTTACTTGTTGTTTGATGAAGAAAATATAGTGTAATTAATTAATATTTTTATTATTAATTGAAAGACTTGTGTGAGTGCAGGTGGTCACTGATAGCCTGGTATCTACCTGGAAGAACCGATAATGAGCTCAAGAATTACTGGAATTCGCATTTGAGCAGGAAGTTTCACAGTTATAGGAGAGGGAACGAAGCCTACCCTCTCATAATAGACGCTGAAAAGCTTGTTGCTAGGAACAAAAATAACAGGATGGTGTTAAAGAAGCAGGGTGATGGGACCAAGAATAAAGGGAAATACAAGAGAGGTGGCTCACTAAATCCCAACACCAATCTAGTGAAAGAGAGAAGTCAAAAGAACTCGGTCGCAGTCTCTGATAAAGAGAAACCTACGTTGAAGATCAGGTTATTAGAGAGAGAAGCAAATAGCGAGGAGAGAGAAAGTGGGTGTTCAGGAAATGAGAGCATTGACGGCAATGAATTATTAGATGGACTATGTGATCTAGAGAGAGAAAGTGGGTTTTTCAGTAATGAAGGGGGAAGCGATCTGATTGGGTTGCTGGGTTTGGACCAAGAGAGAGAAAGTGGGTTCTTCTCAAATGAAGAGATAGAGTGTGACCTTCTGGGTTTATATGAACCGGATATGAATCAAGAGAGAGAAAGCTGTGTTGTGGACGAGAGAGCATCAAGTAGGGATCAGTTGGATGTTGATAATGATAGAGGGAGCTTTGAACTGGTTATGCCTCTAGAGGGAGAGAGTGGACCTTCTAGCAGCAGTACGGAGACGATAGGCGAACTCCTTAGCTCTCCCTCCGCATGGTGGTTCAGTGAAGAGTCTGAGAAGTTCACAGTGGAGGAATTTTTGGATTTTGATTGGGAAAGCATAGAAGAGAAATTGAGGACTGAAGGTGGAGATTTGCATCCATGGCTGTGGGATAATGAGGAGAGACAAGAGGGCGCTCAAGATGCTTTGTATATGGAGTGTGAACAGCAAGAGAAGTCCATTGCTGCTGCTTGGCTGTTGGGATCAGATGATGATCACTTGAGAAAGCTGCAGTAGTCAATTACTCTCTCTCTCTCTCTCTCTCTCTCTCTCTCTCTCTCTCTCTCTCTCTCTCTCTCTCTCTCTCTCTTATTTGTTCAAAAAATCATTAATGTGGTTTGTCGTAAACTTAAATGAAGGAGGAAATGATGTATTAGGGTTTCTATCATTCGTTCGAGAAAATGTGTGGTCCATTGTAGTCAGGAAAGGAATTCTTGAGTCTGTCTGTTTGCCATTTGTAATGTAGTTACCTGTTTATGCTTCCCAAAAACTCTCTTCTCTGCTTTTTCTTTTCTTTTGCAATGGGGTGACTGAAATCAGGTGGGCATGCCCCAAGTACAAATCCACAACCTGCAACTTGTGAATCGAGTCCCATAGCCACATGCGCTATCGCTCTGAGTGGCCCTCTTCTCTTCGCTTCTAAACATCAAATATGTGCATCATTTTTAGAATACAAGTGAAGAACCTCGTTATAAAACTCTCACAGTTAAGACCCTCACCGATTGAAGCTTCAGGCTTGCACGGAGTAGCTTTTATATGTGAAAGCCAAACACTTAATTGCCTGCAAGGGTGGCAGAGGGAACTGCCTTGGGGCCCCGAATAAACTCAATATAATATCAATTCCGTAGGTCCCAAAATTTTAACGGTTGCAATTTCAGACACAACCCGACCTGAATTAGACCCAAAAAAACCATGCAGGTTCGTTACAACCCTAATTGGATTAATAGTCCAAGATAAGATTGACCATGTTATGGTATGGAGTGTTAGTTCAAAAGCAGCAAAGGTTCTGTGAAGTCGCCTTAGGCCTGCTTTTGTACTCCATCTGACCGACAAAGCTTTTATCGTGCAACTCCACGGATAGCAGTAATTAATTAAACTGTTAAAAAGCCCAGATCTCTATCATTCCTTCTTAGGCGTCAACTTAATCATTTATGAAATTCATTAAAGCTAGTTTTGAAAAGTAGAGTATACGTTTCATAATAATGGAAAACTAATTGTTTAAGTTACTTTAAATATGTGCACGATATAGTATACACCTGCTGGCATAGAGGGAGAGAGAGAGAGGGTAGTGGCAAATGCTTAATGTCTTGGTACATAATCTTTCATAAATATTTCAATGTTCGATCTTTGAGATAAATTTAAATTACTTTACATACTTTTAATTCAAATCTTCACGAACGGCAGAAATATTTAAGTAAGATTATGTAATTTAAACAATATACAATTACTACTCCTATCTATCTATATATAATGGAGAGATTATCACTCTATAAAATGATGTGCACTTTCTTATTCTGCCACTCCATCACCTGTATATATAGAGAGAGATTGTCACTCTATGAGTGTGCACTTTGCTTGTTCCGCCACTCTACCACCCTTAGCTACCTTCGTCTACCCTCTCACACTTTCTTTTATGCCACCTCCACCATCTCTTTCCATCTAATCTATCTCAAAATATATCAATATTTTTCTCTCTCTTTATTTATAAAAGATGGCCGTGAGTGGTGACCGTGAAATTGACTGTTGTCGGTGTTGACAACAAGCAACAGTAAAGTGGCTTAGCATGGGCGCGTGCATATATATATATATATATATATATAGAGAGAGAGAGAGAGAGAGAGAGAGAGAGTACCGATAAACTCTGAACAGATGATTGATGTGGCAATTACGTGCATTGCCCTTTTATGACATGGTCTCTTATGAAACCACGTTGCTCTTCCTTCTGACGTAGGGCAATTAATTTTGGCCCTATGCATGTTGATCATTCTCTTGTCGCATTCTTGTTTCTTAATATGTCATTACTGATACTGATAATAATACTAAGATGCATGAAGGAATCCAGCGTTCATACTTCAAGAAAGTCACACATGGTAAATCCAGTAGCTGAAGTGTCTCCTCAATTAATAATCAGTTAACATCTACCACACACGAAGACAAAAGTTTTTGATTAATCATCGGGTTCATTTCAGATATGGGTGCAAATACGATCAGGAAGCACACACAAAGACAATCGGTTCACAAAAAACACAGTCAAGAGAGAGGAAAGACATACGGATTTACCTGGTTTGGTGTTGGACACCTGCTCCACGGCAAGAGCACGGTCACTATGATGAAGAACGGTGTACAATCACAACGATCTCACAAATCCTCACCCACCTCTAACCCGTGTGTTCATCATGCTCTCCGTGACCAGCACGAATCTCTAGTTCCGCTGTCTTCCTCTGTCTAATTCAGGTTGAACCGTGAGCTTTTCGGGTTGGGTCATAATGTGCATCAAAAATTCAAGTCACATCAACAAGTAGTGCGCCAGATTCAGCATTACATATCCTCAAATAATTTAAAAGTGTGATGATATGTGAAGAAAACCTTGAAATTTTTGAACAAAATAAAGTTCTCTCTTTAATATAAAGTTCATAATAATAAACAAACCACAAATATTGAATTGAACAAATCAGTTTGTCTATAACAATCAGCTAACAAATAGTTCAAGATTAACTAGAAAGAAAAGCTACACAGTCTAAGAGCATAATAGACCTCGTACATCCAAAAATTGTGAATAGACATCATCATAGTTTTTTTGGGATTCTCAAGGGAACAATTCTCGCAATTAACAGCCACAGCCAAAAGGAAAAACAACTCTTACTCCAAAATAGATGGTCCGGATAGGTCACATGGTTTCTTAAATATCCTCATTGTGTTCTATATTGTTGGGTCATAATAGCATCCAACTCAAAAGATCATATATATATATTATCGTTTTCTTCAAAATTGGAGGACGCAAACCACCATCATTCAAGTTTCATTTTAACCATCAAACATTGTAACTAGTTGAAATTGAAAATCAAAAAGTAAGAATATACATTTTACTTTTGTAGATATAAACTTGTTGCTATTTATCTTTTTGCATGAGTAGTTTGAATTCTCCATTCTCTCTCTCTCTCTCTCTCTCTCTCTATATATATATATATATATATATATATATATATATATATATATATATATATATATATATATATATATATATATATATATACGCCTGTCTACAACTGCTATCTTTCAAAAGCCAAATTTGTTTGTTTAGGTCTTTGTCCTTAAAAACTGAATGCTTTTGACAAATCGCATGATTTTACAAGATTTTTTTAACTTTTAATTGAAGAAGGTGCCCCGTGTGCTAAATCTCAAAAGACCATGATTCGAGGCTCATTCACCAGCGTGTTGCCAATCGTAGTTTTCCTTTAAAAGCTATTAACTGTCATCCTCCTCCTGATTTTCTGTCAAAAGCTGCAAATTATGAATTTGGAATGGGATGTTCCAGGAGATAACAATGTTTGTCTAATAGTATTAATAAAATTATTTGAAGCAAGATAAGACCTATACCTGGACCCGTAGACATGAAGTACGTTCCTCCCGCTGATGTTGGGAACGCTAGAGTCGGGCGTCTTCAACATACTCTTTAATCCGTGCATGTTCACTAAGAAAAGAAATCGTACGACTACATAATACACAACAAATAAAAACCTGCCTATATCAACAAAAACTAAAAATATAAGATTCATGAGCTAAGGTTCACAAGCTACTATTTATACAAAGATGTGAAATTTTTTCGATCATCAATACAATACTAAAGAATGTTCAATGGTATTGACAACAACTAAGCATTTTATAATACTAAATAGGGTCGGCTACATGAATTTAAAGCTTGATCATGTGTCATACTAGTAGTTAACTTGATATAAGTTAGATCTTTCTTTATTATTTGTTTCCAACAAGTCTTCATCTTCCTTTTTTTTAACATTTTAACAATTTAGTTTTTCATACTTTTTTACATCAACTTTCTTTAGTCATCTTTTTATATAAGTTAGATAGTTCTTTATTGTTTGTTTCCAACAAGTTTTCATCTTCATTTTTTTAACATTTTCACAATTTAGTTTTTCATTCTTTCTTACCTCAACTTCCTTTAGTCATCTTTTTATGTATTCAAACATCTTAAATAATTTTTTCTCATTTTATCGTACTATACCTAAGCCTACGCCAATGCACACGCACACATAGACTTATGTATGCAAGCTGGCCACACACCCATGTGTCGTAAACCACACTAATATATGCCTGAAAGGCCTCAGGTTCTGGAGCTCCACAGATATGTCAACCTGAAACAAATACCAGAAGAACACGCTGAAGCTCAATCCAAGAACTTGGATAATGGAACGCAGCACACTTTAAATTGACTTATTTGTAGCTTGAATCAAGTATTATAAAAGTAAATCATTACATAGAGGAAGTTATTGTTCAAATTAACAATTAACGGTCATGATAAGCACTACAATCAAGAAAGAATAGCTATATGCTCTTGAAGGTAATAGATAAAGCAGGGAAACTGACCCCATCTTCCAATAATAAGACGATCCTACACTCCCTTAAAAGAGCAACATGACAAAAAAATACAAATCTCAAAAAGGTGCAGCCATAAGCTGGATAATAGATTCTGTTTTCCAGCCAAAAAAAGAGCCAATAAATTTATGCATCATCACAAGAGGCCTGAAACCTAATAAAATAAATATAACCAAGGCAGCAAAACATGCTTGTTGGATAAGGTAGTGATCTGCTTCATGAATATTCCAAGGACAGCAGTCAGCTTTAAAAGGCAGTGATCTGCTCAAGGTTTATGCTTGAACAAAACCCCATGAATATTCCCATAGGTGACAGATATAGCGACTTTTATGTGCTCCCCACTATATGAATCGCAAGAAAAATAGCACATCCATGTGCTGCAGCTCATACGACGCTTCACTATTGCGGAACGTGCTAATTCTTGCTAGGGTAAAACAAAGATATCATATCATGAAAACCTACAGACTGACAACGACGCCAATAATGTCGGATTTCTAGACTCTTGCATGTACAACACATGAGAACCTACATCCGCACCAGCACACACCCAACAAGCATAAAAACGTGCTTATGCAAGGAAACAGTCACACGTGCAAGACCGTCTCTCGCATTGCAAAAACATGCACAAACACAATAATAGAACCATTATAAGACAATCTAATGACTCATAGTTTGAACTTGTAGTTGAGTTCAATCATATGAAACCAAATAAGATAATTTGTGGGAGAAAGTTGCTCAAGCTACATATTAATGGTGAAAACAAGAGGTGCACTATGTAGATGAACAGAAATAAGAAATACACAACGAAGTGGTTCAAAGTAAATGACCAATCCAAACAGGGGACCTAATGTAGATGAACATAAGATACATAAGATACCTAATAAAAATGGAACAGAAACTGAAACTTGGCAGCAATTCCACAATATGTTCTCTTGACAATTTTATACTGCCAATTTTGACGACAAAGTGTCTGAGGATTTATTGAAGCAGGATTTCCACTGGCCTTCACATGCTGCTGAAGTTAGTTGGTTCAAGCCCTCAATTTAGACACTAATAAGTACCATACGCAATACCGTTACTCAAAAGGAGTAGGATAAGTACTTTATGTTAACGCCCATTAACGCAAAAATGATATTTTTTCTTCTAAAGCATCCATTCAACAAATCCACATAAAGCCCGTAAATGGTAACTATTGCTGGTAATGCATCCTAGAAGAAAAGTAACAGTTTCTGATGGGTATTTGTACCTCATGGAAGGGGAGAGAGATGGATTACGGTTATCACAAGGATTTACATAGAAGCTCTCTTGTTTGTTTTGTGTTGTGTTTTTTCACTATATTCACTACTATATTTATAATAGAAAAACTTCTATTAGAACCCGGCTTCGTCTTCTCTGTCTTATCTTTCTCCGCTTTCCGTCACAAGGGATAACTCTTATCCGTGGAAAAATGTAATGTATGTGTTTTAACTTTTTTTCTTTGAAAACAAATAACACATCCATAGAATCCGTGTAGATGGCATGTCTTCCCGTATTCTGTCTTCCCTTTCCCGTATTCCATGAATTTGTTGCTGAGAATGGCCAAATCCTACATTACATCTCCCACTTTGCCATTTGAGCCAAACTTTATGACACATTGGTTTTTACCTCCTACTTTTTGTGGGTTTTTCCAAGTTGTGCTGGCTATGATTGTAAGTGTAATTGCAATCGATACATGTTGTGTGATTTTTCGTATTCTACATGTTTTTCTCTACATAATAATTATCATAATGTAATTTAATACACTAAACAAATTTCAAACCCATGTTTGTATTATACTTTGAGAAAAGATCTTCTGTTATGTCTTTTGCCAAGGGGTCAGCCAACATATCATTAGTTGACATATATGATAGATATCTCATTTCTCTTAATTATATAATAAACATAGTGGTACTTAACCATTATATGCTTGTTTCAGGAGCTATCAGCTCCACTCTTAATCAGAGTAATTGTTGCATTATTGTCACAATAAATGACAATCGGCTCGTTAGTTATATCCAACTTCAAATCACGTATGAAGCAATTTATCCAAATGGCACTGGTTACAGTCATACAACAAGCACCATACTCAGCTTCTTTTACATGCAATGCTATACAACCATGCTTCTTAAAAGGCCAAAAAATAACTTTACCTTCAAATAGAAATATTTGTCTAGAGATTGATTTGTTGTCATCTTTACTCTCAGCAAAGTCGACATATGAGTATCCTACCACTTTCAGTTCTTCTGATTAAAAACACAATTTTAAGTGTGTCTTGTATATATATCCAAAAGGACCTAACCCTAAGGACATCTGATAAAGTGTTGTTTCCTATATATACATGATGTTCCCCTGTATTATATTCCTTTAGGTCTACATCTCATTCATTCCTCTTAGAAATATGTTTCGTTCCTCTTGAATCAATCCATCAACAAGTTATTGGGCGATCTATATAGAGGCATTATGAAACCACACATATTATGTCCTGAATCAATCTATTTATAGTGCATCATTTTTCCATAGTTGAAGCACTTGACCCAAGAAGCGGTTTCTTACGATTTCTTAAAAAATTGACTGTCTTTTTTATTATTCTTGTGAAACTTCTTATTTGGTTTATTCTTTTTTTTATTGAATTTTAAGTTGGATCCTATCTCATATTGAGCCAATAGCAATTTTTTTTTTCTTGTTTTTATTCATGTGTTCTTGTTCAATTGCTAGTTTTAGGGCTAACTCAGAAAGGTTTGTTCTAACCCCTAATCTAAGAGCAGTGAAAACTATATTCCATGATGGGAGAAGACCAATTTCACTATAGCTTAATCTCTAGCCATTGCTAGCATTTGGTTCACATGTTTCACTATATTATCTATTTCTTTTATTTTTTAGGAGTTGTATTTCTCTAGTAATAGTTAGTCATATAACTTGGCTGTAGTAATAGCGAAGAGTTGGACATGTATTTTTGTAGGAGTTATAAAAGGGAAACATTCAACATGCAACATATAACAAATAAGATGTTTAATAGCAAATCATCAAAAGATATTTTGCTAAATATTCACGTACTGAACTGTAAATAATTTCAAGTACCAAAGAACATTTTCAAATAAAACCTAGGTACACTTTTGGAATAAACCAATCTGGGGATAAATCTATAATTTCACCTTTATTACCTACCATTGTAATTTTTCTAAATTTGGAAGGATAAACTGGTAATTTTGTCCATCTGTCTGATTTGATAATTATCTAAAAAGATCAAGGATAAAATAGTAAATTTATGTTTATTTTTAAAGATTTTCAAAAATGAACTGGGACATAATAGTGATTTTGCCCCTTAGTTCAAATCTATAATTTTGCCTAAAAGCAATGGGCAGAATCATATTTTCATTTAGTGGTAGACCTATGAATATCTCGCAAATTCAAGGACAATTGCATAATTCAATAGGTTGGTTTTTGGTAATTTTTATAAATTGTCATAGGACAGAATTGTCCTTTCATCTATTTAAGGGTAAAAATGTCTTTTACTTTAAAATATTTGGATTTTTTGTAATTTTGGCTCGTGATATGTTGTTATTTTAAAGAATGACTGAGGGCAAAACAGACTTTTTAGTCCTCTTCCCGAGGTGTTTTCCACGAAAACGTACCAAAATTGATTTTTGCCAACAGGTTTTGGGAAAACAATGATTTTGTGCCACAGTTTTGACGAAAACTGTGACTGGTTTTCGGTTTACGGAAGAAAACCGAGAGAGTAGAGAGAAGAAGGAGAGAGAGACAGGGGTGGGAGAGACGATGTCGTTAGTCCTCCGATTGTATTCTCTAAGTGTTTTGCTGGTTTCTATTTACTAGGTTCTCTTTTTTTTCCAATCTCAGACCACCTGAACCGATGGCTTCCAATTGTTTGTCGACACCTCCTTTTTTCTACAATTCTAAGGAGTATCTCTTCTTTTTTCTCTTATTTTTAATTTCTTCTTTGTTAACTTTCAATAGAGGATAATCAAGAGTATTATGTCGAATTTTTTTTTATATACGTTCTCTCTTCTTTGTTTTTCAAACACTAACTGTGTACATTTTTTTTTTGCATATTCCGATCAACCTCACCCTAATACCACTAATGGGTATTTATATCTTGTACAGGATCCTCGCGAGAGTTCTCAGTTGCGCAGCGAAGAGTAAAAGGTTTGAAGGAAGATACTCGCAACAAGAAAAGAAGAAGGAAGAGGAGAGAGATGGGTTACGGTTACACTCATCAAAAGGATTTCTAGGAAAACTCTCTTATTTGTTTCGTTTTCTATTGTGTTTTCATTGTATTCACTATTATATTTATAATGGAAAAACTTTTATTAAAACTTGGCTTTGTATTTTTTATCTTACCTTTCTGGGTTTTCCGTTGCACGCCTTTATTTTTATGAATGAACCGTATTATATGAATTTATTGTCGAGAATGGCCAAATCATGCGTTATGGGCTCAAACACTGTGATTATGCGTCAAAAGACACTACCTTCTTGAACTCATCAAGACAGCTTTCCCGAATTGTACATAAGACTATTTAAGCCCTGCAGGAACTGAGAACCTAGTTACAAGTCGGACAAACATACCCTCGCTCTGCAATTTAAGAATTAAAAAAGACAGTAAATCAACAAGAGCATAGTTGCTTATTGTCATAACAGCACCTATGATAAATACCAGAGACCACTTTGATTTTTTTTCCAAAGCCAACTTCGATTGTTGACATAAAAGTCTTTAGGAAATGGAACTAAACATCAATGAAGTAGAGTTGAAAAGGAGAACTTCCAAAGGGAAAGTTGAACATGAAATAGAAGGCCTCAAAAATACTAAGAAAAGTATACTTTCTTTGCACCTAAAATGTCAAAACTGGCACAGAAGAGGCTCGCGTGGAAACAAGAGCACAAACTTATTATATAAGAACTTAGGGATCAATATTTGAGGAAAAAGGCTCAATATACAAAAACCTAAAACATGGAATGCATTTATATAAGTCCCTTTGGACCCCGTTCCACCCATCTAACGGTTAAGAGTTTTTTACGGTCACAAATAGGGATAAGGTAGAACGTTTTTGGATAAGATGGTACAATTGTGACTAAAACGGTGCATCGTTTGGATTGGATCCGTGATCTATACACACCCTATAAATAGGTGATTAGGGGTCCTCCCTAAACACATAGTTTTCACTCTCACTCTCTCTTCCTGTCTCCTTTTTTGTCTCTTTACCCATAGTTCTTCTATAATCTCAGTGCTCGTGGTTAGTCTATCTCTGTCATAACCATAGGTGACTGAGGCGTGTTCGAGGTCTACTCGAAAACAAGTATGTGTTATTCGAGTTATGTGTGCATTTTATCCTGAGAGGAAGGCACATTACCCGTACGTACTCATAACGGGGTGCTAATTTCTCTAAAGCAAGTCCGCAAGAGCGACTCGAACAAATAAGTTTTTTATTTTGCTTCTACTTTTTTCTTTAGTACGGCTTGATTATGACTTATTTTGGGTTTGCAGTTGTTGTTTATGATTGGGGCATGATTACATTTATTGCATATTACTTTATGTGTATATATGACTAGGTTTTTCCCAATATGTTGACTGAAGTCTAAGAAAATAGAGAGGAGCAAACATTAGCTTTTAATTCCATTAATTATATGCTAACAAACATGATTAAAGTGAAACTTCTACCCCCAAAAGGTTGATGCAAATAAAGCACCCCTGAAAGAAGAGAAGTGAGAAGCAAAACTAAACGGGGGGAAAATGATCGCTGAATATCAATCAGAATACAATTTGAGGCTCATCTCAGTTTCAAGCGTGCAATTGTTATGGAAGACAAAGATCATGAGATCCAATTTCAAATAGAGATAGAAAGAGTCCGTAATGAGAAGAAGATAAAAAAGATGGTAACTGCTCCGATTTATGCTGCCATCAGACGGAATCCGAACAATGTCCAGTAAGTATGGGCTCGGATTCAAGGAACTTGAAGGAGCAAGAATTCAACTCCTCTCACTTTCCTGTTCCTTCAATACAAGTTTGTACAGGGAATAAGATTCTCGTCCAAGCCCGGTTCCTCGGATTCCCATTCCAAATTTAGCAGCACATGTTATAAATCTAAAAGGAAAAGTCAAGAAGATCCTAAAAAAAACAAGAAAATGATCTAACAATTAGAAAAAACAAGAATTTTACAATGACTAACTTGAAAATTTTGTGGGTTTTAATGTGCCACGACCCACAAAAGGTGGAACACTGGTTTCATTTTCAGCTCGGTTTCAGTTTCGCGGAAGGTACAATCTAGTTTGGTTCTGATTGAGCTGGTTCTGGTTTTGGCCTCTTTTGATCCAGTTCGGTTTTGATTGGAACCACCGGTTCCAAACAGGATATGAGAGAGAGAGAGAGAGAGAGAGAGAGAACTTAGCCCGTACAAGATTTTATTATTATTTTAAGCATGAGGATTTATTAAACGTCCGAACGTAGCACCCAAGCTAGCCTTATTTGTTTTCATTTTATGGTTTTGTTTATAATGAATTAACTTATCTTATTTGTTAAAAGTAATATTCATCTTACTTTTTTCAAGCTTTTTGTTTGAAATCACCTGTAGGAAAGCTCATAAGGACCCATCTAACCCATTCGAGCCAGTTCAACCCACTTTTGGGGTAAAGCTCTCATGAAATTACTTATTTATTTTTTGTTATAAGAGGAGGCTTGTTATTTATTTATTTATTTATTTATTTATTTTTTGGTTTAAAAAAAAAGCCGAAGCCTAACACACATACATGCACCTTCTGGGAGTATGGAACTCCCCACCTGGGACAACTAAGCTAGAGCACCGTGCCCTTGAATGCTTTCAGTGCAGCTTATTTTGATTAGTAACATTAGAACTTGAAAGTTTATCCTATTATTAAAAAAATCGTTAACTAACATTTAGAGACTTCAGCCTTCATGTTGTAAAAGAAAGATTAATATATTTCAAGCCTCATGCAATCAATATTATATTTGTATTTAATATATTAACTTAGATTTTTAGGTTATGCCAAATAAAATAGGATATAATATTCATTGAGAAGTTATTGAGGAATTAGATTTTATTTATTTTCATTGCTTTCTTTTGAAAAGATAATGTAAACAGTATTTCAGTACTTTTTATACAGTGAAATAATATTTCAGTTCAGTGTACTGCTTCGAGTCGAAGGTCGATATAAAGGAGGGATATTTTGTCACAAAACAAACGTACCGATATTTTACAGATTATCTTCTCTCTCTAAACAGAGGAACAGATTTGGAAATAACTTTAAAAGTCAGGGTCTTATTTGTAAGATTCCCTTTCCCTCTCTCTCTCTCTCTCAAAACGGTTAAACCAGTTCGCACCACTGGCTCGTCAGTCAGCGCCCTGTACTCTCTCTCTCTCTCTCTCTCGGAGTGGGGAAGGAAATGGCGACGACGGGGAACGAAGAACAAGATGAAGCTGTGCAAGACAACTCGACGGAGACTCAAGTATCCGGCGACAACGACTACTTCGACAGCACTTGCTCGACGCCGTACGTGAGCGCTCCGTCGAGCCCCGGCCGCCCTGCAAACGCTGCTTACTTCTTTAGTGCTCCCGCGAGCCCCACCCGCTTCTTCTCCTCCTCAGCCTCTCCTTCTCCTTCTCCTTCTCCTTCCTCTTCTCTTCTCCCTCCTCTGGACTCCTCCGGCGACTTTGAGTTCTCTGCCCGCCTTCCGGTCGCCGGATCCGGATCTTCGTCCGCAGTGCCGGCGACGATGATCTCTGCCGACGAGCTCTTCTTTAACGGCCAGATTCGGCCGATACGCCCTTTGTGGAAGCCCCAGAAGATGTATCTCTTACTCCCCGAATCTGACGCCGCATCATCTGCCGCCTCATGCGATCCTGCGTATAAGGATGGGGATGAAAGCCCTAGCCGCGGAAGGGATTTCCGACCAAAGAGCCGATCTCTCCGCCGGCGCACCCGATCGCTCTCTCCGCTTCGGAGTTCTGAGCCTGAATGGCCAGATTTTGCGCCGGGTGCGAAGGATGAGGTGGAAGGGGAGGAAGAGGAGCAGAAGGCTGCAGATCCGCCTCCGGCAGCCGCAGCGGCGAGGCGCTCAAGGCGGTGGATGAGTATCAAGGAATTCCTCTATCGGAGCAAGAGCGAAGGAAGGGACTACGTCAAGGAGAAGCTCTCGTGGTCCGCCCTCTCCTTCTCCCCGTCGAAGGAGAAGAAATCGACGGCGACTCCAGCCCCAGAGGAAGCCGGAGCGGATAAGAAGAAGAAGGCGTTGGGCGGAGACGGAAACGGGAAAAGGCGGACGCCAGCTCGGTCGCCGCACGAGCTGCATTATGCCGCGAAAAGGGCCCAGGCGGAGGAGATGAGGAAGAGGACGTACTTGCCTTACCGGCAAGGATTGCTGGGTTGCCTAGGGTTTAGCTCTCGGAGTTACTCCTTGGTGAACGGCCTCACGAAGACTCTCCACCAGCACCGTCATCCCGTCCCGTCCAGGTGACCGCCGACGGTGCCCTTCCTCCGTCGGAGTACAGGGGTTCTTGAGGGTTATGAGAATTCATGTACAGTCATCTTTCTCTCTTTGAATCCTTGTCCTTTTTAACTCTTTCATTCCTTTTGCTGCGAGTAAATACAGATAAGTGATGATTATGTTGATCTCATTTTGTTGGTTGTCTAAGAGCTCCATTATCCTTTAATCAATTCCTTCTTTCTATGTATGCAGGGCGTGTGTGACATGTGCATGTGTCCGGTGTGTGTGTGAGAGAAAGAGAGGTTGAATCTTCTTTCGCATAGGCATTTAATTTGCCAATTTTAAGCCGTGAGCTAGTGTTCTAACTTATGGGTTTAAGCATGAAAACATTCTAATTTCTGAATATGGTGGTCATGGTTTGTAGATTCGTTCTGTGACTACTCACTCTGATGGTGGATACAGGCAGTCAGATTTGTGAATAGATTTGTCGATGAGTTATTCTTTTAGCACTATGTTGCTGTATTTCGTACCAATGACTTCTTTTGAGAGGCGTAGCGACTTTGATATCCAGTGCTGCTAGGGTGGGATAGCTCTTGGAACTGTTAGCAGTGAGGCAAAGCATGAATCATAGCTCTCGGATTCAACTGTAGGTTATAGTTATAAATCGACCTCTGTTAATATCTGCAAGTCTTTCTATTTTTTCTTTGCTTTGTTTGTGTTTGGGTTAGTACAAATGAAAAAGATGACGATATTTAGGTAAGGAGGTAATAACGTAGATGTCGATAGTTAGTGAGAGAAAGCAGAGCTCCGTGGGGCAATTTAGTAGGAACTCGTACAAGCCCTTTTATAGGCCAGTAACATGCTGGCCACGCCTGCATCACATTATGGACTCCTATGGTTCTCTCTCTCTCTCTCTCTATATATATATATATATTGTCAATTATTTATAGTGTTGAAATGTGGTCGCAATCATATAGGTTGGAGTAGGTCATGTCAATAAATTCACTTTGAAGGCGATGATGGATGATGTATCTAAAGGGCACATCTCTATGCTTTTTTTGGAGATCAGCAAGCCTGGTTTATTGCTTTTCTGGGATTCCCACAATGGTTTCTTCTCTAAATAGTCGAAATCTGCATTTCTTTATTGGTATCAACTGTTTGAGATCATGTGAGCTCATGGGGATGGCTGTAATGGAGTTGTCAGCATTTGGTCATAGAGCGTAGGCATATTAAGAAGATCGACATTAGAGTACGTAAGGATCAGTGAATGCTGTAATTTTCTTTTCATGTGTAGTGCCTCCCTACCAGTAGTTTCTGACATCTAGATTTGATTATTTCTTGGTTCTCGCTCAATATGCATGTGTTGTTGCCCAGTTGTTCATGTTTCTTTAGTAATTTTTTAATGCATTTCTCTCTCTCTCTCTGTGTATATATATATATATATATGTGTGTGTGTGTGTTTGTTGTGGTCCTCTGAGCTCACGGTTGTGTGTGACCATGGACTAGTTGCAGAGTTTGGTGTCCTTGTTAAGCCCACACTCCCCAAAATGGGCGTATCAGAATCATCAGATTCGCTGAAGCTAACTCAAGAGTGGTCCTGCGTTTGCCCAATTAGAACATATTGTCTTTGACACAATGTCCTCTAAAATCGTCTTGCTATCTTTGTTCTGATTATTGTATACAGTTGACCAGGGATTTTCTGGCTTTGTTTTTTATCACACTCAATACACTTAGTAGTTGCTCTTAAGTCCTCCTTTCAGCCCTCATAGTAACCCTCCCTTGTATGCAACTCTCTCTCTCTCTCCTGGTGATGATGATTCAACGCGTTTTCTCTATCTTTGGTGCAAAATAATAAAGTGTGTGTGTGGGTGCGCGCGCGCGTGTGTGAGAGAGAGTCTTGGACCATATCAAGTGAAGTTTGCTTAAATGCTTATTTAAAAATTACTGCATATGGCTTCGTGGGTATTTCTTGGAAGAGGTGATTCCGAGGGGAATATGGCCGAAGGCGCCCAGTAGAATATGTTCCCTCCCTCACCCTTTGTTACTTCACAAATAGCGACGACAAAGTGTTGTGATGCTGACGACACCTCAGTTCGGTATGTAATGAGAACCGTATGGCAGCTTCCTGCGTGAAATCTCAGCCGTCCGATGTGATGATGGAAGGCCCTAATATTCTCTTTTTATCTGTCTGATCGTGACCTATTGCGAGCCCAACTAATGTAGAGGGGTAAGTGAGTCGAGCTGTCACGATTAAGCTTACTGGAAGCTGATTTACATCTATGCCCTCTCATAAATAAATCTTTGCATGTATGCCACTGTTATAGTGAACGTATTGTGCAAGGGTGTGCAACTGTTGTCTGCGTACAAAGGTTGCTTTTGTGGAGATTTATATACAACGCACAGTACTACTTTGAGGTGTCCATGTACACTCAAAAAGGTTTTCCGTGTTGGGTTTGGGTCCTGTTGTCGGGTCAGATCCTATTGTCAAGTAAGGGTAACTTCTCTTTTGGGCACATCCTGAAAGTGGGCATCCTTGTTCCTTTCTGCTTATATAGATGCTGAAAACGGAAGACCTTTTCTGTTGGTTTCAGTTTTTCAAGAATTAAGTACAGAACCAGTTCATATTCTAATTTGAGTTCTAAATGATCTGAAACCCCAAAAAACATTTGAAAATTTGAAAAGAAAATTAAAAAGTTATATATGAAACCGGTGGTTCAGGCTCTGACCTAGTTCTAGTTCCACCAAAGGTAGAACTAGAACCGAATCACATGGTCTCTATTATGGGTCCGATTTGACTAGTTTCGTTTCTGTCTCCAAACCGGTTATGTTCTAGGTACATAAGCTCTCACCTTGTGTTCTATCTTGTATTATAAGAGTATTTATGGCTGAAAATGGAACAAAGAGGAAATAAGAAGTGCACATACAGCAATAGCTCACCTGGCCAGTCGACTCAATGGTGGAACTAGAACCAAATTGGGTGGCCCTATCAAGAGAACGGTTTGACTGGTTTCAGTTTTGACAGGTTCTTGCTTGATCCAGTTTTGGTTCCAAACCAGCCATTTTAGGTACATAAGCTCTCAACCGTCTGCTCTGTCTTGTGTTATAGTAGCATATACGGTCGAAAATGAAACACAAAGAGCAATAACTCAACTGGCTAGTGGATCGACTCACGAGTGTAACGTCATGAGTTTCAGACCTGGGTTGCGCGGAAGGCTTCTGCCTTCCCATTGTACCCAAGAAAAATGTACTTAGTGAAAATTATGACCCAAGTGAAATCGTGTGTTTTTCGTGTTGGCAATCAATATAGTAGCTAGTTGGATTGGATGGATGAAATTTATATCTAACGCAAAGGCAAAATACCTAGAAATCGAGACGTTTTATGAATATAGTCTAAGAGTTGAATATACAACAAAACGAACACCTTCGTATATATGCATGGGATATGCAGAATTCCCATTCCCGTCTGAATTCTTGGGAATTTACCTAAACGCACCCAAGGAGTTCTTTTCAGTGCGTTTGAATTGGTAAGAATTTGAGGCAAAGAGAATCCAAGATACAACTGCACCCGGAGAGTTAGCTCACTGGTAGGGCTCTCTGGTGCCCACTCCACTCATGGGTAGCGAATTCGATTCCCAAGGGAGGTGCATCCGCATGTGTTTTAGGCTTCAGACTCTCATTGTAACCTAGAAAAGAAAATCCAATATATAACTTCCAACTGAAAATCGTGCACTGATGCTTAGTTAGAATTCTTAACATCCAGGTATTAGTTTTATTTTCCTCACCTCCTCGGGTGTGAATCAAATTCCATCATACAAACATATAAGATGGAAATGAATTCTCGAGAAATATTTATGCAATCACATCCTCAGCGATCATCGGTCGCGTTATCAGCGACATTCCAATTCACCCTTGCTCGAACCAACGAAACGAGCCTGCATCTTCATCCCCTGGTGCATAGAATCACTTCCATCTCCTTTGATTGTTTTCTTAAGGCCATAGCCCAAAATTACCTAGTTTTCCAAATTCAGCACTAAGAAACTTAGTAGTGATTTCATAAATACTGGCCAAACAGAAGTAGGACCCTCTCAAGGTCAATCCTAAATTTTGGCCTACATAAGGCCTCTTGGCTGCTTCGCGCCCATGATAGTAAAAACCCTGATTAAATACCCAATATATATACATATATATACGAAAAGTTGTAAATGCACACTCAAATCCACTTAAACATTTTCACCATTTGATTCACATGATCAATAGTGAAAATTATAATTTAAAAATAAAAGTATAATTTTACTTTTTATATATCGCATTTAATACACAATGTGCATTAAATACTTTTTACTTTTCTATTTCAAGCATTCGTCTCACAAATGGAACAGTTGAGAGATAAAGTTGATTTGAACATGAATGAAGTGTTCCCATGAATTATGCTCAAATCCTATCCCCTCCCGGTCCACTTGTGGGTCTTTTTCTTGAGAACCCGCCCCATGGAAAGATGAGACGGGTGAAAATTGTCATCCCTACTTAACCAGCTGTTTTGCATACCCATTTAACTAATATCGTTTAAATTAAGTAGTTGCCTGCATACATTCTGATTCACGGATTGCGGCAAGCTATTTTTATCATGTCAATTCTATTTAATCCCTACGTTTGTGCATGGCAACCCAGAGAAAAAATTTATTTTATAATAATAAAAAACACATAAAAATGCTTGGGGGTAGTTAGGACATTTAAAAGGTACGCTTTAAAAACGTATGGTATGATTATACATATAAAAATTATGCTACAATATTCTAAGCATGATAGTGATCTTGTCTTACATTATTGTTCAACTCAAGGTTTAAGGTGAAATTAGGATATTTTATACAAAATTCAAATAAATTATAAATCTAATAGGTGAATTTTTTTAAGGTTAAGTGATTAGAATTTAAAAATCATACATATATATAGATATATTAAAAGATATATATATATATATATATGTATATATATAAGTGATTAGAATTTAAAAATCATACATATATATAGATATATTAAAAGATATATATATATATATATATATATATATATATATATATATATATATATATATATATATATATATATATATATATATATATATATATATATATATGTATATAGTCAAGCATTTATATATTATTTTTGTACATCAATATAGTTGGACTGGTATGATTGGACCGGGTCCGATGCGTCGGGCCAATATTGACCCCCATACACACAAACTATATATAGGTTTTGGGTCGCAGACCGAATCCGAATGTGCAAAAGCGGTCCTACGTACGGGAAAGAAATTCTCTTCCGATTGAGGAGCCGCCATATAACGGACTGCACTTAGCTTTTGTTCAACGCGGAGTAAAAACTACCATTTCCCGCTCTCTGTGTGTGTGTGTATCAATTGAAAGAATGAAGTACGTTCTGGTGACGGGCGGCGTGGTGAGTGAACTCGGGAAGGGCGTGACCGCCAGCAGCATCGGCGTCGTCCTCAAAGCCTGCGGTCTGCGGGTTACCTCTATCAAAATTGGTGAACACTACCTTTTCTGTTTATTTATTGTCATACTATTATCGATCTTTAGTTCGTTGCTTAATGGTGGTTTATTGATTGATTGGCGGGTGGTTGTTTTTATTTTTTTTAGATCCATATCTGAACACCGACGCCGGAGCTATCTCCCCTTCCGAGCATGGAGAGGTCTTTGTTCTCGATGATGGCAGGGAGGTTGGTTTCCGTCAATGATTTTGGCCCTCCTTTATGCTTTTTTTCTGGCCCCGTGGATTGCTTGGCGTCCGTTATTGCATTTTGGCTTATTCTAGTTCTTTATTGTTTTTTCTGATGTGGTTGGTGTGTGAATTGCATCAGAGGACGATTGCTGTTTGCAATGCTTTAAGGTGGTTCGTTTTTGTTGGGGAGAGTTATTGGGTGCTCCTCTGAATCGGTGTGCCGTAGGATAACGAGCTATATTTTCTAGAGAAGTATGGTTGGTGATGATTCTATTGGGTAAAGAAAAGCCTTTTTATGTGGATGAGTAGATGGTAGAACAGATGATCCTAAAATTAATAGAATGGTAGGAAAAGTTGAGTTTCAATTGAACAGATTCCCAAGTTATCCTGCAGGTGATCGGGAAGGCCGCCTTAGGTTTAATACTCTTTTCCTGCACCCTGAGAAGTGTCACCGGATGCTCGGGTACACTTAAATTTGGTTTCCATGGGATTTGGTACATTAGTGCTGGAAATATTGCACTCCGCTTCTATACTTCCCAGAAAGCTTAGCGCAAGTTATCGGCTACCTAACGCAACCCTCTTCTATCCAGGCATATTATCTCAGTTGGTGAACCCTCACTACAACCGTAGTTAGAATTTTGGGTGTGTAATCATGGAAATTACTGTCTAATACTTTCTCATCGGCTATTTGCACGTCCCTCCCAATTGCTCTTCTTTTACATATCTGTCTTAAAGGTCCATTTGATAATCAAGGTTGTGTTTGTGCTTTCATCCTTGATAGGTTGATTTGGACCTTGGAAATTATGAGCGCTTCTTGAATGTGACACTTACTCGGGATAATAATATCACCACTGGGAAGATATATCAGGTTTGCACTACATTTACTACCAAATAAGTGAAAATGCGGGAGCAAATTTTGTATGCTACTGGTCTTTCAGTGATCTTGTCACTTCATACTAAAGTGGTTCTTTCTCTTCAGTCTGTTATAGACAAAGAAAGGAGGGTGACTATCTTGGGAAAACAGTTCAGGTATGTTATATGGTTACCATTTCTGTAGGGATAAATCTAAATTAGACATGTTGGTCACATGAAAATAAATAAAAATCAAGTTGCTATATTTTGAATTGGATAAGGTGCGCCACAAAACTGTTTCTCCTTTAGGTTGTTCCACACATTACAGATGTCATCAAGAATTGGATTACATCTGTGGCTGCCATTCCTGTGGATGGAAGCAAGGGTCCCGCTGATGTCTGTGTAATTGAATTGGGAGGGACTGTAGATAAATAGTGTATTAGGTTTCACAGATTCCTTAATAAGTGTCTTGTCACATTGATTTTGTTTCTTATGTAGTACTCTATTCAGTGATTTCTATGATAAAATGCAGATGACATTGAATCAATGCCATTCATTGAAGCCTTGCGGCAATTCGCATATTCAGTCGGTAAATAGAAAAATAATTCCTTGAAGCTGGGACCTTGCAGTTCACCAGTATTCTGATGAAGAAATTTCTTTTCTTAGGAGATGAAAACTTCTGCCTTATCCATGTGAGCCTTGTACCAGTACTAGGCGTTGTTGGTGAGCAAGTAATTTTCACACTTTGTTTAATATAAGTTATTCATAAAGTGTTTTAAGGTGATGAGTGACTTAGTCTTACTTTTCTAATGGTTAACAACTTAACATGAATACCACATGGGGATCCTTGTCTTCAATATCACTTAAAATCTTTTGAATATATGCAGAAAACAAAACCAACTCAACATAGTGTAAGAGAATTAAAGGCGCTGGGGTTGACACCTCATCTATTGGCATGCCGCTCTGCGCAGGTAAATTTCTCATAGATGTCATCTGTCTGACCTTGTTTGACCTTTTTCTGTGTACAATATATATCTAGATTGTGTTTGTTTACATCATCCACGTCAATTGCTAATAACATGCTGGTAATATCAAATACATGGAAAATATGCCCCTTGCAACAATTTGATGGATGTGTTGCAGTAACTTTTTTTTAATGTGAATTTGCTTCCCTTTTCCTTCTCGATGTAAAACTGGTAGTGCGTCTTAAGGGCCTTGCACTTAGAGACTTAGTCTTAGTTCCTTCTATCTCTTCTGTAGAATTTTCACTTATGTCAAGTTGTTAAGATTTTCCTTGTGTATTGTTTTCTTCAATTTTAGCTGACCCCGTCTAGTATGGGAAAAGGCTTAGTTGTTGTTGTTATTGTTTTCTTCAATTTCAATTAGCCCAATACACTATTTTCCATGACTAAGCTTCACCAATGAACTGTCTTCAATCGCTTAGTGAAGGATCCTTTAGTTCTTCATTGATTCAAGTGCTGCTAGGCTGATTCTTACAAAGCAACTCAAGGAAACTCTGCCTATGTGGAGAAACAAATGGAATAAAACTGGAGGAGGATAGTACAAGTGGCCTATCATGTGCCATGTTAGCGGTTAACTCACAATAAGCTAGATCAATCTAGTGTAAGAATCAGCCTAGAGCACTTGAATCAATGAAGAACTAAAGGATCCTTCACTAAGCGATTGAAGATAGTCCATTGGTGAAGCTTAGTCAAGGAAAAAATGAAGTATTCTGCACTAGAAGTCTAGAACCAAATATAATAAGGTAAACACAGACTGAACTGAAAGCCTCAGACTGTAACTCATAAAACCATGCCATGAGGATTGAATAGAACAAGTGGCCTTTATATATAGGGCAATGTATACAATGGAGAAGGCAGTCAGCATGGCTAGCAACGGCTAGTTAACAAGTTGCTACCGTTGTATAATAGCTAGTTGGCTAACCGTTACACGGTTGTAACAGCTAGTCTATGCTGGCTGTTATACAAGAAAGAAAGGAAAATAAAAAGAAACTAAAAAGGTTACATATATTTCCTAATATGAAATCTACTAAAAATGAAAGAAAAAGTGCATAAGGTCCTAATCACAATCTAAAGATATGAAAAGTGAAACTTAACACTTTAACATGCTGCACTGTTTTATTGCTATGGCAACCAAGGATGACCGGAGAAAGTTGTGAGTTGATGACTTCATTAAGTCGATGTCTACCTGCCGGCTGTCCACTTAATCAAAATGCTTCTGTAGAAGGAGTTACAGAGATTATCAGTTCTGTTATTTTTTTTTTATCTTAATGATAGATTTGCTGTTTGTAGTTATAGATTATGGCGATAATTATTTCCTAATCCATTCATTTGATTGGCATAAAGAATACAACAACAACAACTAAACCTTTTCCCATACTAGACGGGGTCGGCTACATGGATTCTTTGTTTCCACAGATCCCTATCGTGTGCCATGTTAGCAGTTAACTCACAATAAGCTAGATCATTCTTTATTGTTTCTTTCCAACACTTTTTTGGTCGTCCTCTACCTCTTTTAATACTTTCCAAATTTAGTTTTTCTAACCTTCTTATAGGTTCTTCTTTTGATCTTCTTTCTATATGTCCAAACCATCTTAAACGATATTCTCTCATTTTATCCTCTATCGGTGCCACTCCTAATTTGTTTCTAATAACCTCATTATGTATACGATCTTTTCTTGTATGACCACTCATCCATCTCAACATCTTCATTTATGTCACAGACATCTTTTGTACATGTTGATGATTAACTGCCCAACACTCAGAACCATAAAACATGGCAGGCCTAATTGCTGCTCTATAATATTTACCTTTTACCTTTAATGGTATCTTCTTATCACAAAGAATACCTGATGCTCCTCTCCATTTTAACCAACCAGCATTAATTCTATGCGTAACATCTCCATCAATTCTTCCATCACTCTGAAAAATTGACCTTAGGTATTTAAATCTTTCCTTTTGGGGGATGCAATGTGTGCCAATTTTAATTTCTATGTCCTCTGAGGTAACCAAATGATCAAACTTACATTCCATATATTCTGTCTTTGTTCTACTAAGTTGGAGGCCTTTGCTTTCTAATGTTTCTCTCCATAGTTCCAATTTTCTATTAACTTTTTCCTTAGACTCCTCCACTAATACAATGTCATCTGCAAATGACATACACCAAGGTACTTCATCTTGAATATGTTTTGTTAACTCATCCATCACCATTATAAATAAGTATGGACTTAAAGTTGATCCTTGATGTAACCCAATATTAACTTCAAAGAAGTTTGTCGTTCTTTCATGAGTCCTCGCACATGTTTTTGCACCATCATACATGTCTCTTATAAGGTTAATATATGTCAATGGGATACCTCTTTTTTCCAAAGTTCTCCAAAGAACCTCCCTCGGTACCCTATCATAAGCTTTTTCTAGATCAATAAATATCATGTGAAGGTCTTTCTTTTTTGCTCTAAAATGTTCCATAAGACGTCTCAAAAGGTGAATCGCTTCAATAGTAGATCTGCCTGGCATGAATCCAAATTGGTTCTCTGTTGTACTTGATACTTGTCTTAACCTACGTTCGATAATTCTTTCCCATAATTTCATAGTATGGCTCATTAACTTGATACCTCGATAATTCACACAATTTTGAATGTCTCCCTTGTTCTTATATATGGGTATAAGTGTACTTGCTCTCCATTCCTCGGGCATAAAGAATACAGTGCTAAAAAAATTGTATGATCATGGATTTCTCTAATATGGAACTTTCAAAAATTGATGTCTGTTAGTTTCTTTTAAATTGGGTATTTACTTGAGTAATAGTCCAGATTTGCATTCAGATCACTTAATTGTTAGGGCTTGTGGTGTGTGGCTCTGCAGCATCAGTGAGTAGCACTAAAAGCATGTTGTGTTGGAATTCTCAGAATTTCTACTTCATTGTTTTTGCTTGCTGATAGACTGTCAAGAACTGTCACTGCTGCCAACTTTCTCTCAACAGATCCCTTTTCTGATGTTTTATGAGTACTCCTCTCGTACATGCTAAAAGGCTTAACATGTTTCGTGTCCTTCATCCCAGCCATTGCAGGAGAATATAAAGGAGAAATTATCACTGTTCTGCCATGTCCCGGTGCAGTGTTTTACCCTCTTTTTATATTTTTTATCAATATTTGAATTGCTCAGTTGCCTAGAGACTTTCTTTCTTCCTGTAGGCTGCAAATATCCTCAGCATTCATGATGTCCCTAACATATGGCATGTTCCACTTCTACTCCGTGTATGTGAGCTTGTACCTTTGCTATATTATCTACTTGCACATTTAAACTTAAACTTTCATGGGAAAATATATGTAGCACAGGCACCACCTTGACTGTCTACTTCCATAATGTGTGTAATGTACAATCTGGCCAAGAATGATGAGAATTATGTCCTTTTTTGGTTAATTTTCTTTACTCATTTGATTTTGTTATTTACAGAATCAGAATGTTCATGATGCCATCCTAAAGCAACTAAATTGCTTAAGGTGAGTCACATGTTTATAGTTACGATTATCCTTCTTCTTGTTCCTGGCCTTCCTGTTGTATATTGATTTCCACTTTTTGCATGCTCTTACTACATGTCGGATGTGTTACATTCCATCCAGTTTCTGGATTAAGTTGGTTTGGAGTTTTTGCAGTATTTCTCGTCCACCTGATCTTCATGAGTGGACAAAAAGAGCAGACTTTTGACAACCTCACCAACACAGTAATTTGATGTCCTTTGGTTCTTGTTTGCATGACACTCTCTTCTTTTTCTAAGGCTAGCATGAGGCTCTTTGGCTGTAGTTTTGTAGCCAAAACTTCTATTAACTTTTATTGATAGAGGCCATCTCATAACATAAAGAAACATCGGCCACCATTCGTGCAGGTGAAGATTGCTATGGTTGGGAAATACACGGGCTTGTCTGATTCATACTTGTCTGTGTTGAAGGTAATTTTTTGCTACTTTACTGATCATTCTGGAGTTCTTAGTATAAGCTGCTTGATTATGGCCATGCTTTAGTAATGAAGCTTCACCTCCTAGTGAGTTTTATTTTCTACTTTGTTCCATGTATTTTTTTCCCCAAATCTTGGTTCATATTTGTGTTGAATCTAACTTGGGAGAATTGAGTTTGTTATTTGTTAATGTACTGTTCTATGAAACCACATTAATTAAGAGATTGGCGTTTATTTTCTGATCAGGCCCTTCTCCATGCTTGTATTTCGTGCCCCTTGAAGCCTGCAATTCAGTGGGTTGCAGCTTCTGAACTGGAAGATAAGATTGTCAAAGAAGTATCAAATTCCTAAATTTGTGATTAGATATGATGTTCCTTAAAGATTGCCTTGTGATCATAAGCTTTCAATTCGCAGGCACGGGAAGTACATACAGCTGCTTGGGAGACCCTAAAGGTGAAAACAAGTAAATGGCAATATTTTATATTTTGACCTGATAAAGTGTCTTTTCTTGTTCTTTGTTGAGAATACTGTTCTACTCTCCTAAGAGTAGCTGTTGTTTCCAAATGAACCAGTTGGGGTTTATGCAGCCTCATTTTTTTTGCTTATTATGACTCCAGGGTTCTGCATGTATTTTGGTTCCTGGTGGATTTGGAAATCGTGGAATAGAAGGGATGATACTGGCTGCAAATTTTGCAAGAGAAAACCATGTTCCCTACCTTGGCATCTGCTTGGGAATGCAAATTTCAGTTATCGAGTATGCCCGTTTGGTATGTCATCAATCTTCTTCTTCTTGCTTGTATAACCAAAAGACAAAATTGCTGATAGTGTCCTACGGACTTACTCGCCCAGGTGCTTGGACTGGAGAAAGCAAACAGTACAGAATTTGACCCCGATACACCTGAGGCTGTTGTCATTTTTATGCCAGAGATTGGTTATTTATCTAAGTGGTGGTGTATAAAAGTATAAAAGCCTATCTACTTCCTGAAAGTTTCTGAGTTCTGGCCCTTGACATTCATGTACACAGGGAAGTAAAACCCACATGAGTAGCACAATGAGACTCGGTTCTCACAAGACGTTCTTCTGTAATCATGATTGTATCACTTCGAAGCTGTATGCCTGTAAGTAATAAGGCTTCAATGCTGGTATTGCTATAAATTTTGCAGACGAACTTTAGCTTTGTGTGCATAGGATCCCTTGCAGTTGGTTGTCCAAAGTATTTCCTTTTTCTTCTTCTTTTTTGTTTCTATGCTTATACATCACTAACCTGGACTCTCTTTTTCTCATAATTATGTCATTTTAGATACAAGAATCCCAGGTATGTGGATGAGCGTCACCGCCATAGATATGAGGTTAGCTACAAAATTTGAGAGCTGTATTTCTGTGTCCAAGTAAATGAGTGAAATTTAAACATATTCAGCAGTTTATGATGGTTATGGTTTATCTTGTCATTCCTAAGATACTGAAAAAGCTCTTTCTGCAGGTAAACCCTGAAATGGTTGAGGCTCTAGAAAATGCTGGGACAAAGTTTGTAGGGAAGGATGAAACTGGCAAAAGAATGGATGTATTTGCAAGAGCACATCTTACAATTCTTTTCAGTTATTCTGAACTTTTTGTATATTTCTGTTACCAATGAAACACCCTGCAGATTTTAGAGCTGCCAAGCCATCCATTTTATGTAGGAGTTCAATTCCATCCAGAATTCAAGTCAAGACCTGGGAGGCCTTCTGCTTTATTTACAGGTAAGTTGTAGCATTCAGATATTGCACATTGATAACAGAAATAACTTCAATAATCCTTTCAGTTGAGAACAAAAGGAGTTTACTGGTTAAATCTGTTAGTTATGTGATTCTAAGAAGTATGACACTTTGCACTTTTGATGGGTGGGATAATCCATCACGCTTGTGATATACAACCACTAGACGTTAATAAGAACTCGAGTCTTGATCTACTTTGTCAACTTCAAGGGTTGTTCATTGTCAAACGAGCTGAGTAAACATTCACTTCTTCAGTTTGCAACAATCTAAGAAAGTGAGTTCATTAGGAGCTTAAAAGTTGAGAAAGTTTCAGTTTCTTAGGTGGTCGCCAAAGTTTCCATTAGTTCTAGTCAACTGCTGACATCAATGTCATCCTCATTTGTTATGATGTTTGGCACGTAGATCAGCATACAGCTTATTCAACCCTTTATCTAGGTGCATTAGATTCATTACATGCTTCATGTTCTCTTGAGATAGCCATGATGCAGCAGGGGTTGCTTAATAACCAAAACTCTCTCTCTCTCTTCCTTCTCTCAATCAGTGGCAATTTGGAATGTCACGTAAATATGCTTTTAGACTCTTTCATTTTACAAGTTAGCTTCTACAGACTCATAAACTTATTGTTTACACCTTACAATGACTTTACACTTAGTTTGTCTTAAAACAGACAATAGATCAGTCTCTCCTAGGAGTAGAAACTTAGTCTCTACCCTTTGATAGGGAGTTTATATTTATGTCTTTAAAGCAATACTAATCATTGTGGGATGGAGAAAAGATGCCCACTATATCCTAGGGAGGTTATTCATGTGCATGAATGTGTAAAAGACTAGTAATAATTTTGAGAAAGCATGTGTAGGAGAAATGAATATGCTGAGATGGATGTGTGTCACACAAGGAAAGACCATATTCGTAATCAGGTGTTTACACAAGGAAACCCGTATTCTTAATGAGGTTATCAGAGTGGCACCAATAAATGATAAAATGAGGAAAACACATTTAAGATTGTTTAGACACATGGAAAGGGACCAAAGGAAGCTCCACTACGGTCTGTGAAACTAGATGATGAATATGTTAAAAGAGGAAGAGAAAGACAATAAAAGTATGGGAAGGAAATAATACTGAATAATCTAGATTTCGTAGAGTAAACTGTTAGCATGTCAAAGGATCGAACTATGTGGAAACAAAGAATCCATGTAGCCTACCCCATCTAGTATGGCAAAGGACTTAGTTGTTTGTTGTTGTTATGTGTGGATGTTCCTATTAAAGAAAACACTCTTTAAAGTGTATAGAAAAATGTCAGAACAAATGCGCACTTGCTGCCTATGGTGAGAAAGGAAGAGAACAAAGTCTGCTGTTTAAGAATGAGCTCAATGATCCATGCTTAGGTGACATATGGAAAAATGAATTCATGTATCCATATATATCCAGTGCCCATCAACGTTTGCTGGTTCAAGTCTATCATGCCTGTAGACATTTCTAATCTATGTAGTTGTTTTATAAAGGAATACCAACATTTACATTCTGATACTTGGATTAAGTGAGTGAAGGAAAATGGAACACGTTTTGATTTGCATGTACCCTTCTTCATCGTGTTTGCCAATCTTTGACTGTTAATGGCGCATATAAATGAAATGGCAGGTCTTGTATTGGCGGCAACTGGGAATTTGCACGGATACCTATCCTAAGGTACTCTGCTTCAGCCATAAAAAAAGTGGGGAATTAGTTGAGTGCTTTATATACATTTCCATGTCATTCATGGCATCCCTTCTTGACAGAACTTCTAGCATGAAGTATCAAATGTTGGTGATAGAAAGTCAACTCTTGAGTTGACTTCTTTCTCTTTCTTTTATACTGTGCTGTTTTTCCATATTCAATCAAAGTTGTTTTGCTTTTTAAAGAGGTTCTGTTCCTAGTGTCATTCTCAACTTCGCAGATGCTTTTTATGAGAGAAAGTCCACCAAGTTTAGTGGTTTTTCAGGTTCTTATTTCGAATTATGTATAATATCAGGTATTATGACAACCTGAGGATTTGATGAGGAAAGTTTTGGTTGTATGAAATATTTCAAGGAGCCTTCTATGAATGAAATGGTTTTTGTTAATTATCTAGTGACTGTGTTTTAGTTTCTAACTTACTGATGCTTGGATTTGTTTTATTTATTTCAGTATTCTCTCTAAATGCTTGTTGCAAAGACATGATTTCGTGACAAGATTGAACTTTATCATATCATCATGAGTTTCCAGTTTGATGCATGTTGGGCTTGATGTGGCTTTCCATATGATCTCCTATTCTGTAAAAAACTGCAGGCTCTGGAGATTCCTTGAATCAAAATCCAATTTTCAGTATTGTTATGTCTAACCAGTGTTGCAATTATCGATACACAGCTCATATGTTAAATGATCAACGATAACACGTCCCCGCATTATGTAACTTTAAAAACAAAATTACTATGGTACAGTTTGAATATGATGCATTTATGATTCTTATGTACCTGTATCTTACTAAACAGTAAGATATGCCTTTGTATCTTACAATAATGGAAGCTATTTAAGATACGGTCTTATCATTTCGAAAAATCTACTTCGATATGTGTTACGTATGTTGCATGATACGTCACAACACTGCTAATGAAGGCAGAATTTAGTGGTCGCTTGAGTTTATCTGTGCCCATGTAAGGGATCACCCTTGCGTGGCTGGTCCCAAGCCCAGATAAAGGAGGAGGGTTGCGTTGCGTTAGGCTTCCGACAGCCAGCGTAAAACTGTGTCGGAATTACCATCAATTCTACAAAAAAACAAAGAATCCATGTAGCCGACCCCATCTAGTATGGGAAAAGGCTTAGTTGTAGTTGTAGTAGTAGTAGTTGAGTTTATCTGTGCAATTGCACTTAGTAGCAGATGTAATTTGTGATTATACTGACTACTGCAATTATTACATAACTACCAAGTAATTTTTGCATAACTTCAACCTCCTGAAGAAAGAGATTAGATATCTTTACTTCTATTGAATGTCCTTATAGTGTTATGTCAGAGTATGAATGCTGTTTCTTCACCCCTTAGGAATGTGAAATATTATGCCGAGGTTTCCCCACTCCTGTTATCTACGTGGTTGATGGAAGAAATATTGAACTGAGTAGCATCTGATTTGATACACTTTAAAAGCTTTCAAGATATATGCAATTCTGCATCTCCATTTTAGATTTCTCACTGGGGTTTCATCTTGTCGTAGAACTCTACAAATAGTAGTCTCCATTGAAATGGTCGATCCTTCCATCCTCGATGTACTGTGGATCAGGATTGAGTGGTTGCAACCAATATCTTCATTGCAGTTATAAGTCCTATTTGACATGAATTGGTGTTTTATGGTCGTGATGCATGGATTGTAGTAATCATTCGTGTGATAGGCAGGGTGCTTTTAGTGTGAGGATGGTACAAATAGTAGTCTCCATTGAAATGGTCGATCCTTCCATCCTCGATGTACTGTGGATCAGGATTGAGTGGTTGCAACCAATATCTTCATTGCAGTTATAAGTCCTATTTGACATGAATTGGTGTTTTATGGTCGTGATGCATGGATTGTAGTAATCATTCGTGTGATAGGCAGGGTGCTTTTAGTGTGAGGATGGGAATTTCATAAACGAAGGAGAAAAAATGGAAGTGTCATCTGCAGTAATTCATGACAATTTGATTCACTTTTGATCTTCAGAAGAATTTACTGCGGAAGTCATTGAACTTGAACGCTGAGCACACATCTCCCTAGAGAGAACAGTTTTGCAAAGTGGGCGAAAGGTTTTCAACATGAAACTGTGAATTGCCCACGTTCAAAACTCTTTCTGGAACCTTTGCTTGGTTCTGCTAAAAGAAAATGTGTTTGGTTGAGGATGGCAAGAAACTCACGACTGCGCATTAGTGTAAAATTATGGGGAGTCCTTGATCGTATCAATCATGAAATTTAAAACTTCAAATAATTTTAGATAAATGAATAATAGTAAAGGTTATAAAAAATATGTGGAAAACAAGATGGAAGTATGCTGAACAGTCTGACAGCTTATCGTGCAAACCTATCATCATCCATCATGATTTGATGAAAATCAATGGTATTATTTTTGTGAAGGGCAAGGACTTCGCCATTTAGGTTTATACATGCAAGTCAATCGTTGTCATGTTTTATAAGTCGTCCATAAGTCTAATTGAATCCTGGATATGGGGGGTATTTGTCTTGGGATGAATTAGCATGTCCTGTCCAAGTTGAAAGGTTATAAACATGATCTCTTGATAAAGGCCCGTCTCCTGGTTGAGAATCTTGGTAAGTGCATGCTATCTAGATGGAGCAAGGAGGAAGTATAAGCTGTCTCTGGCTTGAGAGCTGTAACACGATTCTTATTTAATACGGAAGGTTCTCCCACACGAAAGCTTTTGATACCAAAGCATTGAACTCTCAATCTAATAGGAAATTTTATCAAGCTTCATTAAGGTTGTCCGTTTCTCGTGAAGCAAAGTTGGGGATCATTCTCTCCTTCTCTCTCTCACCTCCTGCCACTGACGAACTTGTTATGACATAAATGACAATCACCCTTTATTCATACGGGGTCCATATATGGAGGAAGCTGTTATGCATCAGCTCAGAATCTCCAGGAACTAGACGAGCGAGGGCCCGAGCTCTGGAAAGCTGAATATGATGGTCATGGAGGATGATGAGTTCATTGCTAGCTTCTGTAAGACGAGGTTGCAGCGCCTTGAGTCCTTGATCACGTTGGACTAAACATGAGGCCGATCAGGATGATAGAGTTCCCCGCATAGCTGTAACCAGATGCTTGAGAGCGGATCACGTTGATCTTTTACGTTGCATGGCTTGCATTCTTCAAAGTTCTAAGCTTTGCAGGATAAACGGAATTACCATATGGACAAAACATGGCTATAGAGGCTGGTGAAGCCCCGATATGGGACCGATGAAGTTTAGCATATTGGTTGCGGTCATAATTTGCAGTGAACCTTCACGGCTTACCACTTATCAAGTCAATACATGTATGTTGACATGCTACCTGCATAGAACATCTTGATGTTTCCGAATTCCTAGGGGACACAAGTAGAAGAGATCTTTGTACAGTCTCTCTCTCTCTCTCTCTCTCTCTCTCTCTCTCTCTCTCTCTCTCTCTCTCTCCATAATTAGGATTCAGATGGTTCTCAAAGGAAGGAGTACGTCCCATGTTAAGAGAGCACCCTTTCCAACCACTTCCAATTTCAATAGAAGAAGAACAAATGTTCATAGGACAAAGTTTTAAAAACTGCCCTTTGGAACGCCCATATAATTTATTCAGCAATGAAGAGAAACTTATATCATTTCCAAAACCTTGTCAAGAAGCTCTGTGCATGTCGTGCTATATATAGAGAGAGAAAGAGAGAAAGAGAGAGAGAGAGAGAGGTCACCAGAACTTCCAAGCAATGTTCCGTGTCTGGGTTCTTCATCCTCAACCAAATCAACGGACCAGAGAAGTTTATTTAGTTACCGAATTATTCTAAAAACATGTTTTCATTCAGCATTTTCATCAAGTTATCGTTGTACATCAAAATGTCTAGAGCAACGTTATAGCCCACGCACGCAGAGGTTTGACATGAAAAGAGTTTCTTCTGGAAAAGAAACGGAGGGGAAGAGAGAAAGTAGGACGCTTGAAACAGGATAATATTCTACAGTAAAACCGAAGTTTGATATCTTAGCGAGACTCCTGCAAACTAATTTGATCATGTTTGCTATAAAACACTAGGGTTAAATGCTAATAATGACAAGATAGAACATAGTGGCAACTAAAGAATTCATGTAGCCGAAGATTGCTCCCTTGCTTTTGAATGCTTGATGGTTTCCAAACTATCCCGATAAAGGATTACCAAAATACCATGCAGAAAAGCTATGTTTATTTACCCAAGCTCAAACATGGTTCTGCACACCAAATCTCCCGATCAGATGCGTTTTGTCTGTCTAGCATTAAAAAGCAGAAACACAGAGACAATGTGTCACTAGTTTTTTATTTGCCGCATCGACACAGGACGGGCACTCAGCAATTCAGACAAAAGCAAAAGGATGAACATGAAGATGAGCTCAAGAGGTCGCTAATAGCGGCCATGCTTGAAAAGATGAAACTCGAATGACCCAGTATGGCAACAAAATATTAGAGCAATTCTATTTCAGAAGATAATATTCTCTTCTCCATTTGAAGAAAAATAAAAGTATCAGGAGATACAAGTACAACAATCGCACTGGAACTGTAAGGTTATTTATCATGAGAAACCCGAGCACAACAAATGGAGACATCCATCCCAGCAAACCGGAAACAAGACGGCACTTGATACTAGAAAAGCAGAGGATTACTATAGCCAATGCATAGACTTATAATAGGGAACTTAACCGGTCGACCAATGCCAAGCACGTAGAAATGCAGCAACAATTGGCGGCTAATGGATCAGCTTAAAGTACAGAACCAAAATGATGGCTACAACCAAAACAGCAATTATAGTGCCGATGATCCACTTGTTCCTGTCCATTCTCCTCGACATAGCAGTCAATATTTTTCTGCTCTTACCAACGTTGTCATCCACACCATGAAGCTGAGACAGTATACAGATGAAAATCACGAACTTGAAGCACATTAATGTAACCAATATTCAAGTAAAAACAGAAAACTTCAGGACGAGAAAATGGAGATACATCACAATCCCCAGATGATAGAGCAGTGGAGATACTTACCATTTTGTATCAAACCTTATACAAACAACAACAACAACTAAGCCTTTTCCCATACTAGACGGGGTCGGCTACATGGATTCTTTGTTTCCACACATCTCTATCGTGTGCCATGTTAGCAGTTAACTCCCAATAAGCTAGATCATTCTTTATTGTTTCTTTCCAACACTTTTGTAGTCGTCCTCTACCTCTTTTAATACTTTCCAAATTTAGGTTTTCTAACCTTCTTACAGGTTCTTCTTTTGATCTTCTTTCTATATGTCCAAACCATCTTAAACGATGTTCTCTCATTTTATCCTCTATTGGTGCCACTCCTAATTTGTTTCTAATAACCTCATTATGTATACGGTCTTTTCTTGTATGACCACTCATCCATCTCAACATCTTCATTTCTGTCACAGACATCTTTTGTACATGTTGATGATTAACTGCCCAACACTCAGAACCATAAAACATGGCAGGCCTAACTGCTGCTCTATAATATTTACCTTTTAATTTTAATGGTATCTTCTTATCACAAAGAATACCTAATGCTCCTCTCCATTTTAACCAACCAGCATTAATTCTATGTGTAACATCTCCATCAATTCTTCCATCACTTTGAAAAATTGACCCTAGGTATTTAAAACTTTCCTTTTGGGGAATGCAATGTGTGCCAATTTTAATTTCTATGTCCTCTGAAGTAGCCAAATGATCAAACTTACATTCCATATATTCTGTCTTTGTTCTACTAAGTCGGAGGCCTTTGTTTTCTAATGTTTCTCTCCATAGTTCCAATTTTCTATTAACTTTTTCCTTAGACTCCTCCACTAATACAATGTCATCTGCAAATAACATACCAAGGTACTTCATCTTGAATATGTTTTGTTAACTCATCCATCACCATTATAAATAAGTATGGACTTAAAGTTGATCCTTGATGTAACCCAATATTAACTTCAAAGAAGTCTGTCGTTCCTTCATGAGTCCTCACACATGTTTTTGCACCATCATACATGTCTCTTATAAGGTTAATATATGTCAATGGGATACCTCTTTTTTCCAAAGTTCTCCAAAGAACCTCCCTCGGTACCCTATCATAAGCTTTTTCTAGATCAATAAATATCATGTGAAGGTCTTTCTTTTTTGCTCTAAAATGTTCCATAAGACGTCTCAAAAGGTGAATCGCTTCAATAGTAGATCTACCTGGCATAAATCCAAATTGGTTCTCTGTTGTACTTGATACTTGTCTTAACCTACGTTCAATAATTCTTTCCCATAATTTCATAGTATGACTCATTAACTTGATACCTCGATAATTCGCACAATTTTGAATGTCTCCCTTGTTCTTATATACGGGTATAAGTGTACTTGCTCTCCATTCCTCGGGCATCTTTTGGTTTTTCCATATTTCATTAAATAGTCTTGTGAGCCAAGTGATTCCTATTTCTCCTAGTATTTTCCAAACTTCTATAGGAATATTATCTGGTCCTACCGATTTACCACTCTTCATATGTTTAAGAGCCTCTTTGACTTCATTCTTTTGAATATGTCGGTAGAAATTGTGGTTTATATACTTTTCTGACTTGGCTAAATCTCCTAAACTAATACTAACATCTTTATTTTCATTAAAAAGATTATAAAAGTAGTTTTTCCATCTATTTCTTATATCATCATTTTGCCACTAGAATTTTTTCATCCTCGTCTTTTATGCATCTAACATAATTAAGATCTTTAGTTTTCTTATCTCTAGCCCTAGCTATCCTAAAAATATCTCTTTCACCCTCTTTTGAGTTGAGTTTTTTATATAAGTCCTCCCAAATCTTAGCTTTTGCTTCACTAACGGCCTTTTTTGCTTCCTTCTTTGCTTTCTTATAAGCTTCTAAAGTTTCACTAGTTTTCTTAGCATAATGTAATTTGTAACATGCCCTCTTTGCCTTGATTTTGTTTTGTACTACTTCACTCCACCACCAAGCTTCTTTTTGTGCTGGTACACCTCCCTTAGATACCCCTAATACATCTTTCGCCACTTTCCTAATATGTATAGCCATATTGTTCCACATATCAGAGGGTGTGCCAACATAATTCCAAACATCTCCTTGAAGGACTTTTTGTTTAAATATATCTTCTTTCTCACTTTTGAGGTTCCACCATTTAGTCTGAATAGCTCGATGCACTCTTTTCTTCTTTCTCCATTTTTTTATTTGTAAATTCATAACTAAAAGTCGATGTTGGGTAGTTAAGCTTTCTCCTGGAATTACCTTACAATCTTTACAACACGCTCTATCTTTTTTTCTACAAATAAAGTAATCAATTTGTGTTTGTGATAAGCCACTCTTATAAGTAATTAAATGTTCATCTCGTTTTTTGAAGATTGTATTGACTATAAAGAGATCAAATGACATAGAAAAATTTAAAATCTCCCTACCTTCCTCGTTTATATCCCCATAACCAAAGTTTCCATGAATCCCTTGATATCCTAATGCCTCTTTACCGACATGTCCATTTAAATCTCCTCCTAAACAAATCATCTCCCTTTGTGGAATCTTTTGAAACACCTTATCTAACTCTTCCCAAAAAACTGTCTTTATACTATCTTCTAGTCCTACTTGGGGTGCGTAAGCACAAACTATATTCAAAACCTCTACTCCTAACACCAATTTCAATGTCATGATTCGGTCACCATATCGTTGTATGTCTACTACACTCTCCTTTAAATCTTTATTTATGATAATACCAACTCCGTTTCGGGCCTTTTCTTTACCTGAGTACCATAATTTAAAACCTGTATCCTCTATCTCCTTTGCTTTTTCTCCAACCCATTTTGTCTCTTGTAAACATAGAATATGAATCTTTCTCCGAATCATAGTATCTACCACCTCCATTAGCTTACCCAATAATGTTCCGATATTCCAAGAACCAATACGAATCTTATTTTCTAGGACTAGCTTCCTTACCCCCCGCATCCGTCCATAATCAAAATGCGGAGACCCTCTCTGAAAATTTTTCACTACATTCGGGCGGCAATGTAGCGGGACTAACTTCTTTACCCACACCCGTCCATGATGTGGGAACCCTCTCTGCAATTGATTCACTACATTCGGGCGAAAATGTAGTGGCCCTTGCTTACTTCTTACTGCATTCGGGCTCTGCAGCTCGTCGCTAGGCGGGGACGCCCCAAAGCAATGCTCATAATTTTTGTAATCAATGTTGTAAAAATCCGACGAAGTTTTACGCTGGCTGTCAGAAGCCTAACACAACCCTCCTCCTTTATCCGGGCTTGGGACCGGCAATGCAAGGGTGATCCCTTACATGGGCGGAGTTCCCTTATATCAAACCTTAGGGAAAATTAGTTTTACATACAACAATCTTGAGTAAATTTGAACATGCTAAATCCGGTTAAGTGCTATAATCCCTACACCCTGTTGCCCATGGAGTTGATGGCATTAGGTAATATCATTAAACGTTCATGTTACTAGCCCAGCTGTTTTTGTCAAGCAAAACATAGGATGCAAATTAAGGTTGGTTAAATTGAATCATACATGCAAATGGAGATGTATATGCTGCTAGGTTTTGGAAATAATAGGGAAATGCAGATGCTATAAAAGAAAAAGACTAATTGGATGAACATACAGATTGGCAGGCTTGCATGGTAGCACCAAAACTTCTAATAAGAAGCTTCTCAAGTATCGTCCACATCTTCCTATATCCAGTTACATGAAGAAATCTACCAATTGGAGCTAACAAAGGTTGCAATTTACCGTATTGTGAGCGTGTAATAATGACTGGCGTTGTTGATGGAGGTCTTGAAGAATTGAAACACCAAGCTCCTCAGTCTCTAGCATTGTTCGTCTGCTTTCTTTGATACGATCTGTAGACTGGTTTAACCTATCTGTCGATACGAGCAACATATTTCTTTGATCCGCTGAAACCTGCATCAACCAATCACAAAAGATCAATGCTTGATTATGATCCAAGATGATATTATTAGGTAAAACAAAAGTAGCTCTTAGAAATGCTTCTGAACTGTCCTTACTAACATAAAATGTTAGTAATGCATAAACACAAGGTACCAAAGGATGGAAATTAAGCAGAACTCCATGCTCAAACACATAAAAGGCGTGAAAGAAAATAAATGGAAAGATTGTACCTCCTTGAGTGATCGGTTTTAAGTCAACTCCAAAGGCTAATAGCAACAGTAGTAAACTTATAAGTCTAAGAAAAGGGCATTACCATCAGTGCATCGGCCATTCCTGATTCCAAAAGTTCATCTCTTACAGCCTGAGCATTAGCAGCTGTTATCTTTTTAACTTCAGCTTTCAGATTGTTCAGATCAGATTTATATTCCCTCAACTTCTGAAGAAGCATAGCCTTGACTCCTGGCTGTAAACTTCTAGCTTCAAGGTCCATCTTGCGGATCTACATAGATGTACAAAAACTGGTAAAAATGGCATAAAACGGCTCCCAAACTGGTAGGCTACAGAAGCAAAACTAGTACCAAACCCTCTGCTTCATCCAGTCCTGTTTTTATCCCGGAAACCTTCTGCTTCTTTTGCTCTGAAAATCCAAAAATATGGCATCAAAATGGTCAGGATATTCCACACCATAGAGAAGATCAAAACCCAAGATTCAGCAATCTGGTGACCGGAAAAGCTCAACCAATACTCAAAGAACAAATCCTACAAAAACGTTTAAGGGGAATCAATAACCCGTAATTTCATGTTTTCAATCATCAGTTATCACCAATGTTTCCTTAGTGTACACACGCATAAAATCAATATAGAACCATTACATAAGTCAAAGAGTAAAAATCCACATGATAATATTAAATAATTTAAAAAAAATGAAACTGAGCTCATATTACTAACATCTTCAAAAGCATGATTGGAATGGTATGGCATTAAATTATATTTGTCCAAGGAATAGAATCGTCAACTCCAAGAGTAAAAGTCCACATGATAATATTAAAATAAATAAATAAAACCCAGTTCATGTAACTAACATCTTTAAAAGACATGATCGATTAGCTATATTGTCTCAGGGACTGCAGTATTTCATGGAAACCAGAGAAAGACAGCAGTGTAGGTGAACTCACCTCCATCAAGGAGCCCAGCAGCAGTGCACTTCTTAGACAGATTTGCGGACAGCTCACAATATTGCCGCTCATAACCTTCAAATACCTGGCTCATTGTATCTTATAGTTCTTTGACCTGATCCTATGCCCTGTATGTCAAACCCAAGAGCACCACATTCAAAACATTTTCGTGAACAAAGCCTAAATAGATAACCCTTTCTCTCAATTATCCAACCATATATAGTTGATTAAACGCGAACTGGAGTAAACAAACCCAGGATCTTTCAGCATTTTCATTGTTCTGGCATCAAAAGAAAATATAAGGGTACACATCACAGAGAAGCGCCATTTTTGACGTCATTGAGGCAACGAAAAACACAATTTACACCAACATATGATGGAAAATGAAATAGAGTTTTAGTTAAACCAATGAAGGAAACAAAGTTACAAAACAGTAATCATCAAAAGTATATCTCGGATAACTGAAAAATATATAGCAGATAAGAATAGCAACAACATACACTAACATGCTGATTCTATTTACATCATCGTCTACCCACTCGTAATACGAATGTTTGAAACTTTTAGCACAACAATCACGGTGAGTCCCTCACGGTTTTATTCCACTCATTTTTTCCTTTACTCTCCCTTTATCTTGTACGCGTACTTTTCTTCCAGCGGACAAGATTTTATTGAATACTCTCCATAACAAATGTTTTAACACCTTCTTTCATAGCCACCCTTTAGTACGTATACAGAACCCAATTCGTATGGTTCTTAGGAGCACCAAATGGGGAAAAACACCAGAAAGATCGAAACCCTAATGATCATCATCCGTAACACCGAGAGGAGATCCAGATCGTGATGACCAATTCCAAAGAAAAGAAAAAAATCGCGTCAAAGACGATAGATTCGACACCTAAAAAGGAATACTCTCTAGAATCCAAAGCGAACGAAAGAAGGAAATTTCTTTCCTTTAAAAACGTGGTACAGAAAACGAAGCGGAAACAACAGCACCCCAACATCAGGAAATCAGAAATGGAGAATTACCAACGGTAAGGGTCCTAAAGGAGGCGGCCGGAGATTTAACGGAGGGACGTCGGACTGATTTATTTCGATTGCGAAGATGGACTTCCTGCGAAAGCCGAACAGCGTGAGGAAAGGGCAATAATGCTCTAAGGAGAGGTGGATGACGAAAGAATGAGAATGACACGAATCCCCTCATCATCAACACGATCACCACAAGGAAGGTTCGGATCTAATTGGAGTTAAAAACAGGGTCTGCGAACCCCACAGCAAAACACCCAAATATCACCTCTTCATGGAGAACTCTCAACCGTCTACGGATTGACAACATTGTTAAGAGATCGATAGTTAAGATTTGAATAGTTGAAACAAAACTTATGGACAACGTGTTCAAGGAAAAAGTAAATTATATATGTTTAAATAAATCTCAAATCATTCATGTCGAATAATGTTATATCTAAATCTACTATCTTATACCTGATTCTCTTTCTCCTTTTAGTTTTATCTTGATGGTTTAAAGAAAAGTTTACTCGAGCTGAGCAAGGCAAACCCATCACGCGGCCCATCAAACTCACTCTAAGTAGATGGCTTTTATCTTGACCCAAGAGAGCCAATTTCGGACCTAACCAGATGGCCAACCCGAAACCTGACCTACGAGTTGGAGTTAGGGTTCGACACCCAAAGCCAGGTCTGGGTTGGCCAGAAACGACCCAACGAAAGGTCAAGTATGATCCAAGTTAAGTTGATCGGGATACAATGTAATTATGCATTTTTGTGTTGTGTGCACACATTACAAACATGTGTACCAGGCAATTTTAAATGTATAATGTCTTTCGATGTAGAACTATGCACAGACATGACATTTTTACTGTTTGATTAGCAAATGAAGATTTGAATTAAAAAACATTATTATACTTTTATGTCACTTAATCTATTATTAAATTAAAAAAATTTATCACTTCAACCGTTCATATCAAAGATTGATCAATAAAAATGTTTATGTATGATTATATATCGAAAGTTAAACTCCACTTGAGATAGAGAGGAGTTTGCATGTTTTGTTTCCATAAAATATCTTTTTAATTTTAGTCAAAAGTAAAAATTTGTTGATTGCATAAAAAAATTTCATAATCCTTTAGTTACACATATTTCTAGGTAATCAATTAGTAGATATATTCCTAAATTATATATAAAAAATAGTTAGCTTCATTTTTTAGTTCATTTGGGCATAGTGTGTCACTATGTGTATATATGGATTGATAATTGGTAGTTGCATGCATATATGGGTATTAATGCTCACTAGATATATATGAGTTGGTCACTTCAAGAATATCTTCTTGCACTTCATCTTCTAAAAATTTTCCAAGTTCAGTTGACAATATTGTTGCAAAAAGGTAGAAGACCAAGAAAAATTTTAAGACATTGGACATCATTAAAACTTGACCTATCAAATGTTTTTCACTGTGCCATATAAAGACTTATTAACGAAGTTTATACACCTTCATTTTCCACAATCGAATTTGTTTGAATCTAATTGAGATGTTTGTATATGTCTTTTAGATCTTTTTTATTTTTAATAATGCTATAAATGTATTATATGGTATTTATTATCTGACTTATCATTTTTTTATCAAACTTTAGAAGTAGTTCATGCATTATCACAATTTCATACTAATTCTTACTTATCTCATACTATGCATAAGATGACATAAAAAGTGACTTAATTATTATCCAATAATTAGTTTAGTCACTGCTGCATTTGATCTTAGATTAAAATTAGAAGGCGTAGAATAGTCATCTTGTTCCGCGAGTATAAGAAGAAAGTACTGACAATCATGGAAATGATTGAGTTTAAGGTATATAATATTACTCATTGTCTTCGTGAATTTGAAGAAAATGAGAGTGGAGAAAATTACATGTTATAAACTTATCTAATTTTATTTTTAATTGTTAAGAATGTTTTTACTATTCCAACCTCAATTGTTGTTGTACAACAAGTATTTACCACAAGCGATAATATATTAGATGAATAGTGACATTTGAAATCTAGACTTAGAAAGCAACCAAAATCTATAGACATGATTGAGTTTGAGGTATATAATGTTACTCATTATGGTTTTCGTAAATTTGAATAAGATGAGGGTGGAGAAAAATTAGATGGTATCAACTTACTTATCCAATTTTATTTTTAATTACTAATGATGTTTTAACCTCAACTATTGTTGTACAACAAGTATTTAGTGCAAGCAATAATATATTAAACAAACACCATTATAACTTACAACCTAAGACCTTACATTGTGCTTATGGATGATTGGAAAAGAGCATGGCACCAAGCACGAGTGTGAAGAAGTGTCGGTTAACATATATACCAAAGAATATACTACTAAACAAGGAACTAATACAAATACTATTGTCACTAATCTCAAAAAGGCATGGAGCGACAATGATGATTAAATTTAGAGTCAATCACTTTAGGTAAGGAGTTTCTACCAAAAGATAAGAGAACTATATTAACTTTGATTCCTCTCCACTCAAGAGAATACATAAGAAGCATAATTCATAAGTAAGTGAATTATGGTCAAGCCCATTAATTTTTTATTATATATATTACATCTTGTATGAATTTTTATACATATATAATATTAGATGTTATTATTAAACTACAACAACAACTAAGCCTTTTCCCATACTAGATAGGGTCGACTATTTGGATTCTTTGTTTTCACAAAACCCTATCATGTGCTATGTTAGCAATTAACTCACAATAAACTTGATCATTCTTTATGGTTTCTTTCCAACACTTTTGTGGCCGTCCTCTACCTCTTCTAATACTTTCAAATCTAATTTTTCATACCTTCTTATAGGTTCTTCTTTCGATCTTCTTTTTATATCCAAACCACCTTAAATGATATCTTCTTATCACAAAGAATACTTTATACTCCTCTCCATTTTAACCAACCACCATTAATTCTACACATAACATCTCCATAAACCAGCATTAAATGTTATTATATATATATATATATATATATATATATATATATATATATATATATATATATATATATATATATATATATATATATTACCGGACATGTCCACCTTAAGCATGAATCACAAACAAAGCAGAGCTCAGTACTAGCTCTGGATTTCCATGTAGTAACTATACTACATGGATCTGGCTGTGAAGGGCAATTCCACGCCCGATGTTAATGTTGTAGCCCAACTGTTTTGATTTTCGAAGGCTTCGAAGGAAAGTGAAGAAACTTGCAAGAACCCATGTTTGGAAATCTTGAACGACTCCCAACTAATAGTTCGAATAAGACTTGGTCTTGAAATGCTGCATAGTGTGAACTAGAAAGCAAACATTACCAGCAACAGAAGATCGATAAGCGATCTTCTGTGGTACAGTTCTACGTGACATATGCAACACAACCCATGGTCTGTGTCTAGCCTTTGATACCTCCAGTGATTAGAACAAACTCGCTAAGAAAATAACTCAGAAGTGCATGTGGACAGAAAAAGACCGACCTGCATACTTCAACCAGATGACAGCGAGCAATAGAAAATGACGGATTGATGGTTCAAAGATAAATTCTAAGCTCAACTACGCTGATTGACATTTCCATATGAACAGCATACCCTTTTGGAGTGAAGGCCCAACTATACAGACATGCACACACACACGTGAGAGAGGGAGAGAGAGGCGCTTTACAAGATATAAAAGTTACAGGGTCAAACTGGAGAGATTCTTCAAGCTTCTCCATGTTCTCGCATCCGAAGCACTGGGAATAACACAACTACCACAGCAGTATTATGTTCTGAGTAATGTGCATGCACTTCTCTGCCTGGTTCTTCAGAGGGCATAAAAACTGTAGCAACATTTGCATGATCTGGTTCATGCAGCTCAACTCAATTACCTGCAGTGAAGTGGCAAAGAAAATAAGAATAAGCCATTTCCTTCGCAAAATTCCATCTGATAAAACAACAGTGCAACAGAGATCCTTATTTTGGATTTCAAGAAAGCATAGGGGCTCGCAAGAGCAAGGAGATTTCAAGTCTGCCAGGGACGAAGTTTGGTTTTACTGCCTAAGCTGACTATTGAGTGTATGCCTAATAACATCACAACAGTTATTATAAATTTATAAGTACCAGGCCCAAAGGAAATGACAGATGAAGAGAAAGTAGGCTAAAAATAGATAGCATCAATTACCATCGAAATCAAGTAGGTTAGACAATTTTGGGGATCCCTTTCCTTGAAAAAGGAGCCACTTTGCATTTCTGATGAAAAATCTGACGGAGCACCTTGTTTCCACAGAAAACCCCAGCTTTTCAGAATATGCAAGCACACCCTTAGTCTCAAATCCTACTACGCATTACATCACTGCAGCAAACGTAATACTGTTTTGCAGAGAGAAACAAAAGTTTACCACGTTCTTCTCAAGAACTAAGCATGTTTTTCCAGTGCAGCCTTCCCAGAGTCGGCATGCTTGGGAATATTTCTGCCATCATTTGACTTTTCCTCTTGCAAGTTCATTCCGAGCTTAAGGATCTCAGAGATTCCTGTAGCGGTCTTTCATCTTCTTCATCCTGGTCTGAATCACTAATAGAGTCACCATCATCCTCTTCCTCACTTGAGTTTTGATCATCAAAAAGTTTCTTTCCCCGTAACTTGTCCGCTTTTCTTGGACGCCCACGGCGCCTTTGGACCTGGCCTTCCTTGCCTGTAATCAACCAAATGAGAGGTCACTGTCCTTGATACAAAGAAAAGAAATTATGTGAAACACTACCTAACAAGAGCATTGCAAAATCAACATAATCATGTACACAACACCACCAAGGGTTAGCAGTAGGTGACCGGGTCCAGCACTAGGCAAACCATATTTAGGAAAATTGAAGGACAAAGGGATTCCCCCGTCTAGTATGGGAAAAGGCTTAGTTGTTGTTGTTGTTGTTGAAGGGCAAAGGGATTCCTGGAAAAAAGCACGAAAGCTGGAAATGGAAAAACTGAATCAAGTTGAATGCAGAAAAATAATTGGCCTAGAGAAAAGGTAATAGCAGTAGGTGACTGGGTCCAGCAGTTCTGACAAAAGGATGTGCACCCCAGAGATGATGGAGGCATGAAGAAAATTACTTGCCACGCTAAAGAATAAGAACACCCCCTTGCTTCAGAGAGAATCAGCCCAGATCCTCCTTCACATGCAGCACATAGTTTCAAAGATTTTGAGACTCACATGGGGTAGGCATAACATTTGAAGTTACAGGATTCAGAATGCGGACCATTTAGTTCATAAGATTAGCTGGGGACATAGCCAGACCACCTACTACAATTTACAACTAAGCCTTTTCCCATACTAGATAGGGTTGGCTACATGGATTCTTTGTTTCTTGTAGAATCCATGGTAAGTCTGACAAAGTTTTACGCTGGTTGTTGGAAGCCTAACGCAACCCTCTTCCTTTATCCGGGCTTGGGACCGGCCATGCAAGGGTGATCCCTTACATGGGAGGAGTTTATAGCCAGACCCCCTCAAGGGTGAAAATATCCAACAGTGTAGTCACTTCAATTTGCACTTCAGATGTGGAATAACAGGAAGCCTTCAAGAATAAATAATATCTCAAACCATTATCCCAGTCTCAAACATCATATCTTCACATAAGGATAAAAGTTTATAGGCAACAAATGGCTCCTGAACTGGGATTTCGAAGTAGTCAATCAATTACCTTGAAGGCATTCATTCTTTGCATACTTCTCTCGAAGGTTATCAACAAATGCATGGTAAGGTCGCCATCCACTTGGGTCTTCATCTGTGTTGACATTCTCCACTCTCTTCCAAATATCTTTTAAACTAAATCCAGAAAACGAATACTCATAAAAACTCTCCTATATGAAAAAAAAACAGAATGCTCAAAGAGGATAAATCATACATGTCCAGGACATCTGATGCAGGAAGTTTTGGTACAAACTGAAGAACAGCTCCCTCCAAAAATGACAGCTGCTTTGGTGGATCCTCAAAAGCATAAGCTATACCATTCTTAACAATTTCAAGAATATGTAACCTATGCTTGAGACAATCAGCACCGACAAATGTAGCAGCCAACTTAGCAGAAACGTCCTTGCATTCAGAAAAGGACTTCATTGTGGAGTAATCTTCATCAATTGCAGACAGTTCTAATTCATGTCGCCAATACACCTAGAGGAACCATTGCCAAATATGTTGTATTTACATACATACATACATACATACATATATATATATATATATATATATATATATATATATATATATATATATATATATATATATATATATATATATATATATATATATATATATATATATATATATATATATATATATATATATATATACACACAACAATAACTAAGGTATTGTGTCATGCTATAAATTAACTCAACAAAAAAAGGTATTGTGTCATGCTATAAATTAACTCAACAAAAAAGCTACTTCACTTTAATTAATGAATTAAGTACACTTCAAAAAAGTACGTGTATGCTTTTTCTTTTGAACTTAAGTATTCATATATCTAGATGATGGATGGTTGAGATTTTCAAAGATGTGACAAGCATGTTTAACTGTTCCTATATATTTGTGGTTGTGTGTCTCAGTTTTACAATGACACATTGGAATAATTGTTACATGAAGGCAAAGAATATCCTAAGGTATTGTGTTTGATATAAATGATCGTGCATAACATTGTTTGTACGTACTACCCTTTTTGCGATTGTTAATAAACGGGATGACCTCACCTCAAGCGAGGACATCTCAACCATGCCCATTTTAGTAGGGGCAGCAGCTCTGTGTTTCAGGTCGTGTTGTCTCTTGTCATGTCGTGTTTGTGCTACAGACAAGTTAATTCAGCGACCTACCTGCTTTTATTGCATTACTTCTCGTGCACATGAGCTCAGTCTTTTCATGTTGCATGTGCTGGGTTTTCATGTTCTCTTTCGTGTTCATATCACGTCCTTAGCTGCTTGAGTAAAAAACAGTTCAAACCAAGCATGACCCACTTCTTTTGTATTGTTTTAGGTGAACACTGACTCGAAGTTTTCGTGTCGTCTTACCTTCTGCTGTCCCGGCCAGCAAATGTTGGGGAAGTTTACACTGTCTAGAAAGCAAATGAGTCACAATGGACATTTGGTCCTCATTTCAGAGTCATGCCAAGCTTTTCAACCTAAGTACTGCAAACCCAAATCTAACCTCGTATATTTTATTATCTGTCATTCTCTCTTGTGATCGAATGTATAAGTTATCGGGTGACTACTTTTGTTTCCCGATAACCTGCACTCGTGAAATCAGGAAAGAGGGCCCTTTTCTTGATTTTGCAAGCATTGGTTTCTACATAACGAACACAACTTTTCGCTTAATTCTTTTAGCCCAAGAAATAGATTTTAGCTTATCACACTAAAATATAAGTGATACTATTCTTTTAAGAACAAATCACACTCAAAATTGATCCTCGGCCGTGCCAAGCTTCTATGGAGAATATATCTCGCCGAGAACTGCAATGCACCTTAACACTGCCAAAACAAACTTATCATGATAAACTTGGATCTTCTATCGCGGTCCGGCTTTAAGAAATATCAAGACCATATAAATAATCTCAATCCACATAGCTTAGTAGCCAACTTCCATTTCTGCTAAGGGAAACCGCACCCACTTCAAACACCGAGGCCATGAACACTTTAGATTTAGTTGGACGATTGACATGGAGTTTAAGGTAAAAGGAACTCTATTTATAATATTAAACAACTGAATCCCTTTTGGATTTGCAAGGCATTTGCCACAGGAATTTTCCAAAACACACACACATTCCAAATTTAAGATCCAAAAGCTTGAACTATGACTACACGAAGAAATCTGAAAAAACCAGCACAATGAGCAATAGCTCACCTGGCTAGGAGGTTGACTCTTAAGCAATGTAGATCTAGATTTTTTTGGTGGGGTGGGGCAAACTGCTTATTCCAACATTTGAAGTGAAGCAAACTATATATATTGGTCATGAATACAATCATCCCCTGTAAATTTTTCATTGGTTTTGGGAATTTCAGGTGGGGCGGCCACCCCACCTTGCCTCAATGTAGATTCACCACTGGTCTCAAGTTGAAGCTTGTGAATTTGATACCCCATGACATGCATCTGGCTTTGGCCTCTCCATTGTCCCCACAAAAAGGAAACTACAAGAAAAAAAACATAAGTGAACTTTCACATCCTGATGATGTTGAATTGAGATGCATCTCAATGTCAGTGGAACATGGACCAATTTAACAGATAGAATGGGGTCTCAAATCAAAATTGGACTTTCGATCAGACATGAGGATATCCATAGGTAGATCATATTCTCTCATCCAATTCTACCTTTTATTGAAAGTTAGAAACTTAAGAATACACAAAAGGTTTAAGAATTTAACGTTTGATGTGCGAAGAGTTATGAATTGATAGAATCTTTAGTCACATGGAGAGTGGATACAACTAGGGATGGCAATGGTGTGGGTTTGCACCATACTCAAACTCGACCTACACAAAATTGACTAGTGTGACCCTTTGACCATGAACCTTACTGATGGTTGCGTAACCATGCCCTTACGTGAGAATACCCTAGCAACTCTAATACATAGAATGTGACGCTATCTTAGATAGGGAGGCATCCTCTTTGCTTTTGTGCTTAATAAGAGTCTCACATCTGAGTTATAAACGTGTCACAGGCCACACACCTTTTCTACTATCAATACAATCACTTTGTTTTCTTATATATTCAAAAAGTTTCCTTGCTATTACTCCCAATAAACTCTTTTAATCATCAATCTTAAGCTTTTGTTGAACCACCGTATCCTTGGTGAAGGCTTGGTAGGTTGTGCGCGACCTAGCAACAGTCGCGAGTTCTAAGTCATTAGATGATTCCAATGTTGGGACGTAACAACTTTGGTTTCAGAGTCGGTTTGACTCAAATTACTGATGAGTGGGTGTGAGACACACACCTTTGTATTGGTAGCAGAAATGTAACTCCTCTCTGTCAATGATTGCCTATGTTGACACTATGGACACTGACAGTGAAATGATTGGCGACCTCATTCGTCATAGAAAGGATAAGTCAAAAGATGTACCAATGACCTACCTTGTTGAGACTGCATCAAGAATTCTACCACTGGACGTTGTTGTTACATGCGTTGTATAAGGTTTCAACCAATTAGCGAGAGAAAATCATTATGGCATGCAAGATTTGAATAAGCATATGAAAGTTTACAAGAACAATCATGAGCTCACTATTGAATGCTTTGGATGCATGGAGAAACATCTCTATCAAACAAAAACTACATTGTCGACCCTTATGATAAAACTTGAGCAATGAATTGTTACGGCACCTCCGGAGAGGCAAACTTAAGAGGACTCTCAAGCTGAGATATTTACTCGGCTAGAGGGAGATGAGAGATGGTTAGGTAATGGTGGGGAGCGGAGCGACCCCTCCGCATCAATGTTCGTGAACTTAAGGCCTTTACTAGTGGTCATGATGTGTAGGTATTGAACAACTTCATCTATTAGATGGAACTATACTTGAAAGCTAATGACTATAAGGATAATGAACTCAAGCTAGCCACAATTGCGATGTTCTTTAAAGACAACGTCTTGTTGTGATGGCACTACATGTTGGATGATGTTATAGAGAGATAATGTCATATTCGTACTCGAAACAAATTTAAATGGGATATTCGAGATCATTTTCTCGTGTATAACACGGAGGTTGTTATGAAAAGAAAGCTTGACACACTAAAATACTCATAGTCTATATATAATTACATCAAAGAATATCAGACAATGATGTTGAGCATCTAGACTATGACAATGAAAGATAGGTTATTTAAATTTCTAAACGGGTTGCAACATTGTGTAGAAAAAAAAGTTGAACCATGTGAACCCCAAGACCCTCTCAAAAGTTATCACAATGTTAGAACGACTTACTGATAACCTCAAAAAATTGATGGCAAGAAATCATCTAATAAAAAGGACCATGGAAAGAAAAAGAAGAATAAGTAGAAGATCATCGAGCAAATAGGGTAAAGGCTAAGCTGAGACTTCAGACAACCATAAAGACAAAGATAAGAACAACAAGCTCAAGAAGGGGATAAAGGAAAATAGATATTCAAGAAAAAATATTGGTATTGTGGTGGACCTCATTGTTATATTGAGTGCCAACACAAAAGGATGACTTTGTGTGCTAACAACGTTGTACAAAGGATGGATCCCCAATGGAAGAACCACAAATGAAAGCGCTTGTACTGTTGAAAGTTGTCGGGTTTGACAACCAAGCCTCCTCATGACGTACAAGGGATTAATGTATCTAGACGTGACGTTGAACAGGAAAGTTGCTACGACCCTAGTAGATTGTGGTGCTTTGTATAATTTCATATGCCCTGAAGAGGTAAGGCGTTTGGGGTTGCCAGTAGTACCAAGGGATTGTTGGATGAAAGTTGTGAATTTAGAAGCTAAGCCTATTGAGGGTAAAGCAATTGTGTCGATCAAGCTAAGAAGTTGGTTAGGTGTCACCAGTTTTATCGTGAGTATTATGGATGATTATAAAGTTATTTTGGGATTAGAATTCATGCGAGAAAGTGAATGAAAACTTTGGCCCCACTGCAACTAATGACTATCATAGATAGTCTGACTCATTGCATCGTTCAGTTCAAGCATGTTGGCAATGAACATATGTGAGTGTGCTCGACACTATAATTGAAGAAAAGCTTAAAACAAGGTGAATAAACATTCTTGGTGACTTTGTAATAAATAGAACAGTAAACACCTTATGAGGCGGTGCCTCTTGAGATTTATGTTGTATGCAAGAGTTCGTAAATGTCATGCCCAATGAACTCTCAAGAAAACTACCCCTTATCGGGAGGTAGATCATTAGATAGAGTTGGTGTCGAGTGTAAAACCACACACTATAGTTTTGTATCGTGTGACTCTTTAGAATTGAAAGAATTAATGAGACAATTGGATAAAATGTTGGCTTGAGGGATCATTCAACTCTCTAAAGCTCCTTTCGGCACACCGATATTATTTCAATTTAAACATGATAAATCAAAGAAACTTTGTAATAGAGTATTGACCCCTTAACAAAGTGATGGTTAAAAATAAGTATTTGCTACCTCTTATAGCTTACAACATGTTCAAAGTGCATTAAGGACCTTAGAGATTATGTACTTGAATTGTGTTTGCTGCTTGACTGTGCAGGTGATTGATTTGCAAAAACTTCCAGTCCGATTTGCCATGGATCGAGCTGGGCTAGTGGGTGCAGACGGGCCGACACATTGTGGGGCATTTGACGTGACGTACTTGGCATGTCTGCCCAACATGGTTGTGATGGCTCCAAGTGATGAAGTTGAGCTGTTTCGTATGGTGGCTATATCTGCTGCAATTGACGACCGTCCAAGCTGTTTCCGGTACCCCCGGGGCAATGGAATTGGTGTCCCACTGCCTGCCGGCAACAAAGGAGTGCCTCTAGAGGTATTGACTTCACCATCAAACAATTAGATTGTTCCATGTTATAAGCTAAGAGTTTCTCTTATGTCATAAATTTAGTCTAGCATGGTCTTTAGAAAATTTTGGTGCTCTTGAGCAGTTTGTAGACACAAATGTGTCCAATCAGGAACACATTTACGTAAGATCCAATAATTAATTACTAAGTGGTTGTGTTGTGGTGCTAGGGATGCAAAGCCTGATGTCTAATTGCCTTTCTTATATATTATATTCACACACACATGTGTATGTGTATGTGTGTATATATATGTGTGTGTTCTCATTTAGCTGAAATCTGATACCCTTATTAAACTTGCTTTAAGTTATCTCGTTAGACGATATGTTAACATCATTCTAATAACTCAATATTCATTTGGTATGTGCTTGTATATGTTTGATCTTGAGCAGATTGGAAAAGGGCGCACCCTTGTTGAAGGTGAAAGGGTGGCAATGGTGGGCTACGGGACAGCAGTTCAAAGTTCTAATCTTCATCTGATTACCCGCCCGTTGAAGAGGAGCATCGATGCTGAACAAATACACAGAACACAAGCCTGATGTTCAGGAAGAGGGATGGCAACTTCAAATTTTCTGCATTGCTTCGAACTATGATGACCTGGTCGAGAGGAGCAACAAATGCATCGGTGTAAAGCATTTAAGGGACCAGAGCTTAGTTATAAAAAGGCCTGGGTGCACGGCTTATAAAAGTTCCAGCGGTTAAATCGGCAGCAAATGAGATGGTGGGTTTGGCCAAGTAACAGAATGGGAATGTATGGCTTGGGATTTATTAACTATATACATTCTATTTGTACACAACAGCCTACTCTTATGTTGTCTATCAATCCAGCTTTACATTCATGCATGTAAAATTCTGTTCAAATGCATCCAGAGTGTAAGCTCACAGCAGGGCGCTCTAGTGCAGTCTCTGCTGGTGGAGAGTTCGACTCCCAGAGAGTGCATGTGCGGGTGTAGGTGTTAGGCTTCATCCTCCTCTTGTAACTAAAGAAGATCTGTTCAAATTGATCTCCAAGTGTAGCACACCTTGGAAACAGACAGTTATCCACATTTGGAGATTGATGCTTAGCGGAAGCTTGAACCTAAGGCAACCCGGTCAAGCAATCGCTATTAGGCACTGAATCTGCCAAGAGCAGTTCTCGTCAGGAGGGTTTAGCAGATAGAGAACCAAAGCACAAATCTCTCTGTGTATACTACAAAGAGTATCTTTTCTTTCCTCTCCTTCTACATTTATATGCAGAGCTGTATCCACCCCTGGATATTCGTTGCCTCTTTGCTGAAACAGCCCCATGTAGGTTACTCGGTTTTCTGAATTAATCAGATTTAATTCCTGTAACAATGAGGCTCATTTGGCCATAAACTCCTTATAGGTAATCAATCTGTCGCCACCAAATTTGACTCAATCTGTTCTCTTTTGGGGGTAAGGCTAGTTGAGCTGAATGGCTGGCAAACTTTGAGTCTTTTTTCCGAAGGTCGATGGCAAAGTGACAACTCGGGCTTGAAAATCTTAAGAATTTAACTGTGAGCAGATAATCCCAGAAAACAGAAGCAGAGGCACAATCCTGTTTGGTGCAAATGCTTTCCTTATTTGATTATCAGTAATCATTTTGGGAACATGGCTCATCTTTGAAGTAGTATAATCTACTCCCGCCATGAACTATGATTTCGCGATTACAGTTCTTGCCTGAGCTTTTTGGCAGAATGAAATCGAAGTCGCAACTCATCCGGAGATTCTTCATAGTACCAAGTGCCACACTATGTGCCGCACTTATAAGCCTAAACTGATTGCAAACTTCTCATGATGTTGACAAAAAGCCTTTCTAGATTGCTCTGCTTCCTTGTTCAAACCACAACGCCCAATAAATTCACCTTCATGGGCATAATGCTCCACAATCAGATAACTTCATGTTTCTTCTCTGTATGCGAAAAACTCGGACGAATGTAACCTCATCTGACTTCGTAGTTCCTTCAACCAGCAGCGAATTGAATATGTCCAAGCATGCCTGGTCATGGCATTCCATGTATAAAGATTCTTCTCCTTCAGAGAATCAAAAGTCTCTAAAGACGACCCACTGCCAGATGAAAGTCCAAACAACACATATTCTTTCAAATTTAAAATAAATCTACTTGCCCATATGAAGGGCAGCAATTACGGGAAAAGAGAGTACCCATGGAAATGATTGACATTCATACTCAGCAACTATGTGCATGACATGACAAAAGCCTAAAAGATGATGGTTAAACTCACAAAAAAAGGTTTGTTCCTAACTGATTCTAAACAAATACATATTGTTGGAGTAAATTGGAAAAGAAAAAAGAAAGCTTACGGAAATAATCATATTCAGCAACTGATGTCTCCACCCTCGTTAAGTCTGAAGAATCATAGTTGTTGAACTCACAAGATGGTTTCTATGAGGTCCCATTTGATGTTCAACATATTAATGCAGCAATACTCTCATGAAATAATAGCAAAATTTCATTTAACTTCTACTTGATACTTCTCTTTTAGACTCTAACAATCTTCGCAGATCCACGACAGGATTGCCTCCAGAGACCCTTGTAGAGAAAATAATCTTTATTGAGGTGAATTAATCAATACAATTATCGGAGTTACTCCCAAGCAATCAGCCCTAAACTGGCCACACAGCTGCTGGTGCTGGTTTCTTCTATCTTTCACACATACATTAGGTTTTTTAATCCTTATTATATTAGAGTCTTATAACTTGAAAGACTATTTTACCCTTATACTAAAAAAATATTAAAAACATATATAAAGGTTAAAAATATAAGTAACTACACTCATGGAACTTGTGTAGGACCCGAACATAACATTTCTCAACACTCCCCCCTAAAGTTGGGAGAGATGTTTATAACTCCCAACTTGCTAAGGATATGAATAAGATTTGATTTGTTGACTGCCTTTGTAAGGAAATATGCACATTACTCTTTAGATGTGATTATATTATGAAACACCTTGGTGATAACTTTCTCACGAATAAAATGACAGTCAATTTCAATATGCATAGTCATTTCATGAAACATCGGATTGAAAGCAATTTGTATAGCTACTTTACTATCACAGTAAAGTAGGATAGTACTATCTGTTGTTAGGCTCAACTCGGTCATAAGAGATTTCAACTACAAGTCCTCACACATTCCTTGGGCAATTGCTTTATACTCTACTTCAACACTCAATCTAGCCACCACTGCTTGTTTCTTACTTTTCCATGACTCAATATTTCCACCAATTACGGTGAGGTAGATTTTCTATCATCAAGTAATCCTACCAATCTACATCATAGAAAATTTTGATATCTAGATGTCATTTCTTAGTATAGGGTATCCCATGACCTAGAGAATTTTTTACGGTAGACAATCATGTATATGATTCTTAGAGAGAGCATGCATAAAACTACTTACCATACCCATAACATACACTATATCTAGACGAGTAATAGAAACATATATTAACTTACCCATTGTCTTTGCAATCTATCATTTTTATATCCTTCAACATGTCGATAGTGTACTTTAGTTGTGTTAAAAATAAACCTTTGCTTGAATACAATACCTCTATTCCCATGAAGTAATGTAATCTGCCCAAGTCTTTCAAATCAAACATATGATGCAGTTTTGCTTTCAAAAATATGATTTCTTCAACATTGTCACCTATAACAATAATGTCGTCTACATAGACTATAAAAAAGATATTCCTTTTCCTCTTTTAATAAATAAAGTATGGTCATTGATGCTTCTGAAGTATCCCAAGTTAACAATACTATCAGTGAACTTTTCAAATCAAGCTCTTGAAGATTGTTTTAGACCATATATTGCTTTGTTTAGTTTGCATACTTGATTCTTCTCTCATTCTTGCTACGGTACCCTGGAGGTAGTTCTATATATACTTCTTCGGTCACATTATCTTGTAGAAAGGTATTTTTGACATCTAGCTGCCACATGTTCTATATCCTATTTGCAACAAGGCTTATGATCACTCTAATAGTGGTTAGTTTTGCACTGGAAAAAAGTTTCGGTGTAGTCTATGACATATGATTGGCTATACCCCTTTGCTACTAATTTTGCTTTATATCACTCTAAGCTCCCATCAACCATGTATTTGACAATATACACCAATTTGCAATCGACTGGCTTCCATCCTTATGGTAAGTTTATAATGTCCCATGTATGGTTCTTTTTCTAAAGCCTATAATATACATGTCATGGCCTCTCTCCACTGGGAAGAAGTAGAAGTTTATGCAAAGTCTCTAGGAATAGAGTGTAAATCCACATTTTTCACAAACTGCTCATATTCTCCAGAGATACCATGATAAGAAACAAACTTAGAAATAGAATATAGAGTGCATTGTCTCTTACCTTTTCTAAGTCTAATGGGGAGATCAAGATCATTCTCTCCTTAATAGATTGGATCTACAACCGTGGAAGACCCATTGTATGTGATCGCTTGACAATTATGCATCACTACATTTCATTCTTCACATATATAGACTTGTATTTCTTTTGTAGCTGTGTCATTCCCAATATCTTCCCTAAAATAAGTTCAACAACGGTAGGGCTCATGTGTAGAACCAGTGAAGGAACACTTGAGACCTGATCTTTAGATGAAGAGGAATAGATTCAAAGAATGTAACATCTAGGGAGGCATAAGTCTTTTTATTGATGGGATCATAACACTTATATCCCTTTTTAGGAGGAAGAATGCCCAATAAACACATATTTTGTAGCTCTATGATCAAGTTTATCTTTGAGGTGAGAATACAAGTGTACTTAGCATACACAACCAAAGACTCAGAAAGGAACATGAAACGACTTGTCCAAAGGTTTTATGACTTATACAGTGACTATTGAAAACTGTGCTCAATATCCTATCGATAAAGTAGACATAAGTAAGTATATCATCTCTCCAATAATTCTTTGGAGTATTACATCTAATACGTAAGGTTCTACCAACTTCCACAATATATCTATTTTTTTTCTGCAACACCATTTTATTGGAGAGTATATGAGCAAGAGGTTTGGTTCATGATACCGTGGTTTTCAAAATAGTCATGTAAATGGCTAAACATATATTCGACCCAATGTCTCATCGAATTTTTTTTAAGGAAGAATCAAATTGAGTTTAAATGAATTTGTGAAAAGCAAGAAATATAATAGAAACTTCATTTTTTGATTTCATTAGATAGATCAGAGTCAAGTGAGTACAATCATCAATGAAGGAGACATAATATTTGCAATCATATATAGAGACCACTGGGAAAGGACCCCAAACATTTGAATGGACTAACTCAAGGTTTTAAGACCTTTGACTCACAAGAGAAAAAATGGACTCGATGATGTTTAGACTTTTGACACACATCACACTCAAGAACAATTTTATTTGACTCAAGAAACAACTCGGAAATTACTAATTGAAGTTTTGATACTGGCAAATGACCCAAACGATTGTGCCATGTCTTGATCTTATCCTATGAAAATTGTTGCAGCTGCTGTAGAATGTGGGGTTGATTCTTCAAGAATGTAAAGCCCTCATCTCAATCTATCATGACTAAGAGTCTTTTCCATTGTTAGATCGTGAAATGTACAACAAGAAGCAAAAAATGAGCTGATTGATAATAAATTCACTGGAAAATTAGGAACATGAAGTAAGAATGATAAGAAAAAAATTGGATCTTCATGCTACCCTTCCCAGTAATATGGGTGCTAGATCCATCAATTAATCGAACTTGTTGGTTAGGGAAACAACAGTAGTTTGAGAGTTCACTTTACTCCCAACCATATGATCAGTGGTACCTGAATCAATAATCTAAGATCTAGAAGGAATAGAGTTACCACAAGTCATAGAAGTAGAAGCAATTGTTGCTGCCGTGATTAAGAGGTAGAGGACATATCTGCAAGCCGAGATTTCAATCCCTTAATACATTTCAGCAACTCCGAGATAGTGTTCATTTCAACATTCTCTCAAGCATCCGTATAATAGGACTTGTTCTGGTATGTTGAGGGTCTACCAATTAAATCTCAACATTGTTCTTTGGTGTGGCTGATTTTACAATAATGAGAGCAATTTATTTAAATTTTCATCATTAGAATTAGGACCTCTGCCCCTATCACGGTTAGTGTAATTTTTTCTTCCTCTTTTAAATTCATTGAAAAGAACCATAAACTCTGTTTACTGATATCTGAATCCATATTAAGGGAGAGTCTGCTTCTGACAGAAACTAACTGCCCCTTCATGTACTAGATAGTCTAAAACCATTGTGCAAAATGCCCTATCACGGTTAGTGTAATTTTTTCTTCCTCTTTTATATTCATTGAAAAGAACCATAAACTCTGTTTACTGATATCTGAATCCATATTAAGGGAGAGTCTGCTTCTGACAGAAACTAACTGCCCCTTCATGTACTAGATAGTCTAAAACCATTGTGCAAAATGCCATAAGCAAGCTATGATATCAATCACAGATAACGGACAGTAAGCGTGTGACCCTAATATAGCGTTAGTGGGAATTAACCATGAAGAAACAATCAAGAACATTTATCTCACACATCTCATAAATACAAATCAAGTATATGTAATGAAATTATAACAATAAAGTAAAAGTATAAGAAACAAAATGAAATTCTTAAGAAAATTTACACAATCATAAAAATGTATATATAATAATGATATAAGTATTGGGAAAAAAGAGTATTATCGTAAACCAGGATGTGGAGACACAAAGAAGATTATTTTAACCGTATAATCATTTAAGAACTGCACATAGTATAAGACATAACCATGATATAAGTTGAACAACTACAATATTCATCATAGTATCCATTATAGAATCAAGTATATGTGTTTCATAAAGTGTTATGGGTATCATCCCGTATCGTATGATACAGTGTATTGTATCATAAGATATATCATATTGGCATGTATCACCGGTGTCGTACATTTTTATAAAATCAGCCTCTTCCTTGTTTGGAACGGGCAATAATTGATGTGATCTTCTCCCTTTTGGCAAGAGAGATTTTTTGCTTTGAAGGATTACCTCCCAAGAATAACAATCAAAGCTCATAAGAATAAGAAGTTTCTAAAGTTCTCGTGAATGAAAAAGGCAATTTTCTTCAACAACTTACCAATTATGAATGTCTAGTATTGGTAGGTTGCACAACACAACTTTCTCTGTCCAAGTCAACTCAATACCTTCCCAACCGAGCCAACTCACAAATTAGAAAACTAGCCTAATTTAGAATAGTTCTTGATTTTTACTATTTCTTAAATTTTTTTATGAAATGATACGCCCGTCTCACGAAGAAAAATGATACATGATACAATATGGTACAAACAACACCGGTTTCATATACTAAGAAATAAAATATATAACACAAATAAAAATACACATCATATACCATAGTTAATTTTATCCAATATGATACAAAATGTGCCTTAAATAATTATTTTACTTAGAATAGACATAACACTAGTTTACCCCATCAAGTATGGGAAAAGGCTTAGTTGTTGTTTGTAGAATAGACATAACACACCAATAGGAATTGAAAATAATTTGTGTTATTTATCATAAATAAATACAATAATGATGATAGTTACTCATATAATGAACTTGGCTGGCATATAGTGGATTTATCATTTATCAGCCGATATAGCGGCCATATAACGGACAACTTTGCAGTTTTATTGGAGACTGCAAAATGAAGGCCTATATATTGGCCTGGGGACGGTTGAAACACCAGTGCACTATTGGTAACATAGTAAGCAAGCATAACGAATTTTGGTCAACATACTACCCTGTAAATTGAAAGCTGTCCATGACGTGTGGTCTGCACAAAGAGCAGCACCTAGACAACAGTAGAAGTTTTCTCATAAGAAACAGTTCAAAAGAAAATCCCCTACAACAGCAAATGAAACCATGTATAGGAAACTTCAGATGCAATTCAGCCATAAACTCTCCTATTTCATAATGCAAAAGGATCTGTGAGATGAAATAATTAATTCAATATTTACAGTGTCCTGACAAAACTTGTTTGGCCAGGAGAAAAACTCCAATTGTTTCCTGCTACCTCCCAAGGAAAATCCTGAATAGGATCCTAAATTGACAGGTTGGCATGAGATTATCCATGCAATGGTATCTGATGAGGCAATGAACTGCGACCTGAAACAAGTAATAAGGAGTTAGACCCGGATAACATTAACCATTAACAAAGAATTTGGCGAATTCTATGATACATTAAGAGCTTTATAAACTGCTGGAAGTCATGCATCACTTTAACAAAACTTGAGGACTGGCGGAACAATGAAAAAACAAAACAAAATCCTAATGGACACCTTTAACAAGAACAAGGGCCAGAAGGTACCTGAAGTCTTACCGCACACCCTATAAGTCTCCAAGAGAATCTAGAGCACTTCACACAACTTTGGACTTTGAAGCACCAATTTAAGAAAGGAACACCTGTAGGTATGAACGTACGTATCTGGCCTTGAACATAATACCAACAATGGGAAAAGGATGCACAGGTTTACAACAGGAAACAGGGAGAAAAGTTTCACACCAATACACATACTGCAAGCTCGTTACATATGATCCTACGAATTTCATGCAAACCGAAATGGCTCATCTCAGATGGACTTGAAGAGAGTACAAAATCACGGCAGGTCAATTGACAACATAAGGCTAGATATTTTCCCTGCTTAAAAGAGTACTGGAGACATGCCAAATGACTAAGATAATCCTGCAGCAGATCATACATATGTTGAAGATCAAGTTAAATCTTGATTAATTAGTGTTACTATTTAGTTATAAATGTATACATAGAGTCATAGGTAAGTCTGAGTAGATCAGCAATATAAGTAGTCATTAGGGCTGCCATTAGGTTTTAACGAGAATTAGAGGGTGGCAGCAAGGATTGGCCGACCAGCACCTCAGTGTCTTCTTCTTGTATTCAGTTTTCATCAATAAAGAAGTTTATGTTGCTGATTAATTTCAACAACATAATACATGTGAAATAAAAATGAACAATTTAATTGAATTGAAATAATCAATGTCACTGTCTACACATACAGAATTGAGGTGCAAAATTGCACAAACAATATCATTTTCAGAAAAGGATGCCAACCACAGCAAGGATTTCCTTGTTCCCGCCTTCACGAAATAGGCTGGATAAGTAGCATATAGTACCAAAAACGATCTTCCATGTGGCAAATGACAGCTATAATGTAAAGGTGGATGTCAACATGGGAACATAGTGTACAATGTCTTTCATTGTTTCCTTCAGTGTTAGATCCTGTTATGCATCATAAGGCTTCCTTTGTTTGTTGTCTCTCTTTAGCTGTACTTTCAACTTCTTACCGCTCAATTGGAAGCCATTCATCGTACTGATGGCAGACTGTGCAGCAGCTGGTGAATCGTAACTAACAAAACCTACAAGAATGTAAACATATCTTTATGGAAAAGAATAGATGAACCATCTCATAACAACTCAGATGAAGGTTTGGCTTACCGAAGCATTTGCTAACACCAGTTGACTTATCAACAAATACTGTAGCACTCAATACTCGACCAAAAGACTGGAAAGCGTTAGCAAGTTCCTGATCACCAAATTCTTGAGGAATATGATATATAAAAAGATTTGCTCCAGGAGGGCCTGCTTCAAAAGAGACATTTACATAATACCAGTTAATACTGAAGTAACCATTATGCGCATCTTGAATTTGAGGAAAAAGAGGTTAACCACTTGGTGTTAATTCACCAACCTTCAACCTGTGCAGAGCTTGCATTGATGGATGAACTAATATTAACTAGTGCAAGCTGTACTGGACTTGGTGGACTTGTCAAGGGTCTGTGACTCATCATGCTGCTGGGATATGCCATAGGATACTGAATGCCTAGCACATGAAAAATACCAATTGAGTATCGTTTTCGCAACAATCAATCTATATTGCATATGTGCCTTAAAATCAGCAACATACCATGCAGTGCAGCTCCTTGGTTGACAGCTGGAGCAACGTTGTGAAAGCCAGGCTGATTTTGCATTGTTGGCAATGGATATTGCAGAATCCCATAAGTTCCAGGTACCTTTAAATAAAAGCGTGCTCTTACATTAGAGAGTGCCACAAACAAGGGAAAAGCATTATACTGCTCTGGGAACTAATTTAGGCATGGCCTTAATGTTTCAAAGGACAAAATGAGTATAAAAGTTTATTACAAAACATATGTATAGACATACATGCATGCATAGATCGTATCTGCTTATTGAGAAGTGTCATCTTTGTTTTTTTTTACTAATAGAATCTTCACATACTGAAAACTAAACAACACACATAATGCTACCCTGGGATAAGTTTAATACAATTTCAGCAAGCAAAGGCAAATAGTAACCTTAATAAACTACTACATCACCCACATGACCAAAAAAGTCAAATCAACTAGTATCCATCGATTCTGTCATTTTTCTACAATAAAACAGCAAACCAATGCTAAAGATGAAAATAGTCTCATCCTCAAAAAGTAACTGATTACGAAGCAAACTCATGGGACAAGAATGCTTATTGTGTCAAATCCATATGCTTCTATAGAATAAATGACCCTGATAAAGCACAATCTAGGAATACTGGCACTAAGTAAATTAGCATGCCAATAACAAAACCAAACCTGATAACCATATCCATTATAAGGAGGAATATAGCCCATTGGTATGGCCCCAAATATGGAAGTCTGCTGTGCTGAATCAGATAATGGCATATTAGAAGGTTGAGGCTGAGCTTTTTGAACCTTGCGAACCTGCCTTTCTTTTTCACTATCAGCCCATTTAACAACCAAAGGCACACTGGAACCCTGCGAAAGGAAGAAAGACAATGAAACGTGTTTGTAGTCCAACGAAGTGAAGGCATCAGGAAGAATGAAAGAGGAACAAATAGAACTTTTATCAACCAGTCTTTGAAAAGCTCTTGAACTAGAGGATATATAAGAGAAAGAGAAACATCAACAAGAAGGATCTCAAAAGTGCATAGCAAAGATGTAAACTTTGTACCTTATCATAGGACAGGATATAGATTTATCATGTATGAGTGTTGACACATGTACCACACAAAATTATTTATTGCACCATATAAAATTCATACAATATGATTCAATACACGCACCACATCAGACGACACAAAAGCTGGTTTGATTTCATCCTTGAAGAAAAATAATTTTATTCATCAATATAAAGAAACTTACATAAAACAGCAGATTGGAGGCATCCCTCCAATCTGCCCCAAAACTGCAGAGAGGCTCTACTTGCAGCAGCTGTCCACTCTCACTTAACTAATCCTAACCCTAATCTAATTATATATATATAGGTTATCTAACTTGAATGACTATATTACCCCTGATTAATATTAAGTTTAACCAAATAACCACCACCTACACTATGACTCACGATAATTACAAAATGACTCTAAATATAGAACAAACTAAGAACAAGTTATAACACTCCCCCTCAAGTTGGGTGAAAGATATTGAGAATGCCCAACTTGCATAATGTTTCCTTGAATTGTTTACTGGTAGTAGCCTTGGTCAAGAAATGAGCTCTCTGTTTTGCAGATTGAACATATTCCAACTTGAATTCTTGTCTAGATATCTTCTCTCGAATGAAGTGACAGTCAATTTCTATATGTTTGGTTCTTTCATGATATACAAGATTTGAAGCCATCCGAATTGTTGCACTGCTATCACAATATAATAGAATAGGTTGAGTATGAGTAAATCCAATTTCACTTATGAATGAAGATACCCATTTTCCTTCACACATGGCTTAAGCAATTGCTCTGTATTCTGCTTCAGCTGTAGATAAGGCAACAACCGTCTGTTTTTTGCTCTTCCACGATATAATATTACCACCAAGTAGTGTTACATATCCGATAGTTGATTTTCGGTCATCTGGAGAACAAGCCCAGTCTACATCAGAATAAGTTTTAATATCAGGATTGGAAGATTTGAAATAAAGTAAACCCATTCCTGATGTTGATTTGAGATATCTCAGAATCTTGTACAATGCCTCCATATGATTCTTGGTGGGAGAATGCATGTATCTGCTAACAATGCCAACTGCATAAGTGATATCTAATCGAGTAATTGTTAAGTATATGAATTTTTCAACCAACTTCTGATATCTGAGAATATCTCTAAATTCGTCACTATCACCAGTGAACAATTTATGATTTACTTCCATAGGAGTATCACTTAGTTTGCATTTTAGCATGTGTGTTTCTGCAAGGAGATCCATCGTATATTTCCGCTGAGTCAGGAAGAAGCCTCGGAAGGAATATAACACCTCAATTCCCAAGAAATAGTGAAGTCTTCCCAAATCTTTGAGGTTAAATAATCTATGAAGATTCCTTTTTAAACTGGATATCTCTTCGAGATCATCTCCTGTGACAATGATGTCATCGACATAAACAACAAGAATAGATACTTTTGTACCTTTCTTAAAGAAAATTGTATGATCATTTAAACTTCTGTGATATCCCAAATTGCATACCGCCTTACTGAATTTCTCAAACCAGGCTCTTGGAGACTGTTTCAACCCATAAATAGCTTTATTTAGTTTGCACACTCTATTATTAGAAGTTTTGATATCCATGCCTGGAGGTAGTTCCATGTAGACCTCTTCAGTTAAATCTCCCTGTAAGAAGGCATTTTTTACATCTAGTTGCCATAGGTCCCACTTCAAATTTGCAGCCATACTCAGAAGTATTCGGATGGAAGTAAGTTTAGCCACAGGTGCACATGTTTCTGTATAGTTAATACCATATGACTGACTGTATCCTTTTGCAACTAACCTTGCTTTATATCTTTCAATAGTTTCATCTGCCTTATATTTAATAGTGAATACCCACTTGCATCCAATAACATTCCTGTCACGGGGTAGTTGTGTGATAGTCCACGTATTATTCTTCTCAAGAGCATTCAGTTCTTCTTCAATTGCAGCTTTCCATAATGAACATTTGATTGCTTCTTCAAACTTTAAAGGTACTTTGTGTTGCTCAGCATTCATAGCAAAGTTTTGATAATTCTCAGAAGTATTAGCATATGTGACAAAATCAGCTATAGGATACCATGCACAAGTGCGTTTACCTTTCCGAATAGTAATAGGAATTTCCAAGTCTTCTTCCACTTCTAATTGAGGATATGAGTCTGGGGAAATATCTTTGGTCTCTTGATGTTGAACAGGTTCTTCTTGAGGGTAAATGATCTATCTTGATCCTCTTTTATACACCACCATTTCCTTTGGTTCTCCTGCCTTATTTTCAACCTCACTGGGTATTAGAGGAAGCACACATGGAGTACTATGCTGAGGTGTAATTGGCTCCCATTGGGAAGAATAATAAGGAGTTGACTCTGAGAAGGTAACATCCATGGATACGTATAGTTTCTTAAGAAGGAGATCATAACATTTATAGCCTTTTTGAGAAGTGGAATAACCAAGAAAGATACACTTTACAGATCTAGGATCTAGTTTGTCACAATTTGGAAGGTGAATATGTAGAAAGCATGAACAACCAAAGATACGTGGAACTATATGAAAAGATTTTGATTTATTATTGAGACATTTCATTGAACTTTCACCCTTGAGAATATTACTGGGCATCCTATTGATCAGATATACTGCAGTAAGGACAACTTCTCCCCAATAGAACTTAGGAACATTATTTTGGAGTAATAGGGTTCTAGCTACCTCTAGAATATGACGATTATTTCTTTAAGCAACACCATACTGTTGAGGAGTATAGGAATAAGAAGTTTGATGAACAATCCCATGGGAGTGTAGATAATCTTGCAATTGTTTGCTAGTGTATTCTCCACCATTATCAGAACGCGGAATTTTCACAGAAGTATTGAATTGGGTAAGAATAAATTTGTGCACAATAGGAAAAATAATAGAAACATCATATTTCGATTTTATTAAATAAACGATTGTAAGACGTGTAGAATCATCAATAAATGACAAAGTATTTCTGACCAAACAGTGAAGTAACAGGACTCGGACTCCATATATCTAAATGTAGAAGCTCAAAAGGTTGGGATCTCCTGTAATCACTTAAAGGATAAGAGGCTCTTTGGTGTTTCTCGAGCTGACAAGCATCACATTCAAAATATGATTTATTGGACTCTACTTTGAGGTGAGGCAAAACATATTGAATTTTTGACACAGGTAGGTGACCCAGACGACAATGCCAAAGGTGAATTTCTGCATCCTGAACTGTTGAAACTGAAGCACTATAAGAGAAAGTATGCTGAACTTTATCTTCAAGAATATATAAGCCCTTTTGTAGTCTACCATGACCAAAGATTTTCTCCGTCTTCAGATCCTAAAATACACAATCAATAGAATCCAAGGTTATACTGTCGTTCATCGTACGTGTTAAAGAACTAACTGAAATCAGGTTTATAGGGAAACTTACATGATAGACTAATTTTAAATCTGAAAACAGTGTAGGTACACTTCCCTGTCCTATCATATAAGTGTACGAACCATCTACCTCTGAAAAATATGATGATTCCCCTACCATGTGATCTGTTGCACCTGAATCAATTATCCAAGTTCTGGAATTAGAATGAGAAATATTGTTACCCTTTGTAGTATGAGTCGCCTGTGCTACTATGGCCTGAGAAGTCGATGGTTGAGATTGTGCTGATAATTTTGTTTCTATACCCTCTATCCTTTTGATAATTTCTTGAATTCCATCTGTACTTGGTGTCGGATTTTTTGCAGTATTAACAGAATAGTTTTGATTTCTATAATATTCAGGTCAGCCATATAAATCCCAATAGTTTTCTCTAGAATGCCTTGATTTGCCGCAGTGAGAATAAACAAGTCTTTCCCTTTCATCAGAGTGGAATCTACCACGTCCACGTCCACGAGTTTGTTGACCGCCCCTCCCACAATAATGTGGATTCTCTCCTCTTGTTTGAAGTGCATGTTGGTCTGTAATAGGGTTTTTGTCCTTCTCGAGGTTTCTGCGATCTTCTCTGATTAATAGTGAGTAAACCGTCCAGTGAAGGAAGCTCTTTCTTTGCCCAATATATTGAGTTTTATTGACTCAAATTATGAGTTGACACCCCACAATAAGTCAAATACTTTCTTTTTTTCAATTTCAGCATTTCTTTCAATCTAACAGGCTGAACACTTTATGCTCGTATAATAAAGAAGTTCATCCCAGAGAGTCCTTGTACATCTGCATAGTATTCACTTACGGAACGATTTTCTTGTTTACATTTCCTAATTCTTTCCAAAATTTCATATTCCTTCGTCACATTCTTTTTTCTGAAATATGGATTGAAGTAAATTTCATGTGCAGATTCAAGAAACATAAACATTTTTGCAATAGATGGAATCATGGATTGAAGTAACCAAGATGATATTAATGCATCTTCTCTTCTCCAAATAGGGTATTGTGCATTATGAATATCTGGGATAGGTGTCTAACCCATTAGGTGAGCCCATCTCCCCCTAGCTATAACAGCTAGTTCCACAGATCGAGACCACTCCAAGTAATTTCTGCTGCCATCTAATTTAATTGTAGTAATCTGAAAATTCTCTATTTTTTCATTGATGATATATTCTGGCATCATGGAAGAACTTTCAACCCCTTTACCTTTACTTGCCATATATGTATTTTCTTGAATTCGAATCTGTAAGGATCAGATATAAAGTGTAATCTGATTCAATAATAAAATGAACAATACCAAATCATATATGTTGGCCCAAAATAGATCCTTCAAATAAATCACAATATCAAATACAAGAAGAATTCGGCTGGACTAAACTGCAAATAGTCTGGGCGAGGTTTTATCTTCACGCAAAGATATTTTTCTGAATCACTGATAACGTGAACAATACCAAAAACAGACGCAAATAGGTTGGGTTAGGTCTGGTCTTATCTGCAAGCACAAATAGTCTCTGAATCACAGGATCAAATCTCAAAGACAGACGCTGAGAATATTCAGGCTAGTTCTTAACAACCATTCCATAGCATGCACTTACAGTGGATCGCACCTTCAGACACATGATTCAGGCAAACACGTCAAATAAGAGTCTCTTCACATAAATCTACAGGGCTGGTTATTAATAGCTGCTGTCCTGAAAATTTCTTAATAGAAATAATAACTTTTCAATGGTGATTTCTGCCTGATTTCTTCCTAAACACTTTAATCGTTGTTCCAAGTAAAAAACTCTCCTTTTCACGAGACAAAATGCTGATTAACTCACCTTTTAAGCTCTGGTACCATGAAGAAAAATAATTTTATTCATCAATATAAAGAAACTTACATAAAACAGCGGATTGGAGGCATCCCTCCAATCTGCCCCAAAACCACGGAGAGGCTCTACTTGCAGCAGCCGTCCACTCTCACTTAACTAATCCTAACCCTAATCTAATTATATATAGGTTATCTAACTTGAATGACTATATTACCCCTGATTAATATTAAGTTTAACCAAATAAACGCCACCTACACTATGACTCACAATAATTACAAAATGACTCTAAATATAGAACAAACTAAGAACAGGTTATAACAATCCTCACGGAAGTAAAACTATTTTACCAGGTCAAAAGTTGTTTAGGTAAATAGTTAAGCAACTAAACAGCAAACAGAAGATGTAATGAAAGAGCATTTGAAAAGTCCTTTCTAGATATTAACAACCTAGCTGACTAGGTGGTGCTACCTTAGTGAACCTCTCAGTTCTTGAACGTTTAAATCAGATGCCCCTCAAATCAGGTCATGACCATCAAACCCACTTATCTTTGACCATAGGTTCACACAAAAAGGACGCAATATAAAGTGCAGTTGTGCACACATAAAAGCATATTACTCTATGCATGTGTGCTTGATCTTTTCATGGAATGAAAGTTGTTGGTGCAGCAGTAGAGCTTAGACAGAAATCACAGAAAGCAGACATTCTTGCAAGAGGACAGAGGGTTAGGAACCTTCTGTCTCCCTTCCTCAATGCCCTGAGACATGAGATATACATGTCTTAACATTGCCGAAATTTTAGTTTGGGTAATGAGAATGCAATTATGCGTACACATTCTTATGTCAGTTTCAAGAAACAAACAAATGCAAACGGGCATAAGAAATGAAGATTATAAAATACATCATGCTCATTGGGACGCCTGTTGAAGAATATGTTTATCTAGTGTCTTTGTGTTAGTTTTATGATTCTAGGTATTACTGTACTCGCCCGAAACTGTAGGGGCATTTTGGTAATTTTCTGTACTAGGGGTATTTTGGTCATTTTACGTTTTACAGCTCCTTATATAAGGGCTGATAAGTTGTATTAGGGTTTAAGAGTCTGTGAATAAGAAATAGAGAGGAAGAGGGGGGGCGGCCTCCATTGGAGGTCCGCCCCCTCCTTCGATCTCAACATTTCCTCTTCGTTTATGTTTGTGATTTTAATCTTTGCTGCGCATCTGCGTTTCCAACATGGTATCAGAGCATATTAACGGAAAGATTGGCGTCGAAGGTCCGTCGGTGAACTATGTTCTTCCTGTGAGAAGGATGATTCAAACTTGGAAGCCTCCATCGGAGATATTAAAGAAAAGATTCATGCATGTAAGCAGAAGCTAGAGGGGCAGAAAGAAACCATGGGTGAGGTTAAATGCAAATGAAGAGCTATGCTGTGACTGCTGCAGAATGCCAATCATTGATTATCATCATCATTGCACAAGGTGTGCCTTCGACTTGTGCCTCACTTGTTGTCAGGATCTTAGGAACGTGTCCCAAGTCGTTTATGGAAAGGCAATGACAGTTTTGTTGAAAAAGGGAAAGAGGAGGCCATCAAACAGGAACCTCCTGAACATGGAATGACCACAGGTCAGTCTCTTGCATCGCATGCCTAGGTGGTAGGATACTCAAACCTGATGAGTTGTTAGATCTCCAAGTCTGCAAATCAGCACTGGAGAATGATGACAGTGACAAGATCTTGTACTGTCCATCATCTCATGATATAAATTCTGAAAGTTTTTTAATCATTTCCAAACGCATTGGGTTAGAAGTGAACCGATTATTGTCAGAGGTGTTCTCTAGCTCATCAGCCTCATACTGGAATCCAATGGATATATGGCGAGGTATTTGTGAAACAGCACATGAGAAATTGAAAGATGGGAACAGACTTGTGAAGGCCATAGACTGCTTGGACTGGTCTGAGGTTGATATTGAACTTGGTCAGTTCTTCAAAGGTTACACTGAGGGTCGCATCCATGAAAATGGTTGGCCACAAATGTTAAAACTAAAGGATTGGCCATCTTTGCAAGCCTAGGAAGATTTTTTACTGTATCAAAGAGCTGAATTTATTAGTTCATTACCCCTACTTGAATACGTTCATTCTAAATGGGGTGTTCTTAATCTGGCCGCCAAGCTGCCATCAGGATCATCTAGGACCAACTTTGAGCCCAAAGTTTCCATTTCTTATGGCACATATGAAGAACTAGGAAGAGCCTATGGATGTAAAGGATAACTTTAGAGAGGGGAAACCTTCTGAAGCTACCGAAAGCCAAAATGAGAATGAAAAATCAACTGAGTTTGCCACTTCAGAATAGGGTAAACTGAATGGAAATGTCTCTGACTTAAATGGGAAAGGTGATGGAGTGCCAACTGCTAAGGGAATTATTGTGTCTTCGAATATTGAGGTTTGATTTATAAGGGAATTAATATGGTTTGATTGATGAACCTTGGAAAGGAATTCACCTGAAGAAGATCACTGATGAGCAGCAAGCACGTTTAAGAGAGCTCTAGCAGCAGCTCACGAATATTGAGGTGAGACATTTGTAGTTCCAAGATCAGCTAAGCAAGTTTTTTGAAATGAACAAGCTACGGTGGCTGCATTTACTGCACTACTCGTATTTCCAAGAAAGTCATTAAACCATGTATTTAAAGGCATTTATTGGAAAGGTAGCTGCTTTTATTACCTGGTGCAGAAAAATTAAATAAGGTGGCTGCATTTAGTATAAACCTGGTTGTAGTTATGGACTGGAGTTATTGAAACGGCATCTGAGGAACTGCATTTATGGGACTGTAGTTATGGACTGGAGTTATTGAAACCAAGAATGGGCGTTGCAGATGGACTGTATTTATGGACTGCAGTTATTGAAACATTGGACTCGTTTTTTGGAGCTACAGTGCATTGGTAATTAGTAATCATGGAATGACTAATGGTGGAAATCATGGAGGGTCGAAGAGACCGACTCATTGGCTATGTTTATTGGTTTGAATGACAAAATAGGATTTCCTATTTCTGGAAGATACGGTACAGAAAATCAGATGAACAAGCTCTTGTACTTGGAGTTGGCTAGCTGACACAACTCACTGAAGTTATCCAACGCAAAAGTGTCACCAAAGTTTATGCATGTTTCAGCACGTATGGACTGATTGGCCTCAGCAACACCAATAACTTCAACATATTGTGACAGATTAAAAGGTATGAACCCTTTAATGGATATTTGACGGCCATCCGGCGATTGCCCAATGAGAACCCCACTGTCAGATTGTAAAACCTTGACCACAGTTCGCACCGGGAGAGGAAAAGCCAACAGGTAGGAAGGTTTTTGGAGTTGCTACGAGTATTGGAGTTGAACTCGTGGGAGCTACTGAGATTAGTAAAAATGCACATACCTATATTGTTGTGTGGCAGTACTTATTCTGCCACCAGGCAGGAAGAAAATATTGATAATTGCGGTGATATGTTAGAGACAGGAAAACTCAATCATTCTGAAGAAGAATATTTGATGTTTGATGAAATGAAGAGCAGTAGCTTGTGTTGAAAAATGAGTGAGCAGATGGATGATGTTTGATGAAATGCTCTAGAAGGAGATGATGAACATGAACATCAAGTGTTTGAGAAAATGTTTAAGAGAACAAGAAAATTCTTGAGTAAGTTTGCAGTCATGAGGACTGCTTTGTTGTTGTGACAGCCAAGAGGCTGCTTTGATGTTGTGACAGCTAGGATGGCTGCTTTGTTGATGTGACAGCCATGATGGCTGCTTTGTTGATGTTGTGACAGCCAGGATGGCTGCTTTATTGTTGTGATAGCCAGGATGGTTGCTTTGATGATTGTGACAGCCAGGATGGCTGCTTTGATGATTATGACAGTCAGGATGGCTGCTTTGATGATTGTGACAGCCAGGATGGCTGCTTTATTATTGTGACAGCCAGGATGACTGCTTTGTTATTGTTACAGCCAAGAAGGCTGAGTTGATGTTGCAGCCAAAGATGTTGCTTGAGATGATTAGCCAGAAAGGCTAAGTTTATATTGCAGCCAGAGATGCTGCTTGAGATGATTAGCCAGGAAGGCTAAGTTTACATTGCAGCCAGAGATGTTGCTTGATATGATCAGCCAAGAAGGCTGAGTTAAAGATATTGTAGCCAAAGAAGCTGTTGAAGATTAAACCAGTGATAAAGACAGATGAAGAACATTGCAAGCAGATATGAAGATTGTTTGGCAAGTTTGGAGTTCGAAATATCTCACTCTCAACTTGAGGGGGGGTGTTGAAGAATATGTTTATCTAGTGTCTTTGTGTTAGTTTTATGTTTCTAGGTATTACTGTACTCGCCCGAAACTGTAGGAGCATTTTGGTAATTTTCTGTACTAGGGGTATTTTGGTCATTTTATGTTTTACAGCTCCTTATATAAGGGCTGATAAGTTGTATTAGGATTTAAGAGTCTGTGAATAAGAAAGAGAGAGGAAGAGGGGGGGCGGCCTCCATTGGAGGTCCGCCCTCTCCTTCGATCTCAACATTTCCTCTTCGTTTATGTTTGTGATTTTAATCTCTGCTGCGCATCTGCGTTTCCAACAACGCCATCACTCCTTATCATAGGCTTCCACTAACCAGATAACAGATTAACTATTAGGTAAGTATGCATGCCAAAAAGGTTGTTTGTTAATTGACTTTATTAGAGATGCCTCCATTGGCATGAGAAAAATCTATGATGCACAAGAATAAAAGGAAAAGAGAAGAGAGACAAAAGAATAAGGAAAACCTGTCCTAATAATCTTATAATGCCAATTCAGATGCAACAATGCCAAACAACCATCAATAATCATGAATCAACCATCAAGGACAAGTAAATATCAGTACTAAGAAAGGACAGCAAGATGGTTCCCAACCATGAAATATGTTTTATTCTCTGCTTCAGTCTACCACAAATAGTAAATGAGGAAACCATGGAGTTCACACTAAATAGCAAAGTCTCTGAAAAGGACCTGCCATGACCCAGTTCAACAATACATGCATGTGCCGAGTTGGGCCTTGGCTTGCTAACGCCCAAGTGAAGTTTGTGATGAATGAACTCTAAACTCTGCCAGTTGTGATTCCTAGGGGGTGTCATGCCGAATGCGAGGGGCAGAACCACAAAAAAGGGGCTTTGAGGCATGCACATTCCATGCGATGCAAACACCAAGCCAATGGACTCAGAGAACACATAGGCATGCACGTTATGTTTTCCTGGAGAATATGCAGACCATCCGTTCCGCATCAGGGGGCGGAAGCCGCAGAACAGATGGTTTGTTGCCAATGTGCCCACATTCCTCATGGGGAGCATTGGCAAACATCGCCTAGGGTCCTGTACTAACCTTGTTAAATACTAGCAAAAGTTATTACTACCTATTCATTTAAAATTCAATCCTGAAGTCTAGTAAAATTACTATAGAGAAAGAAGAATGAACCTCCATCCTATGCTTTCCATTGATGCCTTCTATTGCAGCAATAGCCTGCTCTTTTGTTTCAAATTTTAAGAAAGCACAGCCTGTGAACATGAAAAGAAATGAAAAACTAGCAAACTAAAGTAAAACCAAGAATGAACGAACTCTTGACACAAAGGAAGCAATTAGTGACAAGGAAGAAGCAAATTGAACTTGCCTTTGCTTGTCTGTTGAGAACCCCTCAGAATTTGCAGATCCTTGATATTTCCATATTTTGAAAACAAGGCAGAAACCTCTGCTTCTGAAACAGTCTTTGGAAGCATGCCAATGAAAATCTTGCGTTCTGTGTGATAAAAATGTTGTGTGACAGTTATAAAATTATTATGATATATGGAAGCAAGGAGAAATAGGACATATTGGAATATCAACCTCACCTAGTCTTTCTAACTCCCCATCAGCATACTTCACCTGCATTGGACTGGAAGCCTGAAACAGAATATAACCCCTTCAGTCAAACATACACAACTATCAGAAAAAAGGAAAAAAAAAGAAAGTCATAAGACCTTATGAATGCACAATATTTTTCACTATCTATATAATCAATATGCTATTAGTATCATTATGATATGTCATTGTATGTTTTTATACCTTTCTGTCTCTCATCAATATTAGTCTTTTCAATATATAAACAAGGTAGTTTTGAGAGATAATGCAGCCAAAATCAAGCATTTCACTATGTTGCTTATTTTATTTGTGACTGTTATTCACATACATACAACGCATTGTACACATGTATATGTGCATCATTCTCATACTTACATGTTTATTAGCATGTGTATATATGTGTGTTCTGCATAGCTTCTGAGAATATAAATAGGCATACATACATACACACACGTATGCACATTCACGTAAGAAAAACATGTAAGAAAACGATCCTTCAAGTCACTTGAGTAATCCCAACCAATCGTCAATTTAACAAACCGAGAGTAGCCAAGAAACAAATCCACCAAAAGCTAGATGTTTAAATGCTTAATAGAAGTCGAATAACAAGCAATCAAAGGGTCAAAAGAAGTGTCAAAGTGCTGCAAAACAACATATATTATTAAAAGGTAAGAGACTATATTTACAGAGAAAATGTACATATTTATTTTACAGCAAATGGTGAAGAAAGGGAATCAGCTAGTCTCCCCAACGGTTGTATTGACTAGTCATTGGGGACCAGGGAGCCCCCAACGGCTAGCTGGGGGTGGCCAGGGCCCTGATGGCCTTGGCTATCCAGTACACAAACATGGCCCTAGTGGCTGGTCCTATTACATTTTAACATCCTCTATCAAACTTACAATGTGTATACCGAAAGTTTGTCTAACAAGAAAAAAACGTGAATTTGAGAATGTCGATTTTGTAGAACCATGTGAGAGGATTAAGACAAGGTATCAAGGCAACCAAGGAGAGCAAAGTAATCGGTGTTGTCTTCCACATCAGCGCCATGGGAGTTCAGTTTTCAATATTTGAGTAGGAGGCACATTTTCTAAACATCATGAATTCTGCCACAACAATAGTTAGAGTTAATGCAATTTCACCATCTGCCCCACACTATTATACTTAAGATGACTTTAACAAGGTTGTTAGAGGGAGACATGACTTGTTGAGCACCAATTTGTTCTAATAATCCCAACTTCTGATATGTGAAGCTTACTAAAAAGTGACAACCGCAGTTCTTCAAGAGCATAACCTTTTTCACTAGCATCATTGTTTTTATGCTTCAGTGTCTTCCTTGTGTCTTTTCTTAAATTGATATTTTTCCCACTGGAAAGCATACTAAAATGAACAAGCAAGAGCTCAAAAAATTAAAAAATAACAACACCAAAGCAGAATTGACGCCTCATAATTAAATTAGCTCTAGATCTCAGAAACCAACGAAGCAATTCATGGTTTCCATTCCAACCCAAAATGTAAGACAAACCATAAATGAAACCAAGAAGATGGTTTACTCTAATTCAAAGAGGTTCTTTAATGAAAAACATTGATCATCTATGTAGGATTGTCAAATATAACAAATAATTTCATGAATCACCACAAACTCGTGATATTATAAAAAGGCTTTGGTATATCAAACAAGCTTTAAGGCTAAACTCGAACAATCCAAATCAATCAAATGTCAAAGCCCTTAAATAACTCACAATCTCAAACGGGATTCTATGATTTAAAGAATAAGATAATCTACCAAGATGATAAAAAAGGTTTTAAATATATACGAAAAGATTTAGATTCAACTTAATATTTTTAAATCTTTTCAATATAAAATGTTTTTCTTACAAAACAAGAATTCTTTTAATGCAACTTTTATCATTCACACAAAATGCTCAAAAAAAACTCCGCCCATGTAAGAGATCACCCTTACATGGCCGATCCCAAGCTCGAATAAAGGAGGAGGGTTGCTTTAGGCTTCAGACAACCAACGTAAAACTTTGTCTGACTTATTTTATCATGGATTCGTGGAAATAAAGAATCCATGTAGCCGACCCCATCTAGTATGGGAAAAGGCTTAGTTGTTGTTGTTGCACAAAATACTCAAAATATAGCAAATGACTAGTCAATACCCAAGGCAAAAACTTTTTTATGCATTATTTTCAAATACTTTATCAAGCACAAGGTTATAAAGATAACAATAAGTGCATTTTCAACGTTACTCATCTCCTACTAATAGCTAACAACATGAAACACCTTAATTACAAAGGTATTTAACAAAAGGTCAACAAAACATAACATATAGCCACGACACAGAGATCTTAATTACATGAAAATGCAACTTCAAAGTTATTAAGATCACAAATTATCAAATAACAATAAGCGTATCTTCAAACATTGACTAATCTCCAATCAATAAAAAACAACATAAAGCACCTTAATCACAAAGGTCTTCAACAAAAGTGATATATAGCCATAATACAGATCTTAATCATACAAAGAGATGCAACTTATTGTCTAACAAACAACAAACAAATTTTTCTTCTAAACGAGATAATAAACAATTAATCCAACAAATGTTAAAAATAAAAGTTGAAAAGATCACACCTAGATGGACTCAAATCTAAATACCAAGCAAGGTAAAATCGGATCAAACAGTCAAGTCTAGATATGGGTCCACCAAGAATCTCATATTTAACACAGAACGGGTTTGGATCCAAGACCGAATCTAGGACCCGACCGCATATAAACGCATCCTCATCTCTACACCGCAACCCTCTCATTCTCTCTCCTTCTGAACGAAGAACCCATTGTCGTCGGAGCCATCCCTCACCATCATTGTCACACGACCGTTGACCAACCGCCTCACATAGAAGGCAAAAGCCTTCCCTCGCTCTCTCTGCCTCCTCTCCACATGGAAGGCAAAAGCCTCTCTCTCCTCTCCTTCATGGAGAGAGTTTAAACCCATCCTCTCCCTTTCACACTCTATGAAATGTACCTCAACAAGCAACTCGAGACCACCATCCTCACCGCCATCGCCCTTGGACGTAACCTCTCCTCCTTTACATCTTCCTCCCCTCTTTCTTCCATGTTGTATCCTACAAAAAGAACACCCACCGATGAACTAGCCCAACCTTTCTCTCTTCCATCGAACAGACAGATGATCGGGCGATCATGCTTGTCCGATTCCTCGAGCCAGAGGACCTAAAGTTGTTCGAGATCGGAAAAGTTGTCGTCGAGAAGGGAAGTGTAGCAGTCAAACCATTCCTCCTCCTTGATCTCGTTCGTTCGTTCAAGGAAGGAGCGAGCATCCACTGTTAGATCCAATGCCAATACCACAATCGACAACTCATCTTCCTTCTCTTTGCTCCTAAAATTGATTTCCTTCACACCATTATATGTGTTTGTCTTGCAGAGCACCACCGACCTACCACCATTGTATGTTGCTCAGTCCACCGTTCGAGCCACACTCCATCTCCATTATCACCATTCTCAGTGAACCACCAACACCAAGCCACCATCAATCATTATGCAACCTTTTTTCAATTTCCCTACAAACAAAGACAAAAGGGGAAAACTCTATTGCTGCAACCATCCTTGACATGATTGACCTTGGCCAAACTAGTTAATAACACCATCGGCTTGGGCCTTCATCGCTGTCGGCATCATGTGTTTGCATCCAAACACCTCATCACGGCCCTACTGCCATCGTTGTTGCCGTTCAACCCATCACTCGAGCCACACTCCATCTCCTCTGCCACCATCCTCAGTGAACCACCAACACCAAGCCGCGATCAGCCATTACGTGGTATCATCTTTGTTGTCATTTAGGCTCTGATATCATGTGAGAAAAAGATCTTTAAAATCGCTTAGGAATCTCAAGCAATCGTTAATTGAACAAACCAAGAGTAGCCAAGAAATAAATCTACCAAAAGCTAGGTGTTTGAATGCTTAATACAAGTTGAATAAGAAGCAATCAAATAGTCAAAACAAGTGTCAAAGTGTTGCAAAACAACATATATTATTAAGAGGTAAGAGGCTTTATTTATAGAGCAAATATACACATTTATTTTGTAGCAAATGGTGAAGAAAGGAAAGCAGCAGGGAATCAATCAGTCTCCCAAATGACTGTATTGACTAGCCATTAGGGATCAGGGAGACCCAATGGTTAGCTGGGGTAGCCCGAGCCCTAGTGGCCCTAGCTATCATAAACTGGCCCTAGTGGCCTGTCCTATTACATTTTAACAAAGCATACATAAGTATGTTGAAATGGATCAAACGATTTTATTATAGGTAGGAACCTCTCAAAAGAGAGGAATAATGGAATCAAGCCATTAAAAAGATATATTATTATTTACAATGGAAGGGGTTTATATAGAGAAATAAGTTCAACAAAACCCCTCTAAACAACTAGATTACTAGTTGTTGGAGGGTGTCCAACGACTAAACATCCATTAAAGACATGGCCACCATGATGGTCTAACCTTGACGACTTGGGTTTGAGGGCATGGGCCCACAGAATCTGATTACAAAAAAGAAACAAAAAATTATATTTCATATTACATTTCATACAATTGCATTACTTTTAACACCTCCCTCAAACTAACGGGACCATCATCGAAAGTTTACTAACTAAAAACTAAAATCGTAGATATAAGAGGACTTGTAGCTTTTGTATTTGGTCTTGTAACACACTTTAATGCTTTTCTTTTCTTTGCTTAGGTTCATATCTTTATTTTAATACTTGCAACAAAACTTATAGAATAAAAACTCATATTAAGATAACTCGAATAATACAAACGAAACCTAAGTTCCTAATTTTAAAAACATAAAGCAAGATCCTAAGATTTCAAAGAAATTTTCGAAATATTTTGCTAAAAGTATAAGAAAAAAGTTTCTTTATTGGAAAAATTGATCACCTAAGTAAGATCGTCTAATATGACAAATAAGTTCATGAGTCACAACAAACTCGCAACATTACAAAAGGCTAAGGTGTATTAATCTGATAAACAAACACCAACCGAGCTTAAGGCACAACTTGAACCATCAAACTAAGCTCAAACCCGAGCTTTAAGGATAAACTCAAATCATCAATAAATAAGATTTAAGGATAAGCTTAAACCCGAGCTTTAAGGCTAAACTTGAACCATTCATAACAAGCTTTTAAGGCGAAGCTCAAACCCAAGCCTTAAGACCAAACTCGAACCATGCATAACAAGCTTTAAGGCTAAGCTCAAACTCGAGCTTTAAGGATAAACTCAAATCATCAATAAACAAGCTTTAAGTCTAAACTTGAACCATTCATAACAAGCTTTTAAGGCGAAGCTCAAACCCAAGCTTTAAGACTAAACTCGAACCATGCATAACAAGCTTTAAGGCTAAGCTCAAACTCGAGCTTTAAGGCTAAACTCAAATCATCAATAAGCAAGATTTAAGGCTAAGCTTAAACTCGAGCTTTAAGGCTAAACTTGAACCATCCATAATAAGCTTTTAAGGTGAAGCTCAAACCCAAGCTTTAAGTCTAAATTCAAACCTTGCATAACAAGCTTTAAGGCTAAACTCGAACCATATAAGAAAAACATAATATAAAGTTATCATAACCAGAATATGCTATCGATGGATGAAACTCAAAGGCACAAGATTGATCAAATAACAACTAAGTCCATCTTCAAACATAAGTCACGAGATCTCCAACCAATGGCCAATACAAATAGATATCACAATCAATACACCTGACTGGTTCCGCTTGAATGCCAAAGGGAAGCCTGGATTCCCTATGAATGGCATCATCATAAATAACCCAAAATAAAGGGCCAATGTAGTCATTTGTGATAAAAGGTCAGACGACTCTTGCCATTGTCGAGCTCCCCACTTCGCCACTCCACCCTCCACAACCAACCTCCTTTTACTGTTTCTCCTGTAATCAAAACACAAAGAAGGAAAAGGCAAAAGGGAAATCACCATCTCCCATTGTCGTTCTCTCAACCATTATCGCCATCACCCTTCGTTGTCCATCACTACCATGCCTAAGGCCTCCTCTGCACTGACCAACCGTTGGAACCACCATAACCACTCTACCATATTTGTCGATCAGCCATTGTCTACAACCAAACCACAGAAATAACTGACGATCCTTGTTGTTGCCCAACTGCCCCACGTCTCTCTCTTTTTTATGTCTCCTTTGACGATGGATCCTCTAATTCTCTATTAGGATTTTGATAGCAGGGATGTCAACATTTCTCTGCTTGGCTTCACACTTCATTTTCTCCATTTTTCTTTTGCTCATAGTTGTTGACTAGTCCTGGCTTATGTCAGCATCAAACAACAGACAAGTGTTGTTTAGGATTCTCGTGAGTCAATCGTCGATGACTCAATCTATGTCAACTTCTTGGCTGCAATTGGCCTCCTCACCAGTTCCCAAACCCGAAACTTCCACAGCAACACAATAGATTGCCACAACAATAACTCACTTCACAATAAATGATTGAGGCCTTCTCCAGTTGACTCTACAACGGACTCTGTTGCAACTCTTCTAACAACAACCCAATTCAACAAAGTCGGCAATAACAACTTTTGTTGTAACTCGAACTCCACAAGCATGTTGATCACTCCACCAATGAGTCTGCCAATATCAACAATGGTTCTCAAGGGCCCCATCTGCTCTGATACCATATAAGAAAAGCATACACAAGTATGTTGAAATAGATGAAACAATTTTATTGTAGGAACCTCTCAAAAGAGAGGATCAAGCCATCAAAAAGTTATATTATTATTATATACAATGGAAGGAGGTTTATATAGAGAATGAAGTTCAGAAGAACCCCTCCAAACAAGTGGATTACTAGTTGTTGGAGGGTATCCAACAGCTAGAAATCTAGCCGTTGGAGACCTAGCCACCTTGAAGGTCTCGCCCTAACAGCCTGGGTCTAAGGTCGTGGGCTCATAGGGACCTAATTACAAAAGAAACAAAAAATTACATTTCATATTACATTTTACACATTGCAATTTGCATTACTTTTAACAATACATACATACATACATATATATATACCAAAATAAACCTTCTTTATATATACCCATCATACAAATAGATGCAGTATGATTCCACATAAAAAGCTCTCTTAATATAGATCAAAGAGAGACAGGTTATCATCCTCTTGAACAGCATCATGCATTCCCATAATGAGTAGATAAGTATTTTACAATAGCAAAAGTCTTAGTCACAAGTAAACCCTGGTACAATGAGAGATCATTTTTGTCTAAAAGAGAGGAGGGGGAATAGGATAAGGCACGATAAAGAACCATAACTACACCAAGGACTAAAACATCACCAGACAAATGGAATAAATGAGCATTGCATGTTAGTGTTGTGTACTCATATTGTATCAACATTTCCCATGTTCGCATCCATTCACATGTACAGGCCAACAGATTGAATCTTTTCATGAAGAAGAACAACCTATACATGTGAGAACTTGCAATCTGTAGATTCAAAATATAGATCCAAGAGCAAATAATAATAAGCACATGATCATGTGGAAATACGAGGAACCTACCCCTGGAAGTGTTCGCTTGTTGTGGAATGCAATAACGGCCTTGTCTGCTTCTAGCCTTGATGGGCATATGAGAAAACAGCATCCTGGAAAACAGTACCATAACCTTTAGACAAAATATGAAATACTTCCCCCACTGAAAAAGAATGAAATACTTCACTTGGTGGTTGTTTCAGATTAGCATAAGCACTTATGGAAGAACATAAACAAGCAAAAAATACATTTAGTGTCCTGTAGGATGAAAAGAGTTTGCTACTTTCAATCTATGAAAAATCAAACTAACACCAGCCTAGGCCAGCTTATCGAAATGTTTAACCAAACTTCATTGCACCAAGTAGGTCAACCAGGAAGGTCACTATGTCCGAATTCCATGCAACCTCTGTATGATTTGATCCCAATATGCACAATGGGAACCCCACTCAAATGCCCATCCAACAATTTTGTTGTCTTTGTAGGTTTTTAATTACCTCTGGCTTTTGAGAGAGATACTCATTTGCATCTCCATTCATCATGTAACTGAAAAATATACTTTTCCGAGTCTAGGCATTTATTCGTCAGGAACAATTGGCAGATAATGAACATAATTCAGCCATATTAATGTCCGGATGCTTCAAATGTTAATTTAGTAAGTGCTAATGTCTAAGAAATATGTAAATTGCAGAATGTTAAAATGGGTCAAGGATGTCAACGAAAATAAAGAATAATTAATGCTTTCTAGCTCCTGAAATCCGACCTAACTTTGTCCAACAAAAGAAAAAGTCCCACATCCATAAAGGATCGGTAAATATTGAAATGAGTAAACATTTGCTTCCACAAAATTCATGACTATCTACGGCTTCAAAACTCCCTGTTCAGAGGGGTAAACACGATAACTTGCCGTAATCCCAGCCTCCCGATCAAATAAGCCGAAAAGTACTCTCAGATTACCTCCCGACAGAACTCAACCCAATCATTTTTGCGGGAAAGAAAACACTTTTAAAATGCTGATATATCTGTCTACGCATGAAACCTAGAAAAACTGGAGATTCCCTTCTGTGCCCCAAAGAACAAAATCCACGCCTAAAATTGCATAGGAAGCCTCATTTTCAACAGAACCCCAATAATTCTAGGTTTTCTAAAATCGGCATCTCATAAAACATGGATCAGAATATCAGAATCTAGAAAAAGCTAAGGCAAGCAATAACTGCGGTTTCAGGAGAAACGGCACAGACGCCGAAACAAACGAGAACGAAAGGACTCGCTCACCTCGCGAGGCCTTGGTGACCTTGTCCTTGATGATATTGACGTCGTCAACGAGCGACACCTCCTTGAACATGGCGAGCAGCTGCCCTTCGGACATATTCTTCGGCACCTGCCCGACGAAGAGCTTCACGCTCTCTCCGGAGTCCGGGGCAGATCCGATCTGCCCGTCTGCCATTTTCTTCCTTCCCTCCCTTCCTCCTCGTCCTCTCTCACTTACTCTCTAGCTCCTTAAGGTGAAAACCGACGAAATGAAGCGAGCGAGATCCGTCCGCGCCGGCGATCGGATCATTTCGTTCCCCTTCCCTCGGCGATCACGAGCATCGAAAGAAGATGTCTCTCCCTTTCTATCTCTCACAGGAGCTCTGTCCTCTCTCTTCAATCGGACGACGACCACTTGCCAATGGCTTCCCTCTCCCCCCCACCCCCCCCCTCTCTCAAAGTGCTGAAAATGGGAGAGGAGAAAACATACCGCAGACTCGCCCGCAAGCTTTTGACCGGACGAGCGCGTAGAGAAAGCATTTACTGATATTCCTACAATACCCTCCATGGCCGTTTTTAGACATTGTCACCTTCCACCCTCGAGAAAATAACGGAACTTGTCCCAGAAGTAAATTACTGATATACCCTTATGTTGGGGCAACTGGGTCCGGTAGCGGTTCCGGACCGATTTGAGTGCGGTCTGGTTCGGGTTCACTCTGGGTAGGCTGGTCAGCTTTTGTCCCAAATGGTTTTATGGAGCGACTCGTTTGTCTGCAATGGATTTGCTTCGCATTTGATGGAACACACACTCTCTCTCTCAATAAATATATATATATATATATATATGTGTGTGTGTGTGTGTGTGTGTGTGTGTGTGTGAACATGAGCTATTTTTATGAGTTAGGTGCTTCTAACTTTTAAAATGATTTGATCAAGAATATATATATATATATATAAGAAAAAGAAGATGGTGTTACTGTATAGAACAAAAAAAATTATAAACATTATCAGATCATCAAAGTTTGGTGGTACTGAGTGTTAACCATCGTGAGGACTAAGATGTATGTAACAGAATGAAGTCTTGAGGTGGATGTTTGATCACACAAGAAAAGATCAAATTCATAATTTCTATAATAAGTTTGTGGCATCATAAGTATAAGATGAAATATAAAAATAATTGAGATGATTTGAACATTTGGAGAGGCAGCAAGAACCTTTAACAACAAGATTCGAGGAAGTAATGACTGAACACTTAAAAAAGGAGAAGAAGAAAGCCTCAAATGTATTCAAAGTAAACTACAAAATATTTTGATTAATTAAAGTTGAATGCTAATATAATATAAGATAGAGTGCTATGCAACCATGAATCCATGTAATAGTGCAATCTACTTAAATAATTGTGTGATAAGGCTTTGTTTTAGTTTTGGTTTTGGATAGTCCTAAGGGATTAGTATGGTCGTAAAGAAGCGGAGGTAGGACAAAGTCGAATCGAGTGACTAAAGGCGAGGTAGTGTATATATAATTTCGGAAAAAACAACTTGGATTCCCGATATTTATCTTTTGGATGAAACTTTTTTTGTAGTGTGGGAAAAGGCTTAATTGCTTAGTGTGAGTTAACTGCTAACATGACACATGATAGAGCTATGTGAAAACAAAGAATCCATGTAGTCGACTCCGTCTAGTATGGGAAAAGGCTTAGTTGTTGTTGTTGTTGTTGTTGATGAAACTTTTGTGTAGGTGATGGGGCTACCTCACTTCATCTAGACATGACCTGTTTGTAACTGGCCAACCTGTTCAATTCGTGACCAAACTGGGTTTTGAAGTTGGCTCAAACTGTAATATAAACCATAATCAAACTGGGTAACCGGACCGGTTATAGTTTATGGTTTTGGGAAACCAAACCAGAACCAGAACTAAAACCAGTTGTTTCTAACCATCTAAAATTGAATATTTTCTATAAAAGACAGTAGATTGAATAGAAGCATCAGCAGGAATATGATGAGACTGTGATTTTGAAACCGGAACCGAATACGTCCTGGTTTGGTTGTGGTTGTAAGTTTTGAGAGAACTGAAACCGGACACGTCTAACCTCGCCCATCAATATGTGTGCCACTGGGAAGGAATGTCCAGTCACCCTTTGTGGCCGCAATCCCTTTCCTAAAGCCAAGGGTCTTAGCATGAGGTTCCTGTCCCAACTTGGCAGTCTATTGGGTTTCTCATGCATGATAACATTTTTATAAAATGAAGTAAATCTAGAAAAAGAAAATGACAGACTTTTTTGAAGTTAATATTGGGTTACATCAAGGATCAATTTTAAGTCCATACTTATTTATAATGGTGATGGATGAGTTAACAAAACATATTCATGGTGTATGTTATTTGCAGATGACATTGTATTTGTGGAGGAGTCTAAGGAAAAAGTTAATAGAAAATTGGAACTATGGAGAGAAACATTAGAAAGCAAAGGCCTCCGACTTAGTAGAACAAAGACATAATATATGGAATGTAAGTTTGATCATTTGGTTAACTCAGAGGACATAGAAATTAAAATTGGTACACATTGCATCCCCCAAAAGGAAAGTTTTAAATACCTAGGGTCAATTTTTCAAAGTGATGGAAGAATTAATGGAGATGTTATGCATAGAATTAATGCATGGAGAGGAGCATCAGGTATTCTTTGTGATAAGAAGATACCATTAAAGTTAAAAGGTAAATATTATAGAGCAGCAATTAGGCCTGCCATGTTTTATGGTTCTGAGTGTTGGGCAGTTAATCATCAACATGTACAAAAGATGTCTATGACATAAATGAATATGTTGAGATGGATGAGTGGTCATACAAGAAAAGACCGTATACATAATGAGGTTATTAGAAACAAATTAGGAGTGGCACCAATAGAGGATAAAATGAGAGAATATCGTTTAAGATTGTTTGGACATATAGAAAGAATATCAAAAGAAGAACCCGTAATAAGGTTAGAAAAACTAAATTTAGAAAGTATTAAAAGAGCTAGAGGACGACCACAAAAGTGTTGGAAATAAACAATAAAAAATGAACTAGCTTATTGTGAGTTATAGGCTAACATGGCACAGGATAGGGATATGTGGAAACAAAGAATCCATGTAGCCGACCCCATCTAGTATGGGAAAAGGCTTAATTGTTGTTGTTGTTGTTTGAAGTAAATCTTATTTCTTCAGTTCTTTGAGCAATTTTAATAGCTTCGATGCGTCTATTATCCAACTGAACTGGTTGAATGTTATATATATATTGGATTTTGCCCATCATTGATCCTTTCACTCATGTTTAACCATTATTTTTCGGAAACATAAGTCTAATAATATTATCATTTATTATTTTTAAAAACCCTTAAATTCTTTTAAATTACATTCATTCAATATCAGAAATTAGAGTAGTCAAGAATCATTTTTCTATTTATCTATACACACACACATATATATATATATATATATATATATATATATATATATATATATATATATATATATATATATATATATATATATATATATATATATATCGAGCTTGGTTTCAGGTCAAAATTAATCCAATCAACTTTGGTTGCACCTCAAATGAGCCTACTCGAGCTCAAGCTCGAACTGATTATATTCTTACCAGCTTGAGTTGACTTCCACCGCTTGCTGAAGTTGAGGGAGACAATTAATTTTTAATTATTTTTTGAGGTTTTATTTCAATAACCAGCCAGAAAGATCAAAGACTGCTTAATGGAACACATTGAAGGTGTTTTTTTTTCTTCTTTAAATAGTAACAAAAGATTCGATTACGCATATATGCTGATGGAAAGCTCTAGCACGGTATTTCAATAACGGACAATTTCTTCATTGTAAGGGCATTTTGGGGGATTGAGGTCATACAGGGCGACCCAATGCCAACGGCAATCAAGGGCATTTCGGGAACCAGGGTAAAAATGGCCTGAACGTTGTGAGGGACTTGCATGTCTTTTTGCCCAAGTCACGAGTCCTTTTCCGTCATTGAAGGTTGATCCCAGTTGTACATCATCCGGAGCGAGGCCCACTGTCCAGGCTGTCTTCTGCCAACTCCCTTCACTAATTTTCCCGCGGGCAGCCGGTGACGTCACGATGCACTTGCCAGCGGGCTCGTCTCACCTGCGTGAGGTCATACAGGCATGCACGGTCCGGGTTCGGATGAATGAACCAATACCCGACCCATCTTTTTCGCTTTGAGAGCTCAAAAAGAAAGGGTTCTATCGTCACTTCAACTTTGTAATTTACTCCTTAATCTGGTGAGTTATAGCTAATTGTCCTCGGTTTGCCAACTTTGTTAAAAAAAAAGTTCAAATTAAAAGGTCTTTTGAGAATATATACTTAATTCATATATATATAAGGTAGAATACTTGAGACGATCAATGAACACTAAAAAATGATGAAAGAATCAAGAGTGGTTTTGGTCCCAGAGTATGTACTTATGGAGAATTCTGTCATTGCTAATGGCACAGGCTGTTTAATGTTGCTAGATATGCACACCGTTGGTATCGAAGTTGGGACTTTGGACTGAAAGGTTTTGCATTGATCCACGAAATCTCTCAGTTGGGGACGCTCTTTCTTGATACGGTTGCGTGGTTTATATATATAAGAATCCAAAAACTAGATATATCGACTCCAGAGTCCGTCTTCTAACGGGTTGATGTGAGGCATCGAAGGCCTAAACCACCATAATTTGTTTGTTTTTTTTATAAGGGGAGGCGGAAGCCGTGTACCCACCAGGAGTCGAACTCCTGAGGCGGTAGCATCCGACACGTACAATCGCTCTGGGTACCAACCATAGTTTAATTTTTCCTATCACCATTAAAAGAGCAATTTATCTAGTAGATGATTCTTAGGGTGCGGGCATTCCGAGAATCGAACTCGGGACCTCTCGCACCCAAAGCGAGAATCATACCACTAGACCAAATGCCTGTGTGTGTGTGTATTTGTGATGTCCTTGCATATAAATCAATTTTGAAATTGTTGGCGCAAATGATGAGCAACCATGTTTTATGGTTCCTTTAATATTGTGCACTTTGGCATCAAAGAATCATATAGCTAACTCCATCTACTGTTGAAAAAGGCCTTGGTGTTGTAGTGGGTTCTGCTTGGATTGAGTGTTGTATATATATGTATATGTGTTTCCTTTTGCTTGAGAGAGGCAAATCAGTGCACTAGAAAATCAATGTTCAGCTGTATTTAGGGAACAAAGTATGTATGCAGCAAAATCAATCAATAGATGATATTCAGCTAAGTAGAACTGTGACTAAGTCAGAAGATATAACAGCGACTTGAGGGTGGAGCTAAGTTTGATCAACTTTCGCTATTCAAACTCAAGCCTGTGCGGTTTTGATGGGCCGAATGAGTTTAAGGCAAGCTTGGGTTGGGCAGACCCCTACCAGATTCACACTTGGGTCTTGAGTTCCTGACCTTGGTTAGAGAGCCAACCCGCTAGCGGTTTATGCATGTGCCTCTTGGGCATGCCAAGCTAAAACTAAGGTTTTTTTTTAGTTACAAGAAGAGGCCAAAGCTTAACACGCACACCCACACATGCACCCTATGAGAGTCAAACTTCCCACAAACAGCAATGGCTGACACTCTCGATGCAAAATTAAGGGTTTTAATAGCAAAGACTTGTGTTTGGCCATCTAGCCAACCCGTGTCCGTTTAGATGGTTTTGATAACCAAAATGGTCTGTGATTAACTTATTAACAATCATATTTCAAGGTGATAACCACTAATACATTCTGTCTCACTGCTCAACCCTGTCTTTCATCATTTATCTTCTTTTTCTCATCTCCACAGGGAGAGAGAGGAATTCCTACTATTAGTGGGAAGTCATGTGCTGATTCTAAAGACAAGGAGTGGAAACATAAGAAGCACAAGGACAGGGACAAGAAGGACAGGGAGTACAAGAAACAAAAACATCGCGATAAGGACAAGGAGCACAGTAAAGACAAAGATAGAGATAAGAGTAGGAAAGACTAAAGTGGAAACCATGAAATTGGCGAGAATCATTCTAAGAAGCACCATGATAAGGTTCGCAGACGGTTGGTCCCTAATTCTGTTTTCACCTTGTTCCATCTAAATGCTATTCCTGGTTCTTTTTCAGAAAAGAAAGCACGAGGAGAATGGAGATGCTGCTGATGCTCACAAGAACAAGAAGAAAAAGTAATTTAGCGTTTATGTGACAGACGTGCATGCGTGCGACATGAACACCCATGTTTGCTTCATCCTTGATGTCCCGTACATTTTAACATCATTTATAAAAGTAAAAGAACTTCGTCTTTGGCTCCTCCAAGTTGAACTGGCACATAAATCATAGTTATTGTGCTCTGACTATACCGGGAATTCCAGAAGTGCAAGATTGGCTTTGATGAAACTTTACCATTTGGTAAATCCCTATTATCAATTTGCGTGGTTGATTATGTGATAGCCCTGATACTTGATGGCATGTGTTTCTCGTCAAAACCCTGGAGTGATGATTGAACTTATGCAATTGAGTTTCTTCTTGGAACATAGAAGAACGGCACATCTTGAGTAGTTCAGTGTGAAGGTTGCTTCATTTCTAGGATGGTATTTCAGATCCATAGTCCACAGTATCAATCTTTGATTGTTTCTTCGAATGATATTTTGGTAGGACTTTTTTCATATTTATCAGCTTAATATATGTCAAAACTGATCAATGATATCTGGCATGTTCCCTTGCATATACGATAAAATAATAACGCATCGATGACATGCTTTCTCTGAAAATGCAGCATAAGGACTCCCAAGGGGATGGCGCAGCACTATCAAAGGAGAGGAGCTGATTGTTTTCATTGAAAAGGCTCTTATCTGCAAAATTTCAAATTGGCAAGACTGGAAAATGGGAGAAGGGAGGCTTGGAATAATTCAAGGTAATTCTGGCTGATGTACATACTTCATGTTGTACCCTTTCCCGTACTTCTCCAATGAACTGCTAGCCTTTATTTTCAGGAAACAATAAACCATTCTTTCTGCTTAATGTTTGGTCCAAAGGCGCCGCGTGATTAGTGGGTGATGGATGGGGAAATACCCTGGTCTTAATGTTGGTAACCACTCTGTGGTTAAAACTAAAGCCTGTTGTGTTTGATCTGGAGCGCCGGTGCTATAGAGTTACATCATGTCTGTCGCTAGAAGGATGTTCACTTGGTTCCAGCCTCTGTAGACTGACCTGAGTTTGAGACTTAGGTACCTTAATCTGTGGTGCTAGCAGCTTGCATCGATGGTTTAGTCTTTCAGTTCTAATACGCGGCACAGATAACTGTACGTCCATGGTACACATGAATTGGTCCGTTTGGCTGATCATCTCGGTCTCAAGTTGTTCCCTTTGCTTTGTAAAACTTCAACTTTCAATCCCTCTTCATATCTACAGTAAATTCTTTCACTGTGGTTTCTTAAACTTTAACTAATGGTGCTTGCATTACCTTCCACAAAACTCTTTTCTCTTTTAGTTTAATGAGTTTGAGGATATTTGTTAGGGAGAGCATTCTCTTCCGGGAAGTAACACCCGTTTTAGGACATATTTTGAAGGACATCTCTGTACTTGTGTCTAGCACTCAAGATGACTAATCAACGACTGGAGACGAGTGATGGAAACAATGACAGCTTTAGGTTTTGCTACGATGTTCTCCACATTTGCTTGTCCATTGTTATCAATACGTGGTTTCAGTGTTTGACATTTATGTAACTGCTGATGGAAGTAAGTTTTATGAGATTCCTAATGTAATCCATATTATTGTTCAAACGGTTGGTCTACTTCTATGTGGTCATGAGATTGTTAGGCTCTTCCAAGGGTTGGTGGTCTGACAGACGTGCCTGTTGGCATGTGCTGAACCCGTGTTAAGTTAAAATCAGTTGATTCAATGGCGTGAAATATACTCAGGATTCATTCACAACAAATCTGATCATGATAAAGCCTTAAAGCACCCCAATTTTCAATAAAAGAGTGAGATGGAACTAACATAAAAGGTTGAAAAAAGTAAACAACAACAACAACTAAGCCTTTTCCAGATGGAGTCGGCTACATGGATTCTTTGTTTCCACGGAGCCCTATGCCATGGAAAAAAGTAATCAACAAGCCAGAAAATTGCAAGAGCACCGGAAGTACTTACTGCACCGGCAGGCAGCAGATAATTAAAAGCTTCATAGGAGGAAACCCTAGTAAGAGCCGTTCCTTTATACCTTCAACAAAAAAGCACTTTCTTCTTTATTAGTACGGTAAAAGATTCGCCTGTCATGGCTCTCCTGGTTAAGGGATTGACTCGTCGAGTTGAAGGTATGAGTCAATACCCTGTACATACGGGGCCTGCCTCATTCCACCTTGCCAATTCAAGAAAGAACAAAAGAATTGGCTCATGAAGTGGATTCTTTTTCCTTTTCCGGTTTAAACTACGATATTTGAAGTAGGGATGGCAATGGGGCAGGTCAGTAGCAGGTACGCCTTTACCTGGCCCTGATCTTAATCTTAATGGGGCAGGCAAGGGTTTAGGTTCTCTTTTCTCGATGGTTATAATCTCTCTCTCTCTCTCTACATACATATATATATACATATATATATATATATACATATATATATATATATACATATATATATATATATATACATATATATATATATATACATATATATATATATATATATATACATATATATATATATATACATATATATATATATATATACATATATATATATATATATACATATATATATATATACATATACATATATATATACATATACATATATATATACATATACATATATATATATATATACATATATATATATATATGATAGGGTATCTTATCTCCATCCTGATTAGGTCGGGTATTTTCCTCCCGCACCATTCGGGTTGGATATTTCCCTCCTCGCCCATTTGGGTCAGATCAATATTGTCATCCCTAATCCATGGCCCGCAAAGTCCCCATCTCATTTGGAACCTTGCTTGAGGGGAACAAGTGCCGAACCATTTGAACCAACCCAAGTGGGTAATTGTTGAAGTCTAAGCATACTTCAGTGCAGTTACGTAGTCGTAGGCTCACCGTAAGTCCATTTGTTCTTTCTATTTCAGAATAAGCCATTCACTGCTGAAGCAAATCGTGGCCATCATTTTTACCTTTTTATCTTACAAAACTGATGGTTAATGAGCCAAGCCAGTTAGCCAGGGGGAGAGATCTCGCTTCCCTTGTTAAGTCCTGTTCATAATCATATTATTAGACATCCAGCAATACAGTGATCCAGGAAGAACATAAACCAAATTTTTTCTTCATATATACAAAATTCGTACATACATACATGTATAGAGAGAATTAATAGTCCATGTACAAAGAGCATAAGAGATGGAAATCCGAAATTTTTATTCATACCTATTTACACAGTATATTCATATATTTACGATATACACTATACAGAAGCACTGCCTGCAATTTACAAAGGGTATTTCCCCTTGCAATTACGCAATAGTAGGTTCAAAACTGGAAGTGTGCAGCCACCAAACCATCTCTCCCTACTCACTCCGAGAAACTGAAACTCTAAATTCAATAGTCAGTCAACCAAAACCATCATGTCGCAGAGCTTTAGCAGTATGTGAGCTCACTCATATATTGGAGCAAGAGATACTAGAATGTAGCTTAGCAGCTCGGAAAAAGAATGTGAAGCAGGTCATAAGTATCGCAGTGGAAATGCCTTCTAGAAACAGGTTCACCAGATGCCTCGCTGTGCCTTGGGCTCCGAGTCCTTGGCTTCATATTCTGCACTTCCTCACCTGTATGGATTGAAATTTTCCGAACCATCCCACAAAATTCCTTGTTTTAAGTATGCTAGGTCATTTTTAACAACAGAAACATAAATAGCAATACTACAACAACAAATTATTAACATTTGCATACGAAACAAGTGCGTTTGATGATGCACACTCAAGTAACTCTGCATCATTTTCAGCCGTTCTAAAGATGAACTTTATGTACAGCTTTCCTTCGTTGTTTGATACTACATGACACTTCTCTTGCCCTCAAAAGGAAAAGGTAACACTGTTGCATCAAGATCATGTCAACATTAGGTCACTGTCTTCTCGCTAAAGAAATTAGACATGGGACTCTTAGAAGACCAAAAAATGAAATGCTACGTCCAAGGTCATGGCTGGTCCTCATTCAGATCTTTAAGGCCCAGTATTATGGTAAAATAAAGACGCCCTGAACAGTTGAGTGCATAAACAAGATGTGTATAATAGACCGTGAAAGAAGGGGATCAAGCTACCAAGAATTCCAGGTTTGCCTGCTTTCAGAAACCGAAGGCATGTTCCCTTTGATTTCCACCAGAAACTAGCTCAATCGATGGTCTTCAGCATTGCATTGTAATAATCTGATCGGCTTGTAATTCTTATAGTAAAAGTGGAAGACATAAAGCGAGACAGTTTATCCCAAGTTACCAAAATCAAAAGTTTGCTGAAGCCTGTGAAAAGCCTAGGAAGCATGAAAGAAAAAGAAGGTGCAAACTTAGGGCCAAGGATCGTCCCCAACAAGCATCATGTCCCCCTCGTTATCCGTGTATCTGCCACCCTTTGCTCGGATCAACCAAATCCCCATTAAAGTAGAACATGCGATCAAGTTCCAGGACAAGCTCATCATAACCATTTAATTTTGTAAGATCCACTGACCTCCCGAGGGCATTGCTCTGCTTGTGAACCTATCAAAATGAAAAATAAACACATGAAATGATGCATTTATGGCATTCAGGATGAAAAAAAGACTTGTCGATTAACTATAGGAATTTACTTTAGTGCCGCTCCTAGTCAGACCATTGGCAGTTTTGCAGGACATCTCCGTCGAAGTTCTATCACTGCCAGGTTTCTCCTCATGGCATAGAGCACCCAACTATCAACGGACTTTGTCTCCTTCGGCCATTGTAAAATCTGCTCAGGATCTAAAGCAAGCAAATTTGCTGCAGACCAAGGAATCGTCCTTGCGCTATGTGTTTTGAGTTGAACCAGTAAATCAGAAGAGCTATCTATTTATTGCCCTTTGTGTAAGACCGCAGGCGGCTAGATTCCACTGTAATGTTTAGTTTTCTGAATTCGCTTTCCTCCAGTATTATTGTCCTCAGTAGGAACCCCGGAATTTTTCTTTGAGTGAGGCACATTGGTATTTCCTGTTTAGAAAACACAAAAATTTCCCTATGTACAGTAACAGATCTAGGAATATTTCAGATTTTGGATGAGGAGCTCACCTTACTCTAAAGAAGTGGGTGGATTATACTCAAAGTGCCGGCTTCACTGTTTGGGATGTCAATTTTGTTGGTGGTGGATATAGTTTTCTTATCAAACCGAACCAAACTGGAAACGATAGTTCAATTTAGTTCTGAGTTGAAACTCATCACCTTGAACTTCTGAGTTGAACCAGTAAATCAGAAGAGCTATCTATTTATTGCCCTTTGTGTAAGACCGCAGGCGGCTAGATTCCACTGTAATGTTTAGTTTTCTGAATTCGCTTTCCTCCAGTATTATTGTCCTCAGTAGGAACCCCGGAATTTTTCTTTGAGCGAGGCACATTGGTATTTCCTGTTTAGAAAACACAAAAATTTCCGTATGTACAGTAACAGATCTAGGAATATTTCAGATTTTGGATGAGGAGCTCACCTTACTCTAAAGAAGTGGGTGGATTATACTCAAAGTGCCGGCTTCACTGTTTGGGATGTCAATTTTGTTGGTGGTGGATAGTTTTCTTATCAAACCGAACCAAACTGGAAACGATAGTTCAATTTAGTTCTGAGTTGAAACTCATCACCTTGAACTTCTGAGTTGAACCAGTAAATCAGAAGAGCTATCTATTTATTGCCCTTTGTGTAAGACCGCAGGCGGCTAGATTCCATTGTAATGTTTAGTTTTCTGAATTCGCTTTCCTCCAGTATTATTGTACTCAGTAGGAACCCCGGAATTTTTCTTTGAGTGAGGCACATTGGTATTTCCTGTTTAGAAAACACAAAAATTTCCCTATGTACAGTAACAGATCTAGGAATATTTCAGATTTTGGATGAGGAGCTCACCTTACTCTAAAGAAGTGGGTGGATTATACTCAAAGTGCCGGCTTCACTGTTTGGGATGTCAATTTTGTTGGTGGTGGATAGTTTTCTTATCAAACCGAACCAAACTGGAAACGATAGTTCAATTTAGTTCTGAGTTGAAACTCATCACCTTGAACTTCTGAGTTGAACCAGTAAATCAGAAGAGCTATCTATTTATTGCCCTTTGTGTAAGACCGCAGGCGGCTAGATTCCATTGTAATGTTTAGTTTTCTGAATTCGCTTTCCTCCAGTATTATTATACTCAGTAGGAACCCCGGAATTTTTCTTTGAGTGAGGCACTGGTATTTCCTGTTTAGAAAACACAAGAATTTCCCTATGTACAGTAACAGATCTAGGAATATTTCAGTTTTTGGATGAGGAGCTCACCTCTAAAGAAGTGGGTGGATTATACTCAAAGTGCCGGCTTCACTGTTTGGGATGTCGATTTTGTTGGTGGTGGTTAGTTTTCTTATCAAACCGAACCAAACTGGAAACGATAGTTCAATTTAGTTCTGAGTTCTTGAACTTCTGAGTTGAACCAGTAAATCAGAAGAGCTATCTATTTATTGCCCTTTGTGCTACTCAAAGTTCTAGGTTCTGGTAACTTTGCAGTGTGTATTTCCTTCCACACACACGCACAAGCGAGAGAGCAATTGAATAAACAGTAAACCAAATTAGAAGGCAGATATGGATCATATGGATCCTTATTCAAAAGAATAGAACTGCTGCACTGCATACATGGATTGACTATATCACTCTATGATTCTACCTACCAATACAATACCATAGCTTACTGAATAATATAATAACTAATTTTTCTGTCTTCACAACCCGAAAACACCAATTACAGAGCTACAAGATTAGGATGGAAAGGAAAAGATCCACTGAAAAGATTTCCAGGGAAAACCCATTTCCATTTTGAAAAATCGAACAGGCTGGACTTGGTTGAACCTTTCATGCATCCTTTCATTAATGCATTTTCCTCCTTCATCATCTCAATTGACATGCTGAGCTGCCTGATCACCTCTCTCTTCTTCTCTCTCATCTCTAGTAGCTCTGCTTTTTGGTTCCTGTTTTCCTCCTTCAGTCTGGCAACTTCCTCTCTCAACCTCACAAGTTCGGTACCATTTGCGATCTCGCCATGGTAGCTGCTTGTTTTATCGAACCTTTCACACTCAACAGGCTGCCCATTTTCGTTGCTCTTACTGTAATCAACTTGGTTTTCTTCATCTGATTCCGGATCATCGATCTCTGAATGTTCCAAATCAAAAGACTCACATTGCTCGAAGGACTTGTCTGAATTGCTGGCTTTCAAAGCAAATTGCCATCCAGGAGGAGTCAGTACCCTGTTCCCTGTTTCAGATTTTAGCTGGTCATAGCGCTCGGCAAGCGATCGAAAAGAACGATAGAAATCTTCAACCATGTTGACAAGATCTGGCCTTTTCTTGTAGTACATCTCTGCACGTTGTGCAAATGAATCTGCATCCTCTTCTATGAGCTTCAGCATTGTTTTCGTCTTCTCATCCAACTCTGCAGTGTCGACATTTTAACGACAAATTTCAGATATGTCTGATCCCACATTAAAAATCTGAGCTTGATTCTGAGAAATCCAAAACTTCTAAAAGGAATTTCATGGCCAATATCTCGACTCTAAGTTCACAATGCAGCATCACGGCCAGATTATTAATACTTATGTCAATTAGAGTGCAAACAAATTGAAAGTCATTTCTTTGTCTTCTCAAAGCATGATATTTTCCAGAAACAAGGAAAAGCAGAGTTCCTTTCGAAGAAACATATCAGCTAGTCTGTGTCTACGTTTTGCACACGCACTCACACACAAAACAGAAAAGGATTTTCTTGGATTCAAAAGATAAAATACAGAAAGATCAGCTAGTCCTTGTGATCGTGTCGGAACAAGATACCTGCAAGTGTAGATTGAAGCCATCCTGATTGCCTGGGGCTGTTGTGACTTTCCCACCACCAAGAATAGACGGGTTTCTTCAACTGCAGCATACCTGTACAAAGATTTGCTTACCTGCACATTCAATTTAAGAAAAGAAGACGACTTTAGACAAGCTGGATGAACAAATAATACCAACACACAGAGACAACAGACAGAGAGAGAATCCTTTTACTTGGTTACGGAGTTAACATGACCAACAATTCAAGAGAGAGACAACTGAACAATCATACTGCTCCCAGCTTAGCTTCAAACTCTATGGGACGAAAATACAGCAGGCATTACAGACAGAGAAGAAGACCTCTAATGATGCTGGGAGACATTTCTATATGCTAAATCATCATGAGGTAGCAGTCTCCTCGAAAATGTAAACCATTAATTTCGTGAACAAAAAAACTCAACAAACTACCCGAATGTAACGTTGCGACGCAATTCACGACACTTTCACATTGAGGACGACATGTTGGCAGTTTTGGTAACGACTCTGGTATGCTTTAAACACTCCAACGGCTAGTTTTCTGCTTAATAAGCAAGCAATCCACAACATGTCAATCCTATCTGCCCATGGTCACATGAAAAATCAGAATTACGGTCGAGGATAGAAAAGTGTCTAGAATTTCGGAAATACCACCTTCATTAAGATATCAACAAAACATGCAACCTTTAATGGAAACAGAAACCCAGCGCAAAATCCCTGATGTTCTCCACCAAACAAAACGCGGCAGAATCCTACCAAGGCGGCCGGAATCTCACCCATCAATGCCGGGAAGCACAAGAAAACATAGTATCGTACGCCAAAACCATATCCAAGCCTTCTCCACACTGAGTTCGGCTATATGCATTCTTAGTTCCCAATGATGTCTCAAATCAGCATTTAACTGAAAAGAATCGTGTTTTATTGTTTCCCCCCGATCTTGCAACACCCAAAAGAGCAGAAAGAAACAGGAACTTTCGAATAGAAACTGCCAGAGAAGAGGAAACTTTAAGCCATTCAAAATAACATGGTTACAGTGAAAACTCAATACAGAGAGACCCCAACAAAGAAAAACGCAACAAGGGGTTGTGGCCACTGTGCGAACAGCCGGAAAACGGGCGAGCTAGCCGGATTCCGGCCAAAAGAGAAGTTGTTTGGAAAAAATCAGATGGGTACCTTTCTTGCTTCGTTGTGGGTTGGCGTCCCCTTCTTCACCGCTCCTTGGGGAGTAAGAAAGGGTTCTTCTTCCTTCTTTTTAGCGTCGAGAAATCGTTCACCGATCGACGTCGAGTTCTTCGAGAAGACCATGAAACTCAATGATGACCATAATGCCCAGATATTCACCGGGAGATTTTTCCCAGCCGCTGTCACTTGTGAAGCGACGAGACGGAGACAGTTTTGTAAATTTCTACCAAAATTTGAATTCTCTTCCATGGCAACGGGAACTTCGATGTTGAAGCGTCGTTGTCTCTCAGTTCTGAGTTTTTGAATACGTTGGACGTGTCACTCTCTCTGCCTCAAAGTTCCAATAAATATAAAAAATGACACTGAGACATTCTTTTCTTTTTTTCGCTTACACCAAAATGCACGCCCGGCTATCGAACTCACGTCCTTGAACTTGTGATTTCACCCGCTAGCCAATGAGCTTTTGCTCGCTGCTACGACTTTGCTTGATTTTTAATGGCAGATGTTTTCCCTCTCATCTTTATTTTGGACACTTATTTATTTATTATACACTGCATAATGCAACACAATTCCTTGTCACTTTATTTTTTAGTACATAATGCTCCAGCTTCCTTCGTATTTTGTTAGTCACATGCTCCAATTGTCTCATTATTTATCTCCAATTATATCTCATAAATAATTAGATAATTGGAGCATGACACTAACAAAAATACAAAGACAATACAAGAGATATGACATGTATCTCCTAAATAATGTTCAAATACATGAATTTGAACATTATTCGACAAAGATGTTATAAATATCACACCAAAAATATGACACAAGTTAATGGAAGAAGAAGAGAAAGAAAGAAGGTGACAAGGTTTTAGTATAGATAGTTTTATATTGGCAACCTCCTCTAGAAGGCCTTATGGGGTAAAGAAGGGCGATTAGAATGATTAGGAAAGCCTTGGAGTGCTTCATAAGCTTGGTTTTGTTCTCTATTAATGACATTCTATGAGAAAATATCTCACGATAAGCCGGGCTAACAAAAGTGAGCGTCTTCAAAGGTTGCTACTGTTGGAAGGGAGAAAGCCAATATCTTTATTTCAGGTGACAATGTTGCATACATTTTTAAAATGTAGTTCGCTTGAGCATCCAACGTGTCCTTTTAGAGTTTCAAGGCATTATGTACATTTAAAATATGTTTTGACGGAGTTTGAGCTGGAATTTACAGCATTAACAGCTCGTAAGAAGAGAAAGAAAGGAAAGTGAAAACGTAAAAGTGGGTGAGAACCATGAGAAACAAGGGAGCGCCATCCTCAGATTTGGTGTTGGTCCATTCACTATAAATGACACTACTTTGATCTACCTTTCATAGGAAAACTAGTTCATGCAGGAAAACTTATCTGAGGAATGGTGGGTGTCCATAAGAAAGTAGCCTTTTCCACTACTCTAACAGAGAAAAGTGATTTTCCCACAAGCAGTCATTTACATTGACTAAAGGAATCTGCGAAGTTGGTGAATATTCATATTCTTTGGAAATCAAGGGTGAAAAAGCCATTGATTCAGTTATATTGGTGCCAAATTAGTTGTTTCCTAGCCATTTCCGAGGGTTCAAGGTGTTTTCATGGATAAATGGGAAGTTTCGGGCTTTCAAATTTTGGGTTTCAGGAAAAAAATGAACATTTTCCTGGGAAAAGTTGAATTTTCAAGTGATTATTTCTTAGGGCGTGTTTGTTTCAATCACATTCGAAGGAAAATGGGATTGTAGTTTTCAATTAAAAAGAAGAAAAAAAGTGCCAGCGTGGAAAATGTGGGGCCTACGCTTCACATTTTCTCGCTGACGGATGCTTTGACAAGGAACCAGTTTCGCATCCAACCACCACTTTCCCCTCTCCCTCACCAGACTCAAGAGCGATAAACCCTAGCGAGTGGCTGTCTCTTCTTCGCTCAGACGATCTTTTCCTCTGCTACCGCTTCTCTTGTTATCCCAACCTCACCTCTTTCTGGTACGTTATCCTCTCTCTGTGTGTGCGCGCGTGTATGTGTGTGTGCTTTCTTCTCGCTGGAGACTTTATAGAGTCCTTTGTCTCAGATCCAGGGTAAAAGATGGATCAAGTGAAATAGGGCCAGCAACACTTTCCGGCCTCTCTCTCTGTTCTCTTATGAATCCCCACTATGAAAAATGAAGGGGCAAGCCATCCGTCTGATCTCCAACATGAAAATCCCTAGTGGTTTAAGTGCTCCAAGAATTGGGAGTTCAGTAGATTTTTGGAAATTGGGCTCGATGTGAAATGCTTTCAATAGTTAGCGGCCAATTATTGAAACGTTTGTAGAATATCGCGAGCAGAAAGCGTGAGATAATGTTCTAGTAGTGTAAAAAATATTAGTTCGAAAAACCTGTGCGGCATTCAAAGTATTGAGATTTTCCTAAAAATCTGCTTCTCTTTTGAGAAAATCGTGGGTATATATTGGCGTAAATATAGAGCTTGAAAGATTGGAAAGAGACCTAATGATAATATGGAATGTTGAAAATGACAATATAAGTTATATTTTATTGATAAAAGAGGTTATATTTTGCAAATTTTATTTTTATACAGGTTACCTTTTGATAGATATGCTGGGATTAGGAAGACCCCTACCATATGCATGGCCGGGGTATCAAACTCATGGCCTTCAACTAGAAGGTCTTTAAGTCAACTCCGTAGCCAAGGGAGCCAAAGATCTCTGCTCTCATGCGAAATTGTTGGGATCTGAACCTGTCCATCTATTCAAATGATAGTTTCAAAAATCTTCGTTATATTTACGGCGCACAACCAAAACGATGGAGCAGAACCCTGTAGTTGAATGGTTCGATGATATGCTCGCACATCCAGGTGTTAGAAGTGCTGATGATGGGTTTCATATTTTCTTACTTAGAAGTGTCTTGAGATTGTTCTATGATTACTCTTGGAGACCCAAGAGCCCTAATAAGCAACTTTTGTGGTAATGAATAACGATGCATCTTAATTTTGATTATTGAACCTTGTCAATGTCAGTTAATTTCCAATGGCTTATTTTCCTAGTTGGTGCCAACATACTTGTTGACAACTTTTATCATACAAAACTTTATGTTGCTTTCTCTCACATGTCCATGCAAAAACCTGAGTTCATAGTTTATCTGTGTCTGTTGTTACTGTAGGGCTTCTCTTGATCGGTTCAATGTTCTGAATCCTGATCTTTGTAAGCTAGGAGAGGTAGTTCTTTTTCCTTGTTTATCTATTGATTGGTACTTCTATGCTGGTTGTGTTCCCCCTATTCTAACTGTTTATCCGGTTTAAGCTAAATTACTCCCATAACGTTCCTTGAACCACATTTTCAATGCAAGCCAAAGGCAAAGGGATGGGGTTAAGCAGCAAAAAGGGTTTTCCATGAGATGGGAAATGAGACATCTCTTTTTCTTTTTATGGTTTTCTTGAATTTAACTTTTCGTATGCCTTGATTAGAAAAGGAATTTGAGGTGCACTTTTGAAGTCTTTGGAGTTTTAGTACTTAGCAAACACTAAAACAGACTGAGTTTATGCACTTTGCAGCAAATAAATTAGAGATGTAAACACACTTAGAAATGGATGTGCAGTCAAGTCTTCAATCTCCGTTACATTTCCACCATTACTTATCATATTGCATAAACAAGTCTCTTGATTAAGATGTAAAAAAATATGGCATCTATATGCCTTTTTACTTCAGCTTTCTGAGCATGTTGGTCTTAATCCTGGTTGATGTTCTCGTAATGTTTCTGAGCATCTATAAGCCAAGTGACTTCTGCCTTGGGGCAATGCCTAAATTGCTAATACCTTTATGGTGATAAAAAGGTCGGCCCATATTTCTATACAGAGATGGATCTGATTATTTTGTGGAAGTTCACGTGGCAGTAAGGTGGAAACATAGAAGTCAGATTGTCATCCTGGTGATATTTTGTTGTTTTGTTTACTTCTAGACAAACTCTTTCCAATTTATCTTTGAAGGAAATATGATATCTCATGTGATAGAAAGGGTCCTTATCATTGGCAAAATTCTATTGTAAGCAATTCTTATAGTAACAATAACATGTTATAGTGTCTCATGCTTTCTTGGGGTTCTTATCTACTATGACTCGATACTTTATCTTTTCATTATGGTTATAAGATATTCAATGTGGTTTGGGGTGCAAAAGCGTTATTTATTTCATCGTAATAGTAGTTGAAACTAGTGTTGTTTGATGCGTATCATATCGTATATCATTTTGGTCCACGATATGTATCGTATCAGGCTTTATTATTTTTTAATAATATTTTTAAAAAATCAGAAAAGTCACGGTAATTAAAAATAATTCATATAATTCATAAGTTGAGTAAATATTCATCAATCATCATTCAATTTTCAATGTATAAAGCATTTAAGGCTTTACATCCTTAGCAAAATTACAACTTTCATAATTGAAAAAATAAACTACATATTGTAATCGGGATCAACTAAATAATCTTTATCTTCTCCTCTTTGTTTAAGATAATTACCACCTTGAGCTTTAAAATCAAAATCATCATCCTTTTGATGATATTGTTGCGCTCGTTCCAAATTAATCCATTGAATGTCTTCTTCAGTTAGGAGTGTATTTGCTTCATTATCTTCCATAATCCACTCCTTTAAGATGTCAAAATTGTTCATTTGGATCAAATTGGTTCTCCTCCCTATTTAACTTTTTAATTGCCTACAAGAAAAATAAGTAAATAACATTAACAATTAAATAAAATAAAAAAACTAGGTCATTGAGTCACTTATGTTCTAACCTGGTACCCTTTTTTGTGTGGATATGTTCAAAGACACTCCAATTCCTTTCACAACGAGTTGCACTATAAGTTTGGCTAAAAACTCTTATTGCAAAATTTCTTAGGTTTAGGCAATCACTTTCAAACCTATTCCACCAGATATCTAATAAAAAAGACAAATATGAAGATTTATTCCATAATAAATATAAGATTTAAGAAACTTAAATATTAAGATAAACAATTTACCTTAGCGCATATTAGTATGATTACGAATGGCTACAAGCAAGCCCATCAAGTGAAGAACTTTATTGTAGATCTCCATCTCTCGATGTATAACATCCGCTTCTCTCATTAGGGACCAATATGTCTATACAATCAATGATACCTCGATTAACCTCACTGTCCCTTTTAAAGCTTGCATAATACCTAAATGCTGGATTTAGGTAGGAAAGTGATGCATGAATAGGCTGATGCAACTGGTTATTTTATCTATTATCGATAATATTTCATATGAGCACATAATCTCTCTTTCTTCCATTAAAATTGCTTATAATAGCTTCTTTAGTCCTATCTATAGCTTCATAAAGATAACCCATAAATGACTTCTCACGATCAACCAATATCAAAACTTTGACGAAAGGACATTTGATCCTTAATAGTATAATATAGGAGTTCCAAAATGTTCTCTTAAAGAATGCCTTTGAAATCTCATGCAATTTTCTATTCTTTATATTTTGAAGCAACTCTTTAAATTGTTCACTCATATGAGGAAAACATTTTCTTCAAGGCTTGCTTTTATTTAACAATGTTCTGTATCGATAATAAATTAGTTACAAACTGAGTAGCAGCGACACGAATGAGCTCTGCGCCATCTGTATATCTCCTCATCGTAATACAAAAAACATTGTCGTAATACAAAAACATGGTTATATATAAATTTTGTGATATCTTGACAATACTTAGTTGTTGTCTTTACCTCGTCCATCTCTCTAATATCCTCAAAGATGAGATCTAGACAATGGGCTACACATGATGTCCAATAAACAATCCCATAAGTATAGTTAACTTCTTTTCAACTAATTTATAGTTAGTTGCATTATCTATAATTAATTGGACTAGATTTTTAAGTCCAACCTCCAATATCACCTTATCAAATTCTTGTCATAGGACCTATACAATATGCTACTCCTCAGACCAGTGTTGTCCGACGCGTATCGTATCGCGTATCGTTGGGCTCCACGATACGGGCGTATCGTATCGTATCGTATCGTATCGTACTTTAATATTAAAAAACTATAAAAATTATTTAAAAAATCAATAAAATTAGTAAAAATCCGAAAAAAATCAAGAAAATTTTGGAAAATTTTGAAAAAATCTGGTAATTGCTTTAAATTCATATAATGCAAAGTTTAGCACAAATTGAACATTTAATATTGAACAATTGCATCCAAAATTATATATTTTGAATCAAAAAATGAAATACATTTATATTTTACATATTGTAAATTTGTATCAGGATCATTAACTAAATAATCTTCATCTTCTCCTTGATGATGTTGTTGTACTTCAAATTAATTCATGCAATGTCTTCTTCAGTTAGGACTTAGGAGTGCATTTTCTTCGTTATCTTCCATAATTCACTCATGTAATATATCAAAATTAACAAACTGCTATCTTTGTACATGTAGTTGTCATATTTGCTAATTTTCATATGTGAGCAAAACAAAGAGCTCCATTTCTTTGATTATTGAATCTATGACACCTTAATGATGTTATATTATTACTTGATAATGTCCCCTTTTTCTCTTATTGGAGACTAGCTTTTTAACTAATGCATGAGCTTCATTTCTAACTTCACAGACTGAGTTAAGCCTCACAGACATTGATCATGTTCAACTCAATGGAAGTCATGTAACGTGAACCTTAAAATAGTGAAGTTGTGAAATCCCTACTCAATGAACCGAGAGAACTAAATGTTTTTAATTGTTTATGATCTTATGAAATTAGAAACTGTTAGCAAAAATATACCTAAAAGTTGTAACAGAAAGGGAAATGATTTTGTCATAAAATTTTTTTTATACATTATTTTTATTAAATAAATAAAATTATAAACCCAAATTATAAGCATATTGGAGGATGCCTTTAAGGGAAGTGAAGAGAGGGAAAGAGAGGGCAGAAACATGCAAAAAAAATTTGAAAAAAAAAATTGGGCGTATCGCCCGTATCGTACGATACGGGCGATACGGGCCGTATCGTACGATACAGTACCGTATCGTATCGTGGCTTCCCACGATGCGATACGGATAACACTGCCTCAGACATGTCTAGTACAACAACAACTAAGCCTTTTCCCATACTAGACGGGGTCGGTTTCAGACATGTCTAGTGATCTAAAAAAAAACATAAGTCATTTTAAGACAATAGACAAGGAAGTTTAACAAAGTTCTTATTTGCTTATCTGTCCATCTGTCTGCCATGATAGTGCATCCCGTCTCCTTTGATGAATCTCAAAGTCATACTCTTAAACTTCAATAATAATTTTATCTAATAGTTTCCCTCTCAATTTTTGATAAGATCATCTTATACCCTTGACCAATATTAGCAATGACATCTTTCTTTGCTTGAAAATGAAAAGAATTTATTGCATTAAATGGAATGTATGCATGATGACTATCAAAGTCGAATAATACTCTTGAACTTCAAGAACAATCTTATCTAATAGTTTCCCTCTTAACTTTTGATAAGATGCATCTTATACCCATATTAGTAATGACATGTGTCATTATTTGAAAATGAAAAGAAATTGTTTCATTAAATGAAATGCATGCATCATAAAGTCTGTTTGCTTGTGCAATTGCTATGAAGCCATAACAACACGAATTCAAGGTTGAGCACCAAGTATAATAATAGGAGGAAAAAACGATGACTCTATACCATAATAAGATCTTCCTCTAGCCCTTTTTCTTCAATCGCTTCTAACCTCTTCAACAACACTCTTTCCTTTGGTTGAGAACTACCAACCTCTGTCCCAGCATCAGCAAGGATGCTATCACCAAGTCCAACAACATCATCCTCTTTCTGAAACATCTCTATATCATCCTTTTGTTGTCTCTTGTCAACTATACTCTCAATAATTTGTACACATTATCATTTAATGACTTCTTACACTTTTCTAACTTTGTCCGTGTAAGGAGCAACCTCCCTGTTAGGTAACGTTTCATATGAAAAATTTCACTACTAATCACATTTTCACAAAAAATACATTTGATTTTTAATATATTTTCCTCAACTGTTTGACCCCACTGCCATATCGGATCAACAAACCGAGATTGAGAGTCCCTAACACCCCTTCCTGCCATCTTAATTTAACGCTACAATCTTAATAAACCTGAAAATAAAAACACTTCATAAATCCCCAATCTTCACTTCATAAACCACCAAAACACTCACATAGAGTATCTTCCACTTTCATAAGTTCATATATCATGATTCAAAAAAAGAAAGTGATAAATAACACAAGAAAACATCAAATACAAAGAGAAAAAATGAAAAAAACTCGGATTGTTGGTGTTGCTACTGTCGGAGTGATGGGGGTGTCGGAGACCCTTGAAAACCATTGGAGATGTCTCACCCTACCAGTCACCTTGGAGCTCCGAGAAGACTCAAATGGAAGCTGCTGAGTTATCTTCGGTCAGGGATCTTTATAAAAGCTCCTTGGTGTATAACATCATGATAATGTATGTTATACGTACCGTGGAGTCCTATGATACGATACGTATCGCACTTAAATAGGAATAATATTAGTTCAAACAAATTTTCACTCTCCTTTATGGATCATTGGGTTCTGTCTGCCTATGGTTAGCGAAACGAATGATCATCCTTGATAGTTTGTGTTGAACAATAGTCTGCTACAATTTTGATAAATAATTGCAAGAGCACACGTTTGAAACAGTCAATGCCTATCTAGTGCCGCATTTTCCTTTTTCTTTTGGAGATGATCCTGATTTTAAGGGCCATCGTATTTCTTGGGAAAGAGGCAATATCTTGCGATGACTTTGGTTGTACCGTAGGTGTTAGAGATCTGAAGTACCATGAGACCATAGGTAATTCTCAAGTTTGTAGAGTTGCTGTGGTGGATAAACAAGGAGTTTGAGTGTGCTAGGGTTGGATATGTTTATGCACCTGTGAATATATGAACGTAGTGCAAATAGGTTGAAGTTTCATAATTGACATCCCAGAAAAGGTCACTGATGGTTGTATCTCGTTTTAACGAGATATTCCTCGAAATTTGGATCTCCCTTTTCACATTCCGTAATGGTAAGTAGCGGTTGTATCAATTATACTGAGTTATTCAGTAACTCCTTTTGGCTATCACCTTGTTGTAACTGATCTTGGTGTCTCTCCTTCCTGTGAATCATCTTTTGAACAATGGAATCAAAGAGCTAAGTGCTAAACTAAATGGAAAATGTTAGGTAATTCTACGATGGTTCAACATAGAAGAAACATTTCTGATTCATTCCGATCAAACTTGTAACTATACCCAAACACAACGGAGTGGGATAGGAAAAGAGAGGATGCATTAGACGGGGAGGAGAGTTGATCCAATTTGTTTAGAACGTTCCAGGCAAAAATTCAATCAGTAACTGCAGCATGAACTACTTAGGCTATGATGTTTATTGGTGGGTGGAGCCTGACTGATATGGATATATTATATATAGAGCGACACCCAGTCTATATTATAAGGAATGTAATGTACTTGGATCTGTAAATTGTGTTTTTTGAATAATAATTTCCGTTTGTTGCACTCAAACTCGAGTATATGCTGCTGTAAATGAAAGCTGCCTCACTTGTTCTTCCTTGATTTAAACAGTGCAGGTAAACTATGGCAGCACATATTGCTCATGCAACCTTGAAAGGACCAAGTGTCGTCAAGGAAATCCTCATTGGCCTCTCACTTGGCTTGCTCGCCGGTGGGCTGTGGAAGATGCATCACTGGAATGAACAGAGGAAAACTCGAGCTTTCTATGACATGCTAGAGAAAGGAACAATCACTGTTGTGGCAGAGGAATGATATACATTCTGAATTTGAGACCTTGATATTCAGGGTCGGGAAATTATTGGTGTTATTGGCTTAATTGTTTGACATGCGCGCATGTTATGTGTGGAGGCATAATAAACACAGCACTGCATTTTGCATGCCAATGTGGTGACCTTGTGAATTTTTATAATTTGATATTGATAACTGCACTTTGAATGCCAATGTGGTGACTTTTGAATTGTTTCATTTTCTCTCTCTGTATGTGTTCGTGCGCGTGCTTGCGTGCCTATGGTGTTGGTATAATCTCTTTATACCATGGGTGCTATTCATCACTGTTGCGGGTATATTTATCTGCCATGGGCATGAAATTCTCTGTTGCAGCATGACAAAGTGGCATAACAGATCCCCGTGCCGGGAAAAACCCGAAGGAAAAAGCATATGCCTTCTCTCATATTTCTCATGCCCCATTTAATTTAACATTCTTCTGTTTTCTTCCTGAAACTTTCCCTTTTCTTTCCATTAATATTCAGTCGATTTCTGCAATCAAGAACAGACGCCTATGTCTGGTTCGACAGAGTACCGGTTGAAACTGCTGAACCGGTTCCAAACCGGTCATGTCAAGGTGGGGATTTCTCTTTTGATTTGTTGCCTGGGTAAGCCACCCCTAAGATTACTGTATGCACATTTGTGTATGTGCGTGTGTGTGCGCGTGCATAATTAATTCTTTAATCAAAGATTTTATTTGCTGATCTCACTTAGCAGACGTTATCCAGCTTTTAGGTAAGATCTGCTTTTCTCAGTGGTATGAACCATAAAAGATTAGCAATGAAGGCCCTCGTCCTCAAAGCAACATTTTTCTATTTGCTTATAGTATAAAAAACTAGGGTTCAGAACGAGTCAAGCCACCGAGTGCTCGGCCGCTGACCGGAGCTTGTCCGATTCACTGAACCAGACCAAATTCAGGCATCCGAGTATGGACTGGTGGATTTTAGAGATTCAACCCATGTGAATTGATTTAGCTGGATTTTAGTAATGAAACTTTGCATCTTAAGGCAAATTCATGAGATAATCTGGATCCAGTTAAACTGGCTCACAAATAATTCAAGCTTAGTCATGAGATAATCTTTCATATGAAGAGCTGGTTCAAGCTTAGTCAGGCCTAGCTGAGCCTGGTTAAGCTTAATTCAAAGTCCACATAATAATTCAAGCTCAGGTCCAGGCCTACCCCAGATACCAGACTGGGATGGTGCCCACTTCTAAGCAGGATATGTACAAGTAAATTGGAGTCTCACTGGTTCTTAGAGGTGGCAACAGGGGCAGATATGGATTCGGGTTCTCTTTTCCCCAACAGTACATGGGATGTGTGTGTGTTTGTATATATACATGCACATATAAAGGTCAGGTACAATTGGGGGGATCTTATCCCTGTACCCGAGCATGATCTGGTCGGGTATTTGCCGCCCCGTTCATGCCACGTTGGGTTGGGTTGGGTCAATGTTGTCATCCCTATTGGTTCTGATATTCGTCAAAGTCTTAAATCTCTTAACAGATTCAGAAAGGTTAGGGTTTCCAATTGTTCCCATGGTCAGCTCATCAAAGCACATCCCTAAGTTTAATTATATTGATCAAATTTAGCTGATTTTTTTGCTTTAAAATGATAGTCTAAGGCCCACGTTAATGATGATAGTTAACAACAACAACAACAACAACAACAACTAAGCCTTTTCCCATACTAGACGGGGTCGGCTACATGGATTTTTTGTTTCCACAGATCCCTATCGTGCGCCATGTTAGCAGTTAACTCCCAATAAGCTAGATCATTCTTTATTGTTTCTTTCCAACACTTTTGTGGTTGTCCTCTACCTCTTTTAATACTTTCCAAATTTAGGTTTTCTAACCTTCTTACAGGTTCTTCTTTTGATCTTCTTTCTATATGTCCAAACCATCTTAAACGATGTTCTCTCATTTTATCCTCTATTGGTGCCACTCCTAATTTGTTTCTAATAACCTCATTATGTATACGGTCTTTTCTTGTATGACCACTCATCCATCTCAACATCTTCATTTCTGTCACAGACATCTTTTGTACATGTTGATGATTAACTGCCCAACACTCAGAACCATAAAACATGGCAGGCCTAACTGCGGCTCTATAATATTTACCTTTTAATTTTAATGGTATCTTCTTATCACAAAGAATACCTGATGCTCCTCTCCATTTTAACCAACCAGCATTAATTCTATGTGTAACATCTCCATCAATTCTTCCATCACTTTGAAAAATTGACCCTAAGTATTTAAAACTTTCTTTTTGGGGAATGCAATGTGTGCCAATTTTAATTTCTATGTCCTCTGAAATAGCCAAATGATCAAACTTACATTCTATATATTCTGTCTTTGTTCTACTAAGTCGGAGGCCTTTGTTTTCTAATGTTTCTCTCCATAGTTCCATTTTTCTATTAACTTTTTCCTTAGACTCCTCCACTAATACAATGTCATCTGCAAATAACATACACCAAGGTACTTCATCTTGAATATGTTTTGTTAACTCATCCATCACCATTATAAATAAGTATGGACTTAAAGTTGATCCTTGATGTAACCCAATATTAACTTCAAAGAAGTCTGTCGTTCCTTCATGAGTCCTCACACATGTTTTTGCACCATCATACATGTCTCTTATAAGGTTAATATATGTCAATGGGAGACCTCTTTTTTCCAAAGTTCTCCAAAGAACCTCCCTCGGTACCCTATCATAAGCTTTTTCTAGATCAATAAATATCATGTGAAGGTCTTTCTTTTTTGCTCTAAAATGTTCCATAAGACGTCTCAAAAGGTGAATCGCTTCAATAGTAGATTTACCTGGCATAAATCCAAATTGGTTCTCTGTTGTACTTGATACTTGTCTTAACCTACGTTCAATAATTCTTTCCCATAATTTCATAGTATGACTCATTAACTTGATACCTCGATAATTCGCACAATTTTGAATGTCTCCCTTGTTCTTATATACGGGTATAAGTGTACTTGCTCTCCATTCCTCGGGCATCTTTTGGTTTTTCCATATTTCATTAAATAGTCTTGTGAGCCAAGTGATTCCTATTTCTCCTAGTATTTTCCAAACTTCTATAGGAATATTATCTGGTCCTACCGATTTACCACTCTTCATATGTTTAAGAGCCTCTTTGACTTCATTCTTTTGAATACGTTGGTAGAAATTGTGGTTTATATACTTTTCTGACTTGGCTAAATCTCCTAAACTAATACTAACATCTTTATTTTCATTAAAAAGATTATAAAAATAGTTTTTCCATCTATTTCTTATATCATCATTTGCCACTAGAATTTTTTCATCCTCGTCTTTTATGCATCTAACATAATTAAGATCTTTAGTTTTCTTATCTCTAGCCCTAGCTATCCTAAAAATATCTCTTTCACCCTCTTTTGAGTTGAGTTTTTTATATAAGTCATCCCAAATCTTAGCTTTTGCTTTACTAACGGCCTTTTTTGCTTCCTTCTTTGCTTTCTTATAAGCTTCTAAAGTTTCACTAGTTTTCTTAGCATACTGTAATTTGTAACATGCCCTCTTTGCCTTGATTTTGTTTTGTACTACTTCACTCCACCACCAAGCTTCTTTTTGTGCCGGTACACCTCCCTTAGATCCCCTAACACATCTTTCGCCACTTTCCTAATATGTATAGCCATATTGTTCCACATATCAGAGGGTGTGCCAACATTATTCCAAACATCTCCTTGAAGGACTTTTTGTTTAAATATATCTTCTTTCTCACTTTTGATGTTCCACCATTTAGTCCGAATAGCTCGATGCACTCTTTTCTTCTTTGTCCATTTTTTTATTTGTAAATCCATAACTAAAAGTCGATGTTGGGTGGTTAAGCTTTCTCCTGGAATTACCTTACAATCTTTACAACACGCTCTATCTTTTTTTCTACAAATAAAGTAATCAATTTGTGTTTGTGATAAGCCACTCTTATAAGTAATTAAATGTTCATCTCGTTTTTTGAAGATTGTATTGACTATAAAGAGATCAAATGACATAGCAAAATTTAAAATCTCTCTACCTTCCTCGTTTATATCCCCATAACCAAAGTTTCCATGAATCCCTTGATATCCTAATGCCTCTTTACCGACATGTCCATTTAAATCTCCTCCTAAACAAATCATCTCCCTTTGTGGAATCTTTTGAAACACCTTATCTAACTCTTCCCAAAAAACTGTCTTTATACTATCTTCTAGTCCTACTTGGGGTGCGTAAGCACAAACTATATTCAAAACCTCTACTCCTAACACTAATTTCAATGTCATGATTCGGTCACTATATCGTTGTATGTCTACTACACTCTCCTTTAAATCTTTATTTATGATAATACCAACTCCGTTTCGGGCCTTTTCTTTACCTGAGTACCATAATTTAAAACCTGTATCCTCTATCTCCTTTGCTTTTTCTCTAACCCATTTTGTCTCTTGTAAACATAGAATATGAATCTTTCTCCGAATCATAGTATCTACCACCTCCATTAGCTTACCCGATAATGTTCCGATATTCCAAGAACCAATACGAATCTTATTTTCTAGGACTAGCTTCCTTACCCCCCGCATCCGTCCATAATCAAAATGCGGAGACCCTCTCTGAAAATTTTTCACTACATTCGGGCGGCAATGTAGCGGGACTAACTTCTTTACCCACACCCGTCCATGATGTGGGAACGCTCTCTGCAATTGATTCACTACATTCGGGCGAAAATGTAGTGACCCTTGCTTACTTCTTACTGCATTCGGGCTCTGCAACACGTCGCTAGGCGGGGACGCCCCAAAGCAATGCTCATAATTTTTGTAATCCATGTTGTAGAAATCCGACGAAGTTTTACGCTGGCTGTCGGAAGCCTAACACAACCCTCCTCCTTTATCCGGGCTTGGGACCAGCAATGCAAGGGTGATCCCTTACATGGGCGGAGTTAATGATGATAGTTAACAGATGAATGAAATTAAGACCGACAGAAACTGGGGTTAAAGAAGACTGGAACTGGTGTACAAGTATTATATAGTCATGGTGTGTTTGTTGCCCGGGAAAGGATGCAGGGCGCCTTATCCTTTGAAACATTTTCCCCTCCATTGAATCTCATTTCCAAGGATTCAAGAAATGCTTTTTCATGTGAAATGTAGGGCCTGGGAATCTAAATGGGCCATTTGAGTGGCGAACACCGGCCTTCTTAGACTTGAATCATCATCATACACAGGTTGAAAGAGGCTGCCTGGAAAGTGACTTCCATGTTTGAACAGTGCATTTGGCTCGGCAATTTCTCGGCTACCTTCTTTTAAAAAAAAAAAAAATCTATGAAGGCTGAAGCCTGATGCATGTACCAGATATGAAACTCAATGACTTTTAAATTGCGGGTTGACAACCTAGGCAGGTGAGCTATTGCTTGTAATTCACTTCTTGGTTTTGAAGCAACCATTTGGACGACAACCTCTTGCATGAAATGTCATTTCATCACTCCTTTTTCCTTTCCTTTTCTTGTTATAATGGAGAGGCTGAAGTCAGTCTGAGGCATGAAACTAATGACCTTCAACTTATGAGTCGACTCCCTAAGGGGGAGACCTATTGCTTGATGTGTGACTCTCTTCTTGATTGTTGAAGCAACCATTTGGATGAGAACCTCTTGCATCAATGCCATTCCATCAGGTCCTTTTCCCTCTCCTTTGCTTGTTACAATGGAGAGGCTGAAGCTAGATGCACCTCTCAGACATTAAACTAGTGACCTTTAACTTGCGGGTTGACCCTCAAGTCAGGTGTCTTAAACGAGCTGCACAAACCCTTTTTCCTTGCTCGGTCGAATACTATACGAACAAGTTGAGCTAACAAACAAACAACCTCTGTCCAAACCTGTTTCGAAACATTGAACTAACATAAGAATAAGAGCAAAACAAGTTTAGAAGAAAAGAGAATAAAAATGTATTGTCATTATTTAACAGACTTTCACAAGCTGAACTGGAATGAACATGCTATGCTTGTGTTCAACTCAAGGTGGCTCTTGGGCATGTCCTTTAAGATAGCTACCTTTATCAATTTAGGCCCCAAAAGCTCTTACACACTTATAATCTTTTAGGCCCAAAGGCCAAACTTGTAATACCCAATTTCATAGGCCCCAAATTCAAAAATTGGTCTCATCTTGTGTTGAGTTAGTTACTACATGCAACTCTCTTTTTAAATAAATAAAGAGAGAGCATGTCTATGTGCATATTAGTTCATGTTTAAATGTACTTTTAAATTTCAACAATTTGATCAAGCATACCACTATTAAAATTAAAATCTCAAAAGCAAAAAAGTATATTGATACTTTTTACACGTGCAATAAATGCACCCAATTTAAGTTGCTTTTTAATTTAAAAATCTCAACCATTAATGTTTAAGATCAAACAAATTGAGATCTTTGATAATGTTTAAGCATATATCTATATGTAGTATGTGTACTAATTTCTCTCTCTCTCTCTCTCTCTATATATATATATATATATATATATATATATATATATATAGAGAGAGAGAGAGAGAGAGAGAGAGAGAGAGAGAGAGAGAGAGAGAGAGGACCGAACCTGTACCGGGCCGTCAGTTTTGAGGGTGCCAAATATAGAGTATGCCCGTTAGTGGCCGGCCCGATTGCCATCCCTACTTTTCACATATGTTTTAGTTAGGAAAGTTCTCCCTCACAAAAGTGAAATATATGAATACCAATTTGGAAAATAATATGTTAATTTAATTGTAAATTTAGAAAAGAATCTTCTTATTAGAGTGGAGTTATTTTGGATCACTATGCAGTTTTACTTTTTGCTTAAAGTTCGATACCCTATGTCTCTTAGTCGTGTATACTTAAGTACCTATGTCAAAATTTAAAAATCTCCTCAAGATTTATAAACTTTTTGTGTCACCACTTATCATTTTCACGGCACGATACAGATAGTTGCATAAGCATAATATACAACAAGAGTGAATAACTCACCTAGTTTGGGGGTCGACTAACAAGTTGAAGGTCACAAGTTTGATATCCGAGGTATGCATCTGGTTTCAACTTCGGACACCGCTGACCTTTTTTTACTGTGTTGAAGTCGTTGAATGTCATTTAATAAAGTTTTGTAATTACAAGAAAAGTATGATAACACATGATACATTTATCACGTGATATAGAGTGCACCTTGTATTAATAAATGAATGAGAGTGATTGAGGGGCTTGAGTCTTATCCATCAAGATATTAAAATACAATACAATATGATACGATATTTTTATAATATAAAGAAACTAGATTGTGCACCCGTAACTGTCATCATCATCATTATGATTATTTAGGGTTACAAAAAGTGGCCGAAGCCTATCAAGAGAATCAAACTCCTCATCAGCAGAAATGAAACTAGAGAACCCTGCCGTTGAGCTATGGGTGCATGTTTTAAGAAAAAATAAAGAACCAAGAAATAATAAATTTCTTATTGCTCAAATGGGTCCGGATCTGGATCTCTGCAAGGTTCCATATAATACCTTTTGACCAAGAGCAGCATAATGGAAAATGGGTCTTGTGGGTTTTGAACTTTTGATGATTTGACCTAGAATGTTAGTTGCTCACGAGTTCATGATGATTCGAACCCACTATGCAATCCTTCTCAGGGGACCAAAGCCAGGGCCAGCAAAATACTACTCATTGACCTTGACAAGGGCTAAACAACCACAAATTGGATCAACGGATCTCAATCTCGAATTGGTTGAAGGTCTCCCGATTTCGGATATCCAATGTATTTTTGGATCCCTATGTGACTCTTGATCTCTATCGCCTCTCAGACCTCGACTCAATTAAAGTAGAGTAGATCTTTGGTTGTGGCAAGAATGACTGGTTTGGAGCTAGCTCAACGGTTTCAACCGGAACCAAACCGAGCTGAGAATTGGTTGAAACCGGAACAAGTGAAACCAAACCCAAAACCAGGCACCACCTAGTTTGGTTATGATTCTATCTTTCATAAAACTGGAACTGGTCCCAAATAGAAACCTACAGTTCCACATGCCAGTTTTGAACCTTTTAAATTTATTTATTTTTAATGATCTCTGCCGGTTCTAGCGGTTTAGGACTCAAACCAGAACCATCTGAGAACCAGCTCCAAGCCGGTTCGATTACGATTACAGGTTCTAAAGTAACCATAACCGGACATGTCTAATTTAAAACTGAAACTGGCCCTGTCTAGCGATGACTTTCGTGACTGTTATCTTTCACAGATAAATGTTATGCATGGTTGGCTGTGTTACTCAAGTCAGGTGCAGACTGACCCAAATATGAATCGGGTCAGTCAAGTACGTGATACAAACCCAACCTGTGATTGGAACCTTCACCGTAGAAGCTGAAAGATCCACCCCACCTTAAACTGAATTTGGTATCCGAGTTACCAACAACAGACCATATCCAAGACCCAGTGATACATTAGATCCACAAGTTCAGACAGGCCGAAAATGGGTCTACATCAGTTATGATGGATTCACGAAACTAGACCAATCCAAATCTACCTGAATCAGGTCAACTATCGGTCCACCTGTGCAACATGCTCCATGTTCATCAAACCGAACATAAAACACGTTATGTTTGGCTCAGTTCAGCTCGTCAAATGACAAATTTTCTGATTTTTACCTAAACCATGTCTTGAAAGTAATTTTACTCCGGTGATTAACTTTATCACACAACAATAATTAAGCCTTTTCTCATACTAGATGGGGTTGGTTATAAGGATTTATTGTTTCTATAAAACCCGATCATGTGTCATACTGGCAATTAACTCAAAATAAGTTAAATCATTCTTTTTAACTTTATTATAAATGAAAATTTAAGGAAATCTCTCTCTCAACTTGGATCAGATAACAATGAGCTCGGATAGTCTGTTTAGAAAATGAGCCAAGCAACAAACAAGGTTGTTTTTTGGTTGGTTCGGCTTGTTTGCTGGCCGTAGTGGAGACCAAGTGAAACTGGATCCCGTGGAAATTGACCCAAAGGCTGATCCAACACATAGACCCAGTGACCCAGACAAAGCTTGGACAGGGTTTTAAGATTAAACGGTTCGGGTCCATACAACGTGAGGGAGAAATCAGACATTCAAATGAAAACGATGGGTAAAATATCAAATACGAAAAAGAATATAACAACAAAAAAAAGGACAGCTACAGTAATTATATTTTTAAGCACGGACTAATCATGCTAATCTGTTATAACAGCCTCATCCTCTCTCTTTCTCTCTCTCAGAGGGAAGTGAAAAGGAAGCTGATTCCGCGATTCCGCTCTGGTCTCATTCATGTTTCGGTGAAATGACGTAAGGAATCCGGAGAAGAAAAGCTAAGATTCAGCTTCGTCCTCTCTTTGTCTGGAGATCGGGGTGGGAATTTTGTTGGTTGTAAGGATTTTAATCCATCGGCAGATACCAAGATTCGAGGCTAGGGAAGGTCGTAGCTCTAGTATGTAACGGGTTTTCTTCTCGCTTTGTTTTTTGATGAAATCAGTGAGCTATCATTTTGGGATCCGAGTTTATTTGGTTGCTATCTTCGTGTTTCCTCGGGTAGGGGCGGAAGCATCGTTCTTTGTTGATGAAACTCCTTTAGTCTTTGTAATTTTAGCATATCAAAGGAATGTAAATTCGATAGCTACGATGCTTCAGGTTCCTGAATGCGGAGAGGACGTTGGTGGTGTTTTTGGCGTGGTTCGGGAAGTTTAGGATCCTGCTGAATGTTTTAGCTCGAATGACACATTCTTTTTCCTTGTGATTTCATAGTTTGGCTAGTGGGCGCTGTGTATTTGTGCCCTATACGGAGAAAAAAAAGGGTTTTCAAGAGGTTTATCTACTTGACACGAGATATTATTTATAACTTGTATCTTTAAAGAGGCATATTAGTGTGAAGTGTTTATACGAGTGTACCGAATTGAAGAAATTCGGCGTTTTTTAGTGCAAATATTGATTGAGGGAGGGGAAGAGATAGCAATGCCTTTTAAGGGTTTGATTCAACAAATGAAAGGTGAGATTGGCAGTATGTCAAAGAAGGAAGGGAATTTAGGATATGGTTCGAGGTCTAGATCACAGAGTGTGCATCATAGATTTGGTGAAGATGCTACCCACGAGGCGAAAGATTGTGAAAAACAGAACTGTTGGTCTAGTATGCCTCCTGAGCTCCTCAGGGATGTAATCTTGAGGATTGATGCATCTGAGAGTACGTGGCCCTCCAGAAAGCATGTGATTGCTTGTGCCGGCGTGTGCAGGAGTTGGAGGGAAATCACGAAAGAAGTGGTCAAGATGCCTGAGATTTCCGGGAAGCTAACATTTCCAATCTCTTTAAAGCAGGTTAGTAGACTGTATTTTTTATTAAGGTTGGTAATATTAGCACAATTCATTGTAGTTTAGTTGCAGGGTTAAGGAGAAGACGTTGCTTATACGGCTGAAGATTGTATTTTTTATTAAGCTTGGTAATATTAGCACAACTCATTGTAGTTGAGTTGCAGGGTTAAGGAGAAGACGTTGCTTATACGGCTGAAGATTTTGCTGTCTGATTTGATGTGCTGTTGCTTTTGTTTATTGAGTATCATCCGTGCTTTATCTAATTCCACTGTGTCTCAAGACAAAAAACTGCATAACAAATTGGTTCTTTACGTGTTGTTTGGTATTGTTCTGGAAAAGAGTATCTCAAGTACTTCGTATACGCCAATTATCGGGTACTATATTTTGAATATCAAGTGGGTAGTCTAAATAATCATCAAAGAGATTAGAATGAAGTAAATACCGTATTGCTTCATTGATTTTAACTATATATTTTCTCATGAAATTCGTACTTTTATGCACTACAGCCAGGACCAAGAGACAACCTTGTCCAATGCTACATAAAAAGGAATCATGTTGCTCGTACCTACCGTCTTTACCTTGGTCTGACTCAAGGTAAGTTAGAGTAACTTTATTCATGTTTGGCACTCGTTTCCTCTTGATATCTTGATCATCGATGTCCTCAAAGTTATTAACTTTTTCCCCCTTATTTCTATGTTCTCAGCTTAACTATGTTTTCACTTGAGAAAGGTGTTTAAAGTTCAAACTATGCTGTCCTACTGGATCTTTTATCATAAATTGCACCAAGAAATTGGTTATTCTATTAACATTCCTAGGTTGGCAAGAAACGTATTTGAAAATTAAGTCATATACTACAGCGATAGAATTGAACTACTTCCATTGGAATTTGTGCCCGTCTATTCCTTACTGTACTGGGCCTTCTTGCAGAGATCTAATGCAACTAAGGTCCCAACCTTTTAGTTTGTGGTTGTGTGAGAGCATTCATAATGCCTGAGTGCCTCCACTCAGTGTTGTCTGACGTGTATCATATCGCGTATGGCTGGGCTCCACGATACGAGCATATCGTATCGTATCGCCCATATCATACTTTAATATTAAAATAATATAAAAATTAATTAAAAATCAATAAAAATTAGTAAAAATCCGAAAATTTCAAGAAAAATATGGTAATTGCTTTAAAATTCAAAATTGAACAATTGCATCCAAATTTATATATTTTGAATAAAAAAAATGAAATACATTTACATTTTACAAATTGTAAGCAGGATCATCAACTAAATAATCTTCATCTTCTCCTTGCTGGAGATCCTCCTTCTCATCATCATCAGCAACACCTTCTGCATGGAAATCAAATTCTTCAATCTCCTTGATATTGTTGTTGCGCTCCTTCCAAATTAATCCATGCAATGTCTTATTTAGTTAGGAGGGCATTTTCTTCACTGTCTTCCATAACCGAATCTTCTAATATATCAAAATTATCCAAACTTATTGGATCAAATTGGCTTTCTTGTCTATTTACTTTTTTTAATTGCCTACAACAAACAAAGTAACAATTGAAGTTAAACAATTTATTGAGTTGAACATTTAAGTAATAGTAATACAACATTACCATTCACGAAGGCGCATGTTACAACGAATATAAACTAAATCATTTAGTCTTTTATGTTCCAACCTGTTATGCTTATTTGTATGAATGTGTTAAAAAATACTCCAATTTCTTTCACAACCTGTTGCACTAAAGGTTTGACTCAAGACTCTTACTGCAAAATCTCTAAGGTTCGGACAATCAGTTCCAAACCTGTTCCACCAAACATCTGAAGAAAAAGACAAACATTAGAGGCATAATCCACAGTAATATAAGATGCAACTTAAATATAAAAATAAACAATTTACCTGGACGCATCGAAGTGCGATTGCGAATTGCTACATGCAAACCCATCAAGTAAAGAGCATTATCATAAATCTCCATCTCTCGATGTATAGCATCTGCTATGCTCTCATCAGGGACTAATCTATCAATACAATCAATGATTCCTCGATTAACCTCACATTCCCTTTTGAAGGTTGCTGAATACCTAAATGATGGGTTTAGATAATAGGTTGCTGCATGAATAGGCTGATGCAATTGTTTATTCCATCTATTATCAATTATTTTTCACACGGGCACATAATCTCTTTTTTTTCCATTAAAATTATTTTTGATGGCTTCTTTTGCCCTATCCATGGCTTCATAAAGGTAGCCCATAGATGGTTTCTCCTCGCTGTCATCCAATCTTAAAAATTTCACTAAATGATAGATAATTTTCAATAATCTAATACATGCATTCCAAAATATACTTTTGAAAACTGTCTCTGCAATCTCATTCAACTTTCTATTTCTTCTGTTCTGAGGCAACTGTGCAAATTGTTGCCACTCATCTGAGGAGAACATTCTCTTCAATGATTGCTTCTGTCTCACAATACTCAATACTCTGTACAGATAAGAAGATTGTTGCAAACCGAGTTGCAACTGTTCGAAGAAGCTTTGCACCTCCTCATCATATACAAAACAAATGCATGGTTATAAATGAATTTTGTAATATCTTGACAACACTCAGTTGTTGCCTTTATTTTATCCATCTCACTAATGTCTTCAAGGATGAGATCTAAACAATGAGCTGCACATGGTGTCCAGTAAAAAGTCTCGTAAATATCAGCTAACTCCTTCCCAACTGCTTTGTAGTTAGCTGCATTATCTGTAATCAATTGGACTACATTCTCTAGCCCAACCTCTTGTATAACCTTATCAAATTCTTGCTGTAAGATATCCGCAGTGTGCCTCTTCTATGACATATATAAAGATCTCAAAAACATAAGTCCTTTAGGACAATATAAAAGAAAGTTTAGCAATGTCCTTCCTCGCCTATCTGTCCATCCATCTTCCATGATAGTGCATCCCGTTTCTTTCCACAACTATGTCAAAGTCAAACATTATTCTTGCACTTCAATGATGGTCTAATCTAATATATTCCCTCTCAATTTCTGATAAGAGGGCATCTTGTATCCAGGATCGATGTTAGCAATTGCATCTGTTTGAAAATGAAAACTATTTGCTGCATTGAATGGAATGCATGCATCATAAAACCATCTTCCCACTGCAAGGTCTGCCTGATCATGCAACTGTTCTGAAGCCATAGCAACACGAATTCTAGGTTGAGCACCAGGTGTAGTAGTAGGAGGAAAAAATGAATGTATATTAGAAGTTTTTCCTCTATTCCTTCCTAAACTTCCTCTTCTACCACCTTCAAAGTTTTCAGCAACCCTCTTTCCCCTGCTAGGTGCTTGTGAACTGCTACTACCAATCTCTGTTCTACCATCTGAAGGCAAACTATCAGTGAATCCAAATCCAGTAGCATCATAATCTTCTTCTAACATCTCCAAATCATCCTTTTGTTGTCTCTTTTCCTATATATTCTCAATCATTTGCAGTAATTGCCATTTAATACCTTCTGGCAAACTTCTAACTCTGCCTGTGCATGGAGTAACTTCTTTCCTAGTCCCTGTTAGGTGGTGTTTTAACCTTGAAATTCTACCACTAACCACACTCTTACAAAATAAGCATCTGATCTTTAATCTAGAACCCTCAACTGGTGTACCCCACTGCCATGCCGGATCATCAGAAAGAGAATGGGAGTCTTTAACACCCCTTCCTGCCATCTTAATTGAGTACAACAACAACAACTAAGCCTTTTCCCATACTAGACGGGGTCGGCTACATGGATTCTTTGTTTCCACAGATCCCTATCGTGTGCCATGTTAGCAGTTAACTCCCAATAAGCTAGATCATTCTTTATTGTTTCTTTCCAACACTTTTGTGGTCGTCCTCTACCTCTTTTAATACTTTCTAAATTTAGTTTTTCTAACCTTCTTACAGGTTCTTCTTTTGATCTTCTTTCTATATGTCCAAACCATCTTAAACGATGTTCTCTCATTTTATCCTCTATTGGTGCCACTCCTAATTTGTTTCTAATAACCTCATTATGTATACGGTCTTTTCTTGTATGACCACTCATCCATCTCAACATTCCATCTCAACATCTTCATTTTTGTCACAGACATCTTTTGTACATGTTGATGATTAACTGCCTAACACTCATAACCATAAGACATGGCAGGCCTAATTGCTGCTCTATAATATTTACCTTTTAATTTTAATGGTATCTTCTTATCACAAAGAATACCTGATGCTCCTCTCCATTTTAACCACCACCACCACCACCAACAACAACAACAACTAAGCCTTTTCCCATACTAGACGGGGTCGGCTACATGGATTCTTTGTTTCCACAGATCTCTATCGTGTGCCAGCATTAATTCTATGTGTAACATCTCCATCAATTCTTCCATCACTTTTAAAAATTGACCCTAGGTATTTAAAACTTTCCTTTTGGGGAATGCAATGTGTGCCAATTTTAATTTCTATGTCCTCTGAAGTAGCCAAATGATCAAACTTACATTCCATATATTCTGTCTTTGTTCTACTAAGTCGAAGGCCTTTGCTTTCTAATGTTTCTCTCCATAGTTCCAATTTTCTATTAACCTTTTCCTTAGACTCCTCCACTAATACAATGTCATCTGCAAATAACATACACCAAGGTACTTCATCTTAATATGTTTTGTTAACTCATCCATCACCATTATAAATAAGTATGGACTTAAAGTTGATCCTTGATGTAACCCAATATTAACTTCAAAGAAGTCTGTCGTTCCTTCATGAGTCCTCACACATGTTTTTGCACCATCATACACGTCTCTTATAAGATTAATATATGTCAATGGGATACCTCTTTTTTCCAAAGTTCTCCACAGAACCTCCCTCGGTACCCTATCATAAGCTTTTTCTATATCAATAAATATCATGTGAAGGTCTTTCGTTTTTGCTCTAAAATGTTCCATAAGACGTCTCAAAAGGTGAATCGCTTCAATAGTAAATCTGCCTGGCATAAATCCAAATTGGTTCTCTGTTGTACTTAATACTTGTCTTAACCTACATTCGATAATTCTTTCCCATAATTTCATAGTCTGACTCATACCTCGATAATTCGCACAATTTTGAATATCTCCCTTGTTCTTATATATGGGTATAAGTGTACTTGCTCTCCATTCCTCGGGCATCTTTTGGTTTTTCCATATTTCATTAAATAGTCTTGTGAGCCAAGTGATTCCTATTTCTCCTAGTATTTTCCAAACTTCTATAGGAATATTATCTGGTCCTACCGATTTACCACTCTTCATATGTTTAAGAGCCTCTTTGACTTCATTCTTTTGAATACGTTGGTAGAAATTGTGGTTTATATACTTTTCTGACTTGGCTAAATCTCCTAAACTAATACTAACATCTTTATTTTCATTAAAAAGATTATAAAAATAGTTTTTCCATCTATTTCTTATATCATCATTTGCCACTAGAATTTTTTCATCCTCGTCTTTTATGCATCTAACATAACTAAGATCTTTAGTTTTCTTATATCTAGCCCTAGCTATCCTAAAAATATCTCTTTCACCCTCTTTTGTGTTGAGTTTTTTATATAAGTCATCCCAAATCTTAGCTTTTGCTTCACTAACGGCCTTTTTCGCTTTCTTCTTTGCTTTCTTATAAGCTTCTAAAGTTTCACTAGTTTTCTTAGCATAATGTAATTTGTAACATGCCCTCTTTGCCTTGATTTTATTTTGTACTACTTCACTCCACCACCAAGCTTCTTTTTGTGCCGGTACACCTCCCTTAGATACCCCTAACACATCTTTCGCCACTTTCCTAATATGTATAGCCATATTGTTCCACATTTCACAGGGTGTGCCAACATAATTCCAAACATCTCCTTGAAGGACTTTCTGTTTAAATATATCTTCTTTCTCGCTTTTGAGGTTCTACCATTTAGTCCGAATAGCTCAATGCACTCTTTTCTTCTTTGTTCATTTTTTTATTTCTAAATCCATAACTAAAAGTCAATGTTGGGTGGTTAAGCTTTCTCTTGGAATTACCTTACAATCTTTACAACACGCTCTATCTTTTTTTCTACAAATAAAATAATCAATTTGTGTTTGTGATAAGCCACTCTTATAAGTAATTAAATGTTCATCTTGTTTTTTGAAGATTGTATTGACTATAAAGAGATCAAATGACATAGCAAAATTTAAAATCTCCCTACCTTCCTCGTTTATATCCCCAAAACCAAAGTTTTCATGAATCCCTTGATATCCTAATGCCTCTTTACCGACATGTCCATTTAAATCTCCTCCTAAACAAATCATCTCCCTTTATGGAATCTTTTAAAACACCTTATCTAACTCTTCCCAAAAATCTGTCTTTATACTATCTTCTAGTCCTACTTGGGGTGCGTAAGCACAAACTATATTCAAAACCTCTACTCCTAACACTAATTTCAACGTCATGATTCGGTCTCTATATCGTTGTATGTCTACTACACTCTCCTTTAAATCTTTATTTATGATAATACCAACTCCGTTTCGAGCCTTTTCTTTACCTGAGTACCATAATTTAAAACCTGTATCCTCTATCTCCTTTGCTTTTTCTCTAACCCATTTTGTCTCTTGTAAACATAGAATATGAATCTTTCTCCGAATCATAGTATCTACCACCTCCATTAGCTTACCCAATAATGTTTCGATATTCCAAGAACCAATACGAATCTTATTATCTAGGACTAGCTTCCTTACCTCCCGCATCCGTCCATAATCAAAATGCGGAGACTCTCTCTAAAAATTTTTCACTACATTCGGGCGGCAATATAGCGGGACTAACTTCTTTACCCACACCCGTCCATTATGTGGGAACCCTCTCTATAATTGATTCACTACATTCGGGCGAAAATGTAGTGGCCCTTGCTTACTTCTTTCTGCATTCAGGCTCTGCAGCACGTCGCTAGGCGGGGACGCCCTAAAGCAATGCTCATAATTTTTGTAATCCTTGTTGTAAAAATCCGACAAAGTTTTACGCTGGTTGTCGGAAGCCTAACACAACCCTCCTCCTTTATCTGGGCTTGGGACCGGCAATGCAAGGGTGATCCCTTACATGGGCGGAGTTGCCATCTCAATTGAGTACTTTAATTTAATAAAAACCCTGAAAATAAAAGCACTTCTTAAATCCCCAATCATCAAATAACATTCAAATAGAGTGTTTCCCAAATCATGAATGTAATAAAAATCATATCCACACACTTAATAACTTTATATTTTGTCATTCAAAAAAAAGAAAAATACAAATAAACAAAAAAAACAACAAAGGAAAAATTGAAGAAAAACACTAGAAATATACCTAAATCTGAGAAGGGAGGCTTGCACGGACACCGTATAGCACGATTTTGGAGCTTTGAACACCAAGGAGGCGAAGAACGTCAGATAGGAGGCTTGGAGAACTCGATGAGAGAGAGGAAACCCGCGAAAATTGCGGGTTTCGGTTCGGCTAGGGACCCTTTATAAGGGTCACTGGGCGTATACACCGCCCACGATACGATACACCATAGTGTATACACCGTATCATGCGATACGGCCCGTATCGCACGATACGGTGCGATAATTACTTAAAAACGATACACTATGGTGTATCGTATCGTGGTGCCTACGATACGTATCGTGGTGCCTACGATACGTATCGCACTGTATCGTACGATACGGATAACACTGCCTCCACTATTAATTTAATAGTAGGTATTTAAGTGTACTTTGACTTCATCCTTTTGAAAAGATACTTGTTTATTGTCATTAAGGTTTGCTTGGAGCCCAGGCGAGGATGTGGAAAACAGCAAACTTGCTCTTGGTGCTTACTAAAACGTGTCCAGTAGTATAATATTATGAGTAAACTTGGTGATTGGTTTTTGAACATGAAACAGCTATGAGAATGTTTCTGGTTTCTTTCAAGCTTCACCAGTATTTGTTGCCATGGGATATGTGGCACACTATTATTGTTCAATCACATACGTAGTGTGTAAAAATCGGTGCACTTGTTAGCTTCAAAACCCCGTGGACACTTGACAAAACATTTATAGTTCTATGACAATTGAATTTCCTTGCTGCAGCCTTGGCAGAAAATGAGAAGTTTCTTCTTGCAGCACAGAGGGTTCGTCGACCAACTAGCATGGAGTATATCATCTCTTTAGATGCTGGTGACATGTCCAAGGGAAGTGGCACCTACATAGGGAAATTAAGGTGTGTCCTAGGTACCACAATCTCCTACGGAGAAAAGTCAAAACGATACTATTCTTCTTTTGTGTTTGTATTATTACTTGTTTTGAGAGTCCTATAAGAATTATTGGCCTGGCTTATGTATGTCCTGTTTGATTATGACTTCTTGGTACTTTATTTGGGACATACTTTTGATATCATGGACAAGGAGAGACATTCTTATTTGGAATTTGACCCTTTTCTCCATCCAATTTCTAGAAGTTAGTTTTCATCCTTGAGATATCAAAAGAAAACAAGCTTTTACTGTTTAGGAACCTAGAGCTTATGCTTATCCTGTACCTCTTTCTCCAACCAGCTTGTGTTTAGCACATAGCTTTTTGAGACTGCTAGCTGGATAAGACACTCTCTTTCTTCCAGAAGTACTCCATGTCATAAGAGCAACTATATTCTGTTGTTGGCTTGATGAGTGCTGTCAAAAGTATTGCTACCACATCTATACATGTTACAGCTGCAAATTCTTCTTGAGGTTGATCTCATGTCTTCATTTTCTTTTGGTAGATCAAACTTCTTTGGCACAAAATTTACTGTGTATGATGTCCAACTGCCTCACCCTGGTGCTGTAATGACAAAAAGCCGCTCAACCAACTTGGTTGGCCTGAAGCAAGTCTCTCCAGGAGTTCCTGCAGGAAATTACACTGTTGCCCATATTTCGTATGAGCTGAATGTCCTCGGCTCCAGGTATGATCCAATTTCCCAAGTTATGTCGTTAACATGCATTTCATTCCTTCATGTTATGATCCAATTGTTCATTAATTTCGATTTTTGTTGTTTGATAAGAATGGAAAATCTCCAATTATTAAATAATAATTGGTTCCTACAAAGCTATATAACGGCTCTGGTTTGTTGATGTTGCCGGTACTGCCTCCTCAACTTGCAGAAAGAAATTTACATTTTCTGTTTCATGTCATGCTTAAAAGATGATAAGATGATTATCTACAATCAGTTTATGCTTACAGGGTACAGTTGCTATTTAGGTATTATAGTCTCAATGCTAATTGTATTTAGTGTACAATCATCTAAGTAAATACAGTTTTCATAGTCGTGTTATCTAAATTCCCCTACCTTTTTCTCTCATATGAACAACATGGAATGTTTTGAAAAATGTGGGAGATTTTTTGGGGGGTTTCTTTTCTTTTTCAGTATCTTTCAATGCTGATTTAGAGTTATTAGCGGGCCTTAATGTTTTACGCATTCAACATCGAAAGCAGGGGTCCAAGGAGAATGCTTTGTGTTATGGATGCCATTCCAGCAACTGCAATCGAACCTGGAGGAGTTGCTCCAAAACAGACTGAATTCCTTCTTAATAGCCTCGACTCATTTTCGTCTTACCCTTTCTCCCGATCTAAATCCACTTCATCAAAAAATTCACACTCAGGAGTTTTGTCCAATCAAAATGGTGCAAAAGATGGGATGCTGGTATTAAAAAAATAAAGCACCAAGATGGCATGAACAGCTTCAGTGCTGGTGTTTGAATTTTCATGGACGTGTTACTGTTGCTTCTGTGAAGAACTTCCAGCTTGTTGCAGCACCTGAGAATATACGAGTGGCTTATGATCACGATAAGGTCCTACTGCAGTTTGGGAAAGTGGCAAAGGACTCCTTCACAATGGACTACAGATATCCTCTTTCTGCTTTTCAGGCTTTTGCAATATGCCTGAGCAGCTTCGGTACTAAAATTGCTTGTGAGTGAAGGTAAAGCTTTCATTGCATTTCTAGTTTCTTTTCCTGTTTATGGTTGGCCTTAATGTTAGGAAATACAGCTTTTCTTTGATTTCATGCTGATGCTTGCCAAGTATAGCTCAAAAATAATAATATCAGAGAAATTGTTCATTCCAAAAGAGTTGTAGAGCCCATGTATTTCCAAGGACCGTAACCAAAGCATTGGACGCTTAGGCATTGCTCTTCACCATTATAGCTTGGTAACTTGATTAAGAACAAGCACGTCCAATGCATATGGGTGTAACATGGAATCTCGTCTTTTATCAGGCAGTAATAATATAGTCTTCAGTGCAACAGGACTTCGATACCATCCCTACTCCAAGTTGCCTATGAGCCAAAAAACTTTATCTGAACCATTTAAACAAGATGAAGCATGTGCGTCTTTAAACTTCAGTTAGAATTTACGCATGCACTTGTTTGAACGTCATATGCTCTCTCTCTCTCTTAAATTTGTTCGCTCTATGATATGGTTCGACGACAAGAGATCCTTATGCACGCACGCACTCTGCAGTCTCTTCTTAGTTTCTACATCATTTCTTCTGCGGTTACATTTCATGATTGTTTATCTATTTTCTTTTGCCTTATTATAATGATTTTGATGTAGACGGTTGTATCTCTGCAAACCAAGAACTGACTGATGAGCATCTACTTTGAGTTGGCCACAAAACCCAGTTTTGAGCAGTGTTAGGGTTGTCTGTATTGGCAGTCAGTGGTTCATGCTGACTCTTACGGCGGCGTGTTTGGTAGATAGAATCTATTACTGTCAATCTCATCATCAATCAAGTGCTCACGCGCGCATACATTCAGTCGTGTACGAGGCGTTCCCACGTATGCAGTAAAATGGATGTCAATTCTGTGACGGTCTTTTTCCGTAGCGACATCCTAAATGTTGCCATATTTCTTGTTGATTTCTTGCATAGATAGGGATGAAATTAATGACCTTTCAAAGGCTCTCCTCCATTCTTTTCTGGTGTCGACTTCTTCTGGTCCCCAACAATAAACCGAAATCTTTTAGAACGATGCAGAATAGAAAAGGATACTTCTTCAGACGCTACCTCATACGATTCATTAGGAAATGAATATTATTTTGAATCCTTTGGAGATGCATGATTGTTACCCTTGGCACCCGACTAGCAGAGAAAGAATCGGATCATTATTGTAGGATTTCATTGACGCCGTCTTCCGGTTGTGGCTAATTGTGTTATCCTTTTCAGGAATTTGCTCCATGGCCTGAGAAAAGTACGAACGATGCAAGTACCTACCTGGTGAAGGAGAATGACGGGTTGTCGAGGTCAATTGCTTGTCTGGCTTGTTTGTGTATGTGATTTTGATTTTGTGGTGTACATAACTTTTGGCTGTATCACCGACCAAGTTCATGCTGGACATATATATATATATATATGTATGTATATATATATATATATGTATATATATATATATATATGATCATCTTGATTGTTGTCGAATCTTGATGGTCCAAATTGTATGCTTTGTTTCTGTCGAATTGGACAGGCCGTGTAGAGCTCGACTTCTTGCTGCTTTGACAATATGAATTATCCTTTGCAATGTACTTTTGGTAATCAAATTCGTGGCATAGCTACTTTGTTCTGGAACTTGCCGTTCTTATTGCTCAGGTTCTTTTCTTACAAACACGCACACAAATACATACATATATACATATACATATACATATACATATATATACTGCTATATACATGCATACATATACATCTACCAACAAATACACATGTATAGAACCAAATTATTAAATTACAATATATAATCCAAAATCGCGATCTTGCTCAGGGAAATGATCATTCAGACTCTTAGATACACAGCGATTTCGACAGAATCCAAATTAATTAATATGTCATGCTGGTTCTATGATGTTCGGATTTGGATCCTGTTCGATTTAAGGCCATCCAGAAATTTTATGGTTCCCAACAAGTGCTTCAGAACAAGATATAAAGCAGATGATGATGCATTTTATTGCTATTGGAATTCAAACTTATACATGATCATCCATTGCAAAGAAACAAGTAAAGATGAGCCAGATCATGTCCAAGGTTAGCTCATTCACCAAGGTCGAGGGGGCCCAGGCGGTCTGGGAGGTCCGAACAAGAAGCCGCAGCACTCTTGCAGCAAGCAGCAACAGCAAAGGAAGTAAAAGCTGCAATACATGAATGATCAGTTATAATCAGATTAGAGTAAAGGTGATCATACTGTTCCATAATCAAACACTAAACATAAAAAGGCAGATTTAAGCTTCTCATTTGATGCAAGAAGAATGCAAATGCTACTAGAATTTGTGTTCTAAATTGGTGAACCCAAATGGGGCCGTCGGAGTGCTCACAACCAAACTCCGCAGCGACCCTTGATCAACTTGTTTATGTACAAAGGAGCCAAGCTAGCCGGTAGTCGAACAACCTCTATTTGAACAGGTTTGCGAGTGTCTTTTAATACTTTAATAGGCCTTGGCGGTTTGGTTAACAATGCCATTCAAGGAGCTTTCACAAGCTAAACGAGCTAAATCACACCATGTTCATGTTCTATTTATACGTTTTAACAAGCTAAGACAAGCCAAACCGAGCCAAACTACACCCTACCACGGGAAAGAGGGTCCTAGCGTCGGAGGAGTTTTATGCAGAGTTCTAATCCAACTAAAGGCAGTTTCCCAAAATCATAAATCGAACAAGAAAGATATCAAGACTTAAAGGCTGATCAACCTCAGAGAGTGTGCAATTTTCTTACCAAGAAGACAAAAAGCCGCACGGCCCTCTTGGACCGGGACCCCAACCCGGCGGTCCAGGTGGTGGGGGAGGTCCACCAGGTCCCGGCCAACCCATCTCTCTCTCTCTTGTGGTCTTTTCTTGTGGAGGAAGAGAAGAGAGAGTCCTGAAGAGGCTATTATAAAGGGTTATGGTGGTTGAGAGTTGATGGATGGAGGGTCCGGCAACCAGTCCAAGGTGTTATTCAACCTGCTCTTCTTCGTCCTACCAGTCCACAGCTAGAGGTCAAGGGACACTGCCCGACGCCAACTTCTCGCACATCTTTTATAATTTCCGGCAAGAACCAACGTGGTGCTCGTGTTTTAATTAATGCTCACAGCAGAAAACCATCAAATGCAAACGCAACATGCACCCGTGTGTGCGTTGAGCTTTGGCCTCCCCTGTAACCAAAAGAAAAAGAAAGAAAATGCAAACCAACACGGACTTGTTTAAATAATAACAACCCACTCGTTATTCGAAAAGGTAGGAGAAAGAGAGGCAGTGCAGATCATCATTATTCATCCCTTGGCATGTAGCAAGAAAAAATCAAGCTATTCAATGTCACAAGAAGAAATAATCAATATAAATCAATATATATATATATATATATATATATATATATATATATATATATATATATATATATATATATATATATATATATATATATATATATATATATATATATTGATTGGATCTACCCATCAAGTGACATTACTCTGCCATTAATGCATTGTTTTCCTTGTTCTTTCAAAAACTCATAATTTTTTAAAATTACACTCATGTCTCCAAAGAGTAATGAGCATTTTTTGGAAATATGGGTATAATAACTTTAATCATTAGAAATATCAATTATGAACAAGATATGATTTTTTTATAATATATATCTATGATCTAGGGTACACCTTTAAGAGATCCATACCCATATCTGGTAGGTATCAGGTATGAGTATGTATATTGATATGTTGGATAAGTGCATATATCAAAATACATACCGGTACATACAGGCACATACCAGTACGCGTACCCTCTATTGGGTAGGTAAAGTGCATGTATTAGATACATGTTAGATCAGGTCGATCCATATGGACATGAGTTGCCAGATCTAAATAACAAAATTTCAGCGATTAAGAAACGTCAATCCTAGTCCCCAATACTGTTACGTGTACCCCCTCTCTGCTGCAGGTCTCACTTGCTCATCATCGGCGAATGACGGACGACAGCGACAAGATCATCGACGGCCTGATGAGTGATGGACGACAGTGGAATCATCAACACCCTCAACAGGTTAGGTGTTCTGTTTCTTTTTTTAGTAGATGTGCTGTTCTGGGTCTTGAAAACAATCACCTATGAGTAGTCGGCTGCAGCTCTTAGAAAAGGTTTTAGCGGTAAGCAAATACGTGAGATTGAAACACAAAAAAGTGAAATGTATCTTGCAATTTTTTGTTATTTTATTTTCAAACTCAATTGTTCACGGTGTTGATTGCCTTAGATGAAGTGTACATTAGTGATTTGCATCCAACATATAGGAGAGAGAAAGATTCAAGTCATTCAAAGTGAGTTTAAAGCAATGAGTTAGATATTTCATTTCATATCAGCACACAAATTGTTATTATTGTGAAGCCAAAACTTTTGAGGCAATATTTTTATGTTAGAGTGTGAACTTCAGTGCGTAATAAATAGAACCATTAATTCTGAAAAATACATAACAATTAAACTACCTTTATATATATATACCTCTCAATTGGGATAATTGAGATTGGCTTGAATATATTACTTACTATCTTTACATATTTTTAAAAATTAATGGTTCTATGGATTATAAACTAAAATGTGCGCTTCTTACGACGACACCCATATTATTGAATCTCGACCAATAAGAATGGCATGAAAGCAACAATAAGCCCTACCTTTCAACAAATACGCATTTTTTTCCTACAAAATTCGATATCATTGGCAATTATTTGGCGGATAAGAATGCTCAATTAGAAATTTAAACCTTAGACCTTTATATGTTCTCTCAAATAGTTCACTATGTTAGTTAATGGCATAAGTTCCTGCAAATTCGAACTGTAACGACGTACGCAGCCAACAATGACCTTCTCATGAAGACTTTCTATGAAATGACATGCAGCTTTAATTGACAAATCTTTGGCAAATAGCAAAACCTAGCTTTTACACTCATAGAGTTAGCTCACCAGGCAGGGGACTCGACTCACAAGATGAGGCATGAATACCATGCCTCGGCCTCCCCATTGTAATACCGTAACAAACTTTATATATAGAAGAGATAATCTTAATGAATAATTAATGCCAACAACCAGACAGAGGGAGCGTTAAATCTAATTGGGATACATAGAGAGCACGGCCAACAACAAGTAAGCTTTTCAATTATATGAATTTTTTATTTTCATAGAACTAGATTCAGTGTCATGATAACTATTAACTCATCATAAACTCAGTTTCTATTATTTTCTTTCAATACTTATGATCTTCCTCTTTTTATGGGAGTTTCTTTTTATCACATTTTCATGTGTTCAAATCATCTTAAATAATTTTGTTTCATTTTATCATTTATTAATCTAAATTTATTTATAATAATCTCATTATATATATATATAATATTTATATATATACCTTAAAATGGGTTCGTTCTAAAAGTGAGCTTCATCAAGCCTCATTATGGCACTCTAACAAAATTACAGTTTTCGCCATATAAGGCATGAATTGCTCCCCAGTGAAGTGGCTGTCGACAAAACACTAACAATGATTTCGTTCCTTAAACCATCGTTCACCTATATATACTTGTTCACTGCATTTCCTCAGCCAAAATCCATCACGACCGTGACCTCCTCCTCATACCTTAACGTTCTCTTCATCTTCCTCCTCTTCTGGACCATCCTTTCTTCTAGAACTATCAGCAACACCAACAATCACAAAGGTTTCACAGTGGAACTTCTCTGTCGAGGTTCTCCCCGTTCACCTTCCTATAACCCAACTTCCGTATGGTCCAAGAATGTTAGGGAGTTAGCACACAGTTCGTTCTCTCGGTTTCGATACTTCTCACGGAGAATATTGTCAACCAATGGCAGTATTGAATCGGAGGTTGCGCCTTTAGGAGGCGGCTTCTACATGAAGCTTGCCATCGGAACTCCACCGATCGAATTCATCGCCACGCTGGATACAGGAAGGGATCTCATTTGGACTCAATGTGATCCTTGCGAAAACTGCTTCCAGCAGCCGACGCCTCTCTTCGACTCCGACAAATCGTCCACATACCAGAGTTTGGGGTGCAACTCCAACTTCTGCAACGATTTTCCCCAAGACCGCAGATCTTGTGATGCGAGCAGGCAATGCAATTATTATTATTCCTACGGTGATAAATCTTTTACACGGGTAGTTATGGCTTCAGAAACTCTCACATTCGATTAGAGCTCCGGCGATAAGGTCAAGATTCCGACGGTTGGCTTTGGCTGCGGACACGATAATCAAGGGACTTTCACTGGAACTGCTGGGCTTGTGGGCCTTGCGAGAGGTCCCCTATCACTCGTTTCTCAGTTGGGTTCCTCCGTCGGCAACAAGTTCTCCTATTGTTTCGTCCCGTTCGACAAACAAAATTAAGTAGCTTGCTGAAATTCGGCGACGATGCCTAGTTTTCCGGCGGTGGGAACGTCCAGCAGACTCCCCTCCTTGACGCCATCAACGGAGGGTGATGGGTTCTGTATATGTTAAATTTTCACAACTTTCAATTAACTAGCAAAAGTATAAATCTTACTTTGCGATTGTAGCTAATATTATTTTATCTACTTTTTAAAAAAAATTGAGCATGAGTGAATATGTCAGTAATGGGTAGGATCCAATTTGTCTTGGTTAAAAATTGTTGACCTGCCATTTCTTCTCAGCTCCCACCAATTTAGATCTCAACCTTTTAAAACCAACACAATTTAAACCTAAGGTCACCATTAGTACTGATACCCCCAAACCCATTGTTAAGCCGAACCATAGACCACCTTTATCTAGGATCCGAACACATACCTAAACCAGTTATCAAACTTAGCCTGAAACGACACGAAGTCCAGAAATCCCAAACTAAGTTTAACGGTACCATCGAATTCAGATCGTAATAAATACTACCAAAATCATATCCAGATACCCAAGTTGGATCCAAATCTACCCCGTATCACCATATCCCCACCTTTCCCAAGGCACACTTAATTTAGCTCACATTTTTGTCATGTCACACCCATTAAACGGTGTTACGCCAAAATTGACCCTATCTAAGAAATTAGATCTATTGGATTTGGTTCTTTCCAGACATAAATTTATGCATACGGTACCAGTGGATTGTGCAACCTCACCTATCATGAAATCTTGATGAATAAGAACACGAAAAGTGAGTGATTGGTGTTCCACGGTCTACTTTTCAAAGGGATGAGTGTAATAATATTGTTTATTATTTTTTAAAACACTTAAATTCTTTTAAATGATACTGAAGTAAGCAACACCCAGTTTTCATTTATATATATATATATATATATATATATATATATATATATATAAAGAGAGAGAGAGATAGAAAACTTGTATATGCTAACTCATTTAGGTTAAATATTAGCAAATTTAAACAAATATGAATAAATTGAAATTTGAATTTAAAAAGCAAAAAATATCTCACATAAATAAAGTACACAATAAAATATGCATATACTTTTACTTCTAGAATTTAAATTTCAATTATCCATACATGGGCAGTTAAGATTTATTTGAATTTGCTAGCACGTTGGCATCTACCAGTTTCTCTATATATATAATATCACGGCCGACTATTTGCCGTGTACAAATGCCCCATTAGAAATCGAACCTTGAACTTTTGTATCTTCTCTCGATAAGTTCTCTATCTTAGCTAATAGCATAAGTTCCCGAACTTTGTCAATTTCGCAATTTTGAGACCTATGCTCCAAAAACTGCCTTTTTCATGAAGCATTATATGACATGAGATGCGATGGCTCACTTGGAACTCATCGAGAGAGAAGATACACCATCAATCTCAAAGGTTTCACGGTAGAACTTTTCCATCATGGTTCTTCTCTTTCACCTTCCTACAAGCCAGCTTCCACATGGACTGAGAGAGTCAAGGAGGCAGCAGAGAGTTCTATCTCTCGGTTTCATTACTTATCTCAGAGAATATTGTCAACCAGTGGCAGTATTGAATCTCAGGTTACGCCTGTAGGTGTCAACTTCAACATGAAGCTTGCTATTGGAACTCCACCCATGGAACTCATCGCCGTGCTGGACACCAGAAGTGATCTCATTTGGACCCAGTGCCAGCCTTGTGGGAGCTGCCTCCAGCACCAGACGCCGTTCTTCGACTCCGACAAATCGTCCACATACCAGAGTTTCGGGTGCAACTCCAACTTCTGCAATGATCTTTCCGATGACCGCACATCTTGTGATGCAAGCAGCAAATGCAATTACTATTATAACTACGGGGACATCTTTTACATGGGGAGTCATTGCTCCTGAAACTCTCACATTCGATTCGAGCTCCGCCAATAAGGTGAAGATTCCGACGATCGGCTTTGGCTGCGGACACAACAATCAAGGGACCTTCAGTGGAATTGTGGGCCTCGGGAGAGGTCCCCTATCACTAGTGTCTCAGTTGGGTTCCTCCGTCGGCAACAAGTTACCGTATTGTTTGGTCCCGCTCCGCAACCAAAGTTCAAGTAGCTTGCTGAAATTCGAAGACGGTGCCAAGTTTTCCGGCACTGGGACGTCCAGCAGACTCCCCTTGTGCACATGCCAGGATGGCTTCAGACATTCTACTACCTGACTTTGAATGATATAAGCGTCGGAACAAGAAGCTGAACATTCCCACGGGTTCCTTGACGCCGACAACGAAGGGTGGTGGATTCATCATAGATTCCGGCACCGCCTTGACTATGTTAGCCTTCGACGTTTATGACGTGCTAAACTCCGCTCTGAGGGAAGTGATTACTTTGCCACAAGCGAAGGGACCGTCTCCGTTCACCTTGTGTTACAGTTTGGATCAATCATTCGATTTCAGGCGGATGCCGAACTTGACCTTCCATTTCGATGGTGGCGCAGATTGGTTGTTGCGGCCGATCAATTCTTTCGTGACACTTGCGGAAAACAAGCAGACCATTCTCTGCAGTGCTTTCGTTCCCTCCAATCTAGGCATTTCCATCTTTGGGAATGTCGCACAGCGTGATGTATATGTGGAGTATGATTTGGGGAATAACGTGCTGTCTTTTGCACCGACTGATTGCACTAGCAACTAGGATGGTTAGTAGCTTGTGTGTTCGGTGATGGTAGAAGATCTCTGTGCATGGTGATGGGTTGAACTTGGTTTCACCACCCTGTCCTAAGCATCTAATACAGGAAACTGTAGTAATTCCTCTCTCTCTCTCTCTCTTGTGTGTGTAAATGGTTGTCATTATATGTGTGTTTATCTTAGATTATAACTCTTCAGTTGATTTACCAAATTCGAGATGAGGCCGACGCCCAGTCTGCTTGATGTAGATCCAACGGAAAAGTTGAAGAACTAGCATACCATTTTTACCAGTGACGCGGATTGGCTGGCTTGCTATCAATCAGGTTGAGCTAAAGCCTTTGCTATATTACATTACTCTCTTTGAGGCTCACCACCACTCACACTGTCAACTCTGTCTCTGCAATGTAACTGGGCATTGCCCCCTTCCGCTTCAACCAAAAAAAAAGAGCAGAAAGAACTTTTGACCAAATTTTCGACGTCTTGTTCCCTTATATATGATTGTGTTGTAATGGTTTTTAGCGAATATATATTTTAAATCACTATATTTAATGTCTAGTGTTTATTTTGTTGGATTAGAAAATGATTTTTAATCCAATAGTGAAACCTCGATCACTGTATAATGGTTGATACAACACCATGAAGTGATTTAAAATCACAGATCCTCTTTCTTACGTGCTGAAGATTAGGGCGTCCTTCACAATCCCTATTTGCATCTCCAGGTTGAAAGTCATTTTGAGAGTTTTACAATGTTCTGCCATTCCCCCAGAACAGAACTCATACAAGAAAACACGTACAGGCTGAACGAAGGTACCTTAAGTCTGAAAGAAAATCCGTCGACTTAATCGGAATATCCGAAGACCCTTGAAGATTTAGTTCTTGAATAGCCAAGGCGAACCCACCAAGACACGATGAAAATCCTGATCTTCATCAAAGAAAAACTGAAATAGGTCATCTCCATGCTCCTGAACATGAAATCAAGTTGGTTAGCAGCTTCTATAGTTGCAACACTGAAACCTCTATTAGATAACATGCATTCACACATATACATATACATATACATATACATATACATATACATATATATATATATATGTGTGTGTGTGTGTGTGTGTGCTTGCATATGCACTCTTGGCACGTGCTTGCTCGCCCTAGATATATACCATACACATATATATATGCAGGCCACATAGTCCACATAGGTATGGGCACATGTCAACTATGCGATCATGAGAAGTTCAATGATTTTATTAACTAGAAATTAAGTGGTTGAATTTTATGCACTTAATGTTGTCGATTATATGTTTTAAATTAAAATAAATTAGTTAGTTTTGAAGGTCTTCTGTTTCTTTTGTTATTAGTGTAGAATGAGATAGACAAGGTGGTAACGATATCTATACGTTGTGAACCACATATTATAGTAAACTATAAACATCCATGCCATAACGACTTTTCTAGATAAATTGCTATTTTTTTTATCTTAGTATTAGTATATGACTAATTACGTAATAATATACAACAGAGATACAGTTCGATACGGCCCATATCGTATAAAAAATCTGCCGTATCCGATAAGCAATTGCAGTTAGTTATATAATTCAATTACAAATCACAAATATCCTGCACTGAGGACGTTATTCCACTTGGCAGGGCTCTCGACTCCACCAGACTTGGGGTGTGGTTCAATTCCCCGGGTGTTCATAACTGGCTTTGGCCTCCTCGTCGTAAAAAAAGAAAAACAAGAATCAAGCAATCCTAGACTTGGTCAAAATCGGGCTGGGAACTAGCTGAAACCAGAACCATGTGTTCCGGTTCCACCCTATATCGAACTGAAACCTAGCTGTCAGTTCCATATTTTTTATTCTTTTTTCAAATTTTCTAATGATCTTTTCTAGTTTTGTACTATTTATAGCTCAAACTAGAATCGGAACCAACAGTCCTAAATTGTAACCAGAACTAACTAGGTCTCAGTTTGGTTCCGGTTCTTGTTTTCAGGAAAACCGGAATAGGTGGCTTAGTCTGCTCCGGTTTACCTGAAACCGGCCATGTTTAAGCAGACCCCATTATAAGATATGCACCCAAGCATAGAGCTCGTTATTTTTAAGTTGAAAATTCTGCCAAGTTGATCGCTTAGCCTGAGATCAACGTTCCCTTTATTGTGCTGTTTGTATTGGGCCATATTACTCGACGCTGCTGAACTGAACCTCCTGAAGTGATGATGGATTGTCTGTTAGGTCCCTTTTGTTTCCGAATCAAATGCATCATTACTGATCGACAAGCTGATGTACACCCCTGGTATTGAGCTTATGATCTTTAACTTGTGAGTTCGATCTGATGTAGACTAATTTGTTACACAAACGTTCTCAAGATCCTTTCTTACTTAGAGGGCGTCCTAAATGCATAGATATGATGCACGGGAGAAGATCAAGATGCTTCTATCAGTCTTCAAAACCGTGCTAAGGTCAGCAAAAGTTTAAATTTCATTTCTGTTGTTGATTGATGAAGCTTTTATAATCTATTATGACCCTTTTCAAAAATGATCAACAGCTTGAAGCCCGGTTGAGGAACTTGGAGGGAAGGGAATTGGGACTTTCAGATCGATCCATGAAAAGAAAGCAAAAGATTGAATTCTACAGCCAAAAGGCTCTGGAGAACTTCTAGTGCCTGTCTAGGTCAGTGATTGGCATTCGTTTCCAGAATTTGTACTGTTGATTTAGTTTTCTATCGACAGAAAGTTAGAGGTTATTTTCTGTGGGAGTTTATCCTAAGAGCCCTTGACTACGATGTACAACTTCACCATCAAACTCGCTCGCGGTCATGCCTTCCTTTCAAAATATTTTAAGGTGTTCTTAAAAGAACCATATTTGTGGAGTTCGTCTTTGTATGGGAAAAGGCTTAGCTGTTGTTGTTGTTGTTGTTATTTGTGGAGTTCGTCTTTGAGATTGCGCTGCTGTCATGACCGGGAGGTTTCTTTTGCTGCTGTTCTAAGGACCCAAAGCTGCGCTTGTTTGTCTTGGGGAGTTCCCACTGAAGCATCCAATGCAGAGTCGTTAGCTGAACACTGCAACTTCATTCTCCCCCTTTCCTTGGCATCCTCTTTTAAAGGAAACTTGGATGAGAAATAGACATGTCTGCTGCTGACAATGGTGACTTAATTAAATCATCAAACTGCGTAATAGCTGCATAAAGACAAATCTCGATGTCTACTGAAGAGAAACCGTCATCTATTTGGATGCCAAATATGAGAAGGAACACTATATTTTTGTGTGTTCATCCTTCTTAAATTTCAGACATCGTTTTCAATATTGATCTCCTTAGTTAGAGTGTTACTGTCTCCTTAGTTAGATCACTGTTATGCTAATTTTCTACGACGTGGATAGTGATCTCTCTCTCACCTATAATCCTGCATCAGACTCTCTTCTTGGGAAGGGCATGGAAAGTGAAAACTACCCAACTGATGAGCATATAGAGGCGCCCATCAAGAAGAGGAAACATGGAACACTTAGACCGCAGGAAGACGATACAGAAAAAAACAGAAATTAAGAACAGGAAGATGAAAGGGAAATGCCCGAAAAGAAGAAAAAGAAGCAGCTGCATCATAAGGACGAAAGCAGGAAGGTAGCCGATGGAGATGCTTCAAAGGAGGAGGCCGAAGGAAAAGATAAGAAGAACACATGCGTTCGGAGAACGACGCTGGTGCCGAATGCCATTGGAGGATCTGGCATCATTTGAGTTTGTGAAACAATCCTCAAGGACTGGTAAAATTGTCATGCATAACCACGAAGAGCAATAGCTCAGGGTGGTGGACTCACAGGTTGAAGGTCATGTGTTCAAGACTGGGGTCTGCATCTGGCTCCAACTTGCTTCTCTATTGTGCTGAAGAAAAGATTGTCGTGCATAATGATGATTGATTATTTTGGTAAAAACACTTTGGTGTAAATTATTGCTAGGCATTACATGGAAAGGATTCTTGAATTCTAGATACTTTTCATGAAGAGATGACTGGATGGGAGGAACCTTCATGCGCTCCACCTCGTTCGCTAGACCTTCACACGTATCATCAACATCCTATTTTTTAAATGTTATTAGTAGCTTAACGAAATTGCCATTTTTAATTAATTTAGTCTATATGTTAAAGCAACAAAAGATGGTTCTTCGACAAATAGATAATTCAAAACAATACAAGCACACGTGTCTTATTTTAGCATGACTCTTACACAAGCATGGATCTACATTGTAGCATTTCACTCGAAATTTTGAAATTTTACTTTTTTATTGAATTTTCAAAAAAAAAAGTTTTGAAGTCTGCCCACCCGAATGTGAGGTCTATCCCACCTGAAACAAGTTTTTTAGTTGATACTTTAAAGCCAATACTACTATTAGACTTTAATGATTTAAAAGGTTATTTTTTTTAAATAAGAATTTTTTTTATTACAAGAGGATGCCATAACCTAACACACACTGATGCATGTACCCTTGGGAGTCAAACTCCTCACCAAAAGATTCAGCACCAAGACGCGCTGCCCGTTGAGTTATTGCTCTGGTACTTATTAGTTTTATAAGAAAGAAAAAAAATATTTACACTTGTATGCTCTTACTGCAAAGCAATGGATGCAATAAAATGATTAATGTTTGAAAAGGAGGACACTGGCTTTCAAGATTAGTTAAAACAATATAAGTATGGATTTGGAAATAGACAGAAATTGAGGGATGGGTTTAGGTAAATATAAGGTACCGGACTATAAAATGGATCGGACCCGAAACCGAACCATATCTCCCGGTTCACTGTCGCAGGAGCGCGAGGGTTTAAGGGTGGAGCCTCCGTTTGCATCACTTGCTCGACGTTCTTCCTTCTTCTGTGGAGTGTTCGCGTACGGACGGAAAGGCGATTCCCGCGATGAGGATTCATCCACATACTGGTTTTCTCAGGGCATCAACTCTCTTACGGGCACTCCGTTCTGAGGAACGCTTTTTCACCATTCACTCTCCTCACTCTTCTTCGCAACGACGGAGCATCGCAATCCTTTCTTGTCGATTGCCCCCGAGTTCTCCAAGTTAGTTTTCTCCAACCCTTTCGCGATTTCTTGTATTTTTGGTTGAGATTTTGTGTAATTCTTTATGTCATAGGTCGTTGTTGGGTCATGCCGAATGTGAGGAATCGTTTCAGTTGTTTCCTTCCTCATTTTGTTGCTGTTTAAGCTAGAGAGTGCGGATAATGAGTTGCGGATGGTGGTCATCTGATTTTTAATTGTTTCGTGTCGTTTGATCTGCTTGTTTGAGCGTCAAAATGCGTTATGTTGAACCTGCTTAGTTCATAAGTTAGGATTTTCGGGACGGTCCCCTTGCAGTCTCGGTTGGCGATCTTTCCTCCCGTGTTGGTGTCTCGACGAGGGATTGGATTCTTCAAGAAGCTTGGAGAACAGAGTTGGTTTGCTTTTGGCAACAAATTCATTAGATGAAGGACTATTCGCGTCTTCTTCTTCTTCCTCTTTCTCTATGTTGTTGAGATGGAGTTTTTTTTATTTACAAGGTAACGAAACAGAGAGTGTTTTGGATAATCCTTGTTAGGTACATTAACAACATTGCTGGTCAAGAATGTCACCCTTTTCAGTTTGGCAATCCCACCATTGTGGTGAACGTGTGTTGCTTATGATGGATATTGGATAGAGGATTCAAGTAATTAATTTCTTAATTTCTTGTGATATCTGTATCTCCCTGCATGGATGATGGTTTGTTCTACTTTTACCTGTAAGATTTCCTTTTTTTCTGGTTCTATCTATTTCCTTTCAGTGCTTGCATTGTTTTATGTGGACATATTTACTTGCCTATGATGCAATCTCCATAGGCAAATGAAAAGGTGTCTATAGTCAACGGGAAGATTCAGTAGTTTATCTTCATGCCTTTTGGTTTACCTTCGTCCATTTGCATGTCTTGGGCAGAAGAAAATCAGAGCCTGCTCGATCGGCCATTTTTCTCCACAATTTTTAAGCCATCTTTCGGTACTGAGGCAAACACAAATATTTCTGACCCCACAGGTATTGAAGTTTCATCATTTATGTATGACTGTTTCTGACTGTCTTTAAGTTTAAGTCCATACTTATTTATAATGGTGATGGATGAGTTAACAAAACATATTCAAGATGAAGTACCTTGGTGTATGTTATTTGCAGATGACATTGTATTAGTGGAGGAGTCTAAGGAAAAAGTTAATAAAAAATTGGAACTATGGAGAGAAACATTAGAAAACAAAGGCCTCCGACTTAGTAGAACAAAGACATAATATATGGAATGTAAGTTTGATCATTTGGCTACTTCAGAGGACATAGAAATTAAAATTGGCACACATTGCATTCCCCAAAAGGAAAGTTTTAAATACCTAGGGTCAATTTTTCAAAGTGATGGAAGAATTGATGGAGATGTTACACATAGAATTAATGCTGGTTGGTTAAAATGGAGAGGAGCATCAGGTATTCTTTGTGATAAGAAGATACCATTAAAATTAAAAGGTAAATATTATAGAGCAGCAATTAGGCCTGCCATGTTTTATGGTTCTGAGTGTTGGGCAGTTAATCATCAACATGTACAAAAGATGTCTGTGACAGAAATGAAGATGTTGAGATGGATGAGTGGTCATACAAGAAAAGACCGTATACATAATGAGGTTATTAGAAACAAATTAGGAGTGGCACCAATAGAGGATAAAATGAGAGAACATCGTTTAAGATGGTTTGGACATATAGAAAGAAGATCAAAAGAAGAACCTGTAAGAAGGTTAGAAAAACTAAATTTGGAAACTATTAAAAGAGGTAGAGGACGACCACAAAAGTGTTGGAAAGAAACAATAAAGAATGATCTAGCTTATTGGGAGTTAACTGCTAACATGACACACGATAGGGATCTGTGGAAACAAAGAATCCATGTAGCCGACCCCGTCTAGTATGGGAAAAGGCTTAGTTGTTGTTGTTGTTGTTGTTGTTGTTGTTTCTGACTGTCTTTGACTTATTCTTTCATTTTCTTAATTTTCACTTGAATTTAGTTTTGTTGGCATGATCTGAATCTGCATGGTGGTTTATGCATGTGTATGATTGCTGACCTATATATTACTGGAAAACAGCCTGTCCTAAATATGTTAGCGAGAGAAATAGCAATCATGCTTGCACTGCAACTTGGGCCAATTACAAATATGAAAAAATTTATAACCATAAAGGCATATGAAGGATAATATCCATTATTTGCCTTCACTGATGCCAATGTTGTAGATGTGACCGTTTGGAGGGAGGGTAGGAGGTGGATGCAGTGTTGTCTGACGCGTATCGTATCATGTATTGCTGGGCTCCACGATACGGGCGTATCGTATCATATCATATCGTATCGTACTTTAATATTAAAATAATGTAAAAATTAATTAAAAATTAATAAAAAATAGTAAAAAATCAGGAAAAATCTGATAATTGCTTTAAATTCATATAATGTAAGTTTAGTACAGATTGAGCATTCAGCATTGAACAATTGCATCCAAATTTACATATTTTGAATCCAAAAAATAAAATACATACATAGTTTACACTTTACAGTACACTACAGTTACATATAATGTTACAATTTACAAATTGTAATCAGGATCATCAACTAAATAATCTTCATCTTCTCCTTGTTGCAGATCCTCATCATCATCAGCCACGCCCACACCTTCTTCTTCAAAATCAAATTCTTCATCTCCATAATGTTGTTGCGCTCCTTCCAAATTAATCCAGGCAACGTCTTCTTTTGTTAGGAGGGCATTTTCTTCAGTGTCTTCCATAACCCAATCTTCTAATATATCAAAATTATCCAAACTTATTGGATCGAACTGACTTTCTTCTCTATTTACTTTTTTTAATTGCCTACGACACAAACAAAGATAAACAATTAGTAAGTAATATTAACAATTGAAAACTGAAGTTAAATAATATCGAATTGAAAATTTGAAAGTAATACAACATTACCTTTCACGAAGGCGCATGTTACAACGAATATAAACCAAATCATTAAGCCTTTTGTATTCCAACCTGTTGCGCTTTTTTGTATGGATGTGTTCAAAAACACTCCAATTTCTTTCACAACCTGTTGCACTACAGGTTTGGCTTAAGACTCTAACTACAAAATCTATAAGGTTTGGACAATCACTTCCAAACCTGTTCCACCAAATATCTGTAAAAAAAAATAAACATTAGAGACATAATAATCCACAGTAATGTAAGATGCAACTTAAATATGAAAATAAACAATGTACCTAGACGCATCATAGAGCGGTTGCGAATTGCAACAGGCAAACCCATAAAGTGAAGAGCATTATCATATATCTCCATCTCTCGATGTATCGCATCTACTATGCTCTCATCAGGGACTAATATGTCGATGCATTCAATGATTCCTCGATTAACCTCACCATCCCTTTTGAAGGTTGCTGAGTACCTCAATGATGGGTTTAGATAGTAGGCTGCTGCATGAATAGGTTGATGCAATTGTTTATTCCATCTACTATTAATTATTTTCCACATGGGCACATAATCTCTTTTTTTTCCATTAAAGTTATTTCTGATCGCTTCTTTTGCCCTGTCCATGGCTTCATAAAGGTAGCCCATAGATGGTTTCTCCTCGCTGTCAGCCAATCTCAAAACTTTCACTAAAGGACAAGTAATTTTCAATAATTTGATACATGCATTCCAAAATAAACTTCTAAAAACCGTTTCTGCAATCTCATTTAACTTTCTGTTCCTTCTGTTTTGTGGCAACTCTGCAAATTGTTGCCACTCATCTGAGGAGAACATTCTCTTTAAAGCTTGCTTCTGTCTCACAATACTCTGTACAGATAAGAAGTTTGTTGCGAACCGAGTTGCAGCTGTGCGAAGAAGCTCTACACCTTCTGTCTATCTCCTCATCATACACAAAATAAATGCATGGTTGTAAATGAATTTTGTAATATCTTGGCAACACTCAGTTGCTGCCTTTATTTCATCCATCTCACTAATGTCCTCGAGGATGAGATCTAAACAATGGGCTGCACATGGTGTCCAGTAGAAAGTCCCATAAATATCAGCTAACTCCTTTCCAGCTGCTTTGTAGTTAGCTGCATTATCTATAATCAATTGGACTACATTTTCTAGCCCAACCTCCTGTATAACCTTATCAAATTCCTCTCGTAGGATCTCTGCAGTGTGCCTCTCTTCTGACATATCTAGAGATCTCAAAAACATGAGTCCTTTAGGACAATATACAAGAAAGTTTAGCAATGTCCTTCCTCGCCTATCGGTCCATCCATCTGCCATGATAGTGCATCCTGTTTTCTTCCACGATTGTCTCAAAGTCGAACAATATTGTTGCACTTCAATCACGGTCTGATCTAATATCTTCCCTCTCAACTTCTGATAAGAGGGCATCCTGTATCCTGGACCAATGTTAGCAATTGCATCTGCCATTGCTTGAAAATGAAAACTGTTTGCTGCATTAAATGGAATGCATGCATCATAAAACTATCTGCCCACTGCAAGGTCTGCTTGATCGTGCAGTTGTTCTAAAGTCATAGCAGCACGAATTCCTGGTTGAGCACCAGGTGTAGTGGAAGGAGGAAAGAACGAATGTATGCTAGAAGAAGAAGCTCTTCCTCTACTCCTTCCTGAACTTCCTCTTCTACCACCTCCAAAGTCTTCAGCTGCAACTCTCTTTCCTCTGCTAGGTGCTCGCGAACTGCTACTACCAATATGTTTTCAATGTTGTTTCCTCTGCCTATTGTTTGTGCTCGTATTACTTTTTTTCTGAATCCCTTGTATTTTGCCCTCTTGAATTTCGGATTTGTTAAATTCTTCACAATTTCAACAGTTCATTGCATTTTATCTATCTTTGATAGCATCTTAAAGTGTCTTGTCTGTGATTCTGCAATTCAGAAGTTGTACAGGACCTCTATCTCAAAATGTTAAAATCTGTTGAAGCTCGAACCATGCCTCCCAATGTGTGGTTGAGAACTATGTTTGAAAGCTGTATTAACCGCGAAGATGTGAAGCTTTTATTTCAAATATTGCAAAGGCTTCGAACTTTTGTGAGTGGTCAATTGATTACATGATAACCTCTATGTTCTTGATAATCTTTTGGATAAAATACTTTAGACATGTAAATACATTCTTATCTGCATTGCACCCAAACTAACATTAATTATCTCTTGCAACAGAGGTTATCCAACCTTCGCATCCATGATAATTTTAATTCCCAGTACTGTATGAAAGTTGCAGAGGCTTGTGCTCGTGCTGGTGCTCTAGATTTTGGTATGAGATTGATGTTAAATTGTAATATTTTCCTGTATCTTTTTGTTTGTGATTTTTTAGTTTTATTTTTTCTGATTAAAAGGGACTAGCTATTAGCATTCAGCTAGCTTTTATGTATGCTCAACTTTAGTTGGACTAGGAGTCGCATTAGTGCTCTAGTAAAATGAAGATAGCGTCAAAGTTGGATACTCTATCGGGTCAAGTTTTTATATTTTGATGCCTGATTCAATGGGCATCTATCTGCAACGAGTTAAAAATCTCTTGGCTCCATTCCTATTAGCATAGCAAGCAGTGACCCTGTTGCATATATGCAGGAGAGAAAGCACTTTGGAAACACAATGTATATGGTATAACCCCAAGTATTGGGTCCGCTCATTACTTACTGGTAATTTCAATCCCGTACTCCTTTATTTGGTACAGCTTTTTTTTTTTGTAATGTTCTTGCATAACATTGTTTGACTGCTTCAAACTTGGCTGTAGCGTTATGCAAAAGAACACAATGACTTAAAGGCTATGATTAAGATATTGCAAGTCATGAAAAGGAATTCCTTAGAACTACAACCAACCACAGCTGACATAGTTTTCAGGTACTCAAGTTCTATTCTAGTGCTTGGACGAGCTTATCTTTTCAAAGAATAGGATTTGGATTGTGAAAAAGTAAACACCTCCTTTGTTTAGGAAAAATCACATGCTGGTTCTCAATATTGAGCAAAGGATCCGCTTTTTAGCTCTTGTTTTTGATGATTTTCTGACGTAACATACAAATGTTTTGCACCCATAGTGGTTGCTTAACTGCAGGGTGCTCTGACGCCCTTGTTGCAGATGGGGAGTTCAACTCCATTGGGGGTCCACGTTTGTGTTAGGCTTCGACCTTCCTTTGTAACCAATAAAGGAAAACATACAAATGCTTGTGATTATTAGCATAGTATGAAACTTACATGCGTCAAGGATAATGATGTTTATTCTTGAAGCTTCTATAAGTTAAGAGTTCATTTGATTGGTCATTAGGTGTTGGACCTTCTCCACGGTAAAGGCATATTGGAGCCATTATGCTGATGTTGTAACTGTGATCTACTGTTGCATGGACTCAGAAGTTTCATTCAGGTGCTAGTCACAATATTGATTGCATTTATCTTCATGCAGCATCTGTTACAATGCTGGAGACTGGGATTTGATGTGTAAGCTTGCAAAAAAGTTTATTAGGAGCAGAGTAAGACTGCATCAAACTGCTTACGACATTTGGATGGATTTTGCTGCAAAAATGGGTAAAAATCTCCTTAATGCGAGATTGTAGGATGTGTGCATTGGCTTCATTTCAACAAGAGGAAGGACTGATAATCACTAATTACTTACCCAGAAAAGTAATGCAATTATTCTGGTGACACAATTTTTTTAAGGCTTTGTCATGAATGAGACAAGGAACTCCGAGCCTCATGTTTGCTGATTCAGCAACTGTGAAGCCAAAATTTTAACTCAGATCCAAACTGCGGTTCATATTTTTAAGTTTTTCTTTTGGTGAGTCATAATTTGAGTGACTAATTTTGAATGGATATGACAAATATATTTATTCTTACACTTAGCAATGTAAGGCGAAGCATTCAAGCAAATAGAAAAGTTAATTTTAAGAAGATGAATATGTTCTGTATTATGATAAGTTTGTGGACGAGCTTGTCTTTGGAATGTGTGTATTATCAAGGAAAGAAGGATACTCGAGTAACAGTTTCCTTTCTTAAGAGTTATCATGTTACGAACTTGCTGTTGAAGCTCGTTCCCTTTTGCATCTCTCAAAAAATAGCCTGATATACTATTGTCTCTTCATGATAAGTATATTGTTTAGGGGCACTGAGAAAAAATTTTGGATGGTAGTTGTGGTGCTATTGGTCTTAGGTAGAGAACCATTCTAGTAAAAGAAGAGTGGATTCTTTGAGCTTACAGAAGAATTTCAAGCCACATCATGCCAAGTCTTGCCCTAGGATGGACGTTCCTCCTTAAGCCAAGTGTAGGTGTAGATTGAACTTGATGCTTCGATTCACTTGGAATGAACTTCTATCTTTTGCCTAGTAAAAGAAGAGTCTGTTCTTTGAGCCTATACTTTCTTCAAATCATGATGACTGATCGATGTTTGGGGTAGTAAACAATCTTTTGGTAATCACACAATTACAAAGAACATGTTGCAGAATCGAGCACCAAAAGTAAGGTCAGCTATATAGACAATTATCGTGGAGATCTGCAGATGGAGTTGGTTTCTCCCATTACAAGGTCAGGATAGAGAACAGTATGAGTGCTTATTCCCCATTAGATGGTATCTGCTCAGCAATTGATACATAAACGCTAAAGAAAGTAGAAAGTTATAATACCAAATCTGTTTCTTTTACCCATTGATATGATTTCCACGAGCGAGCAGTATGTTTATAATTGAAGGAAATGATATGATAGGAAAAGTGATGAGAACTCACAGAAGTAGCTGAAGGTTATAAAATGACAAAGGAAATTATATACATGTCAACAATCGATATGGTTTGTTCAGTATCAATCTACATCTTATGCATATCCTAGTCAAATATATCTTGTTGATAGCTGCATCAAGGGCTTTTCTAAATCACTTCCATTCAAATATATCTTGTTGATAGGTATGCCAAATGTGTTCAGTGATTGTATCGGGTCTCAGTTCCAAACATGAAGATGACTCTCTTTTGACCACTCTGTTCTCCATGTTTGGCAAATCGCACTTCCTTGAACATATGCAGAAATTTTTTAAGTATGTTTTTCCGTTCCAATGTGGTAGCAAAATGTAATGCTGGTGCTTATTTAAGAGTTCCACCTTTGCTGAAAAAGAAATAGTTTGCAACTTTGCAAGGAGATTCTGCAGAATATGTAGCTTTTTATGAATAGCCAGAAACGAGATGTCTAACAAGGGACTGGTTTGTACTCGTTAACGAAAGATGGATCAAATAGTTAATCTGTAAACTGCACAGACCCTGTTGTTAGGGAGCTAATTCATGATTTTTTTTCTCCATCAAGGGGCAGATCTAATTTGTGCTGTTTTTCGCTCCACCAAGGGGCTGAGACATCTCTGTGACATGTTTAATAATGAAATTGAAACTTGAAAGTGGATCAGCTGGAAAGGATGAAATGAAGCAAAAGATTGGAAAGTGCTATGATGCAAAATTGAGGTAGTGGTCAAAGCTAGGAACCAAGAATCCAACTTCTCTGTCGTACTGCCAGTCCATTCCTGCTGTGCATTCTATATTAGTCACTTCCATAATCATTACTTGAGTCATCTTCTGATAAATAGTAGAATGTGCTTTATGTCATTTACGTGAAGCTGCAATTTCTTTACCACTGGCTTCAGTTTTTAATCTTTGTTGCCCATCATATATTTCATGCTTCCGGATTATCTTTTACTACTCTTGTGGGCCTAGACACTTGATACTTTTGCTTAAATTTGCAGGTAAAGCTGACTCAATATGGGAAATTGAGAAGCACAGATCAGAGTCTGGGAAGCAGCACACTATTTCAAGTGCTTTTGCTTGTGCCAAGGTGGGAACATGTAACAACTCCCACCCCACCCCACCTTCTAATCCGTGATTCTAGCTTCCACTTTTATGAGACTGACTAGGCTAACACAGAGTTTAGCATCTTGCTGAAAAATTGTCCTCTCAATATATTCTGTTTCCTTGCACTGGACATGTGACCTCTCATAGTTATGAGATGGATTATAGAGTCTTGAATTGTAGCCAAAGAATTCTAAGCAAGGCCTCGCATTTTCTCCAAATACTCTAATTGGTGCTCTATAATATTTACCTTTAAACTTCAATGGTATCTTCTTATCATATAGAATACCTTATGCCCCTTTCCATTTTAACCAACGGGCATTACTTCTATGTATAACATCTCCATCAATTTTTCAATCACTTTGAAAAATTGACCCTAGATATTTAAAACTTTTCTTGTGAGGAATACAATGTGTGCCAATCTTAATTTCTAGTACCCAAGCGATCAAACTCCACCCATGTAAGGGATCACCCTTGTATGGCTGGTCCCAAGCCCGGATAAAGGAGGAGGGTTGCGTTAGGCTTCCGATAGCCGGCGTAAAACTTTGCCGGACTTATCTACCATGGATTGAAAACAAAGAATCTATGTAGTCGACCCCATCTAGTATGGGAAAAGGCTTATTTGTTATTGTAATTGTTGTTAATCTACTAAGTCGAAAGCCTTTACTTTTTAATATTTCTCTCCATAGTTCTAATTTCTTATTAACTTTTTTCTTAGACTCTTACACTAACACAATGTCATATGCAAATAACATACACAAAGGTACTTCATCTTGAATATGTTTTGTTAACTCATTGACTAATATAAATAAATATAGATTTAAAGTTGATCTCTGATGAAACCCAATATTAACTACAAAGGAGTCTATATAGGTATAATGTACTCGCTTTCCATTCCTCATGCATCTTTTAGGTTCTCCATATTTCATTAAATAGTCTTGTGAGTCAAGTGAGCCCTATCTCTTCTAGGATTTTTCATACTTTTATAGGAATATTGTATGGTCCTACATATTTACCAACCTTCATATATTTAAGAGTCTCTTTGACTTCGTTCTTTTAAATACGCTGATAGAAATTGTGGTTTATATACTTTTCTGATTTGGCTAACTCTCCTAAGCTAATACTACCATATGTATTTTCGTTAAAAAGCTTATAGAAATAATTTTCTCATCTATTTTTTATATCATCATTCGGTACTAGAATCTTTTCATCTAAAAAAAGTAAGATCCTTAGTTTTCTTATCTCTAGTATTAACTATCCTAAAAATATCTCTTTTACCTTCTTTTGAGTTAAGCCTTTTATATAAATCCTCCCAAATTTTGGCTTTCACTTCTCATTGTTGTACTATGAATGTAATATATTTGGTTGTTTAGCTGCTTGTGTTGGTCGATCTCTTGGCAAGCTAATTGACTTGATTCTCCAACTCAACTTTGACGGTTGGCTGGTGCAAGGCCTAAATATCATATTCATCATATGTTTGATTTGATATAAACTCTAACGGCTTTTGGACATTCTCAGAACAAATTAACTCATTCTGCATGTTGAAAGTGATCTGATCAGCTTGTTGCTAATATTTGTGAGAATATTAGGAATTTGTTTCTTATTTTCAGTTGTGTGGTAATGTAAATCTGTAGACTCTGCACTGCACCTGCATCTGTGCTGTATTTTTTTTTTCCTACGGTGCAATATGATTCCAATAGGTCTTGAGTTGCTTGTCTCAATGAATAGTTTGTCCTTCTCTGATTCACAAGATTCCTATTTGAATGATAATAGCTTCCGAGAAGTTTTGGGCATGTCTTTAGGTATGCCAGTAAAAAGGATAATGTCTAGTTAATTCTGCTTCACGACCATTTGATAGTTGACACGATAACTGATTCGTTGTTGCGGAACTTATGAATCTGAAAAATGGTTTTCTAATATAGGGGTATCTACTCCAACATCAGCCTGAAAATTCTGCTGACATCATTCATGTTCTTAGTCAGGTGCGTCATTGAAACATCGACATGCTACAGCATCTGTACTTTGCATCATTATACTTTACTTATGTATGTGCGCTCAGATAAGTTGGTCTTTGCTGGGATTCTTATGAAGTCGTTCTTTTTAATGTTTCCATATACAAAATAATTTCTTTATTTATGTATTTACTTCATTAATAATGTTGCTGCTCCATGCTCTGGATTGTGATTGTTTCCAGTAACTACTTCGTTAGGCTCATTTCACATTTGCTGCTGGTAACTATGCCAATCACGTATTCTGAATTGTGATAAATTCACCTCTTATTATCCAAGTGCGCACCAAAAAATGCCTCGTTCTTTCTATTCTATGCAGTGTAAAAGGTATCAGTTGAAGTTGTGTGTAAAGTCCAACTCTGACATTCTACTTGAGGTTTTTGCAACTTTGACGTAATTGCCTCATGTTGGATAACTTGATATAAGTCTTTCTCTAATACGGTTATCGGCATCCCTTCTTTCTCTTTTGAGATAGTTAAGTGCATTCTTGTTTTGTCCTTGCAAATGGAATAGCTTTATCAGCGATTCCAAGCGACACCCCCAGCTCTCAGTGATTCGGATTCTTCCAGGGGATGAGAATCCAAATCTCTTGTGTTCCTGATCAGAAAAGCTTCATGGGATCACTCTTTTTATTTTCCCTAGCTTTGGGAGAATCAGAATGGTTCATGCAAATATGATTCAGAAGATGAAGCAAACATGTCATAAATATGACTGTGTTCAATGTTTTCTTTTATCTTGAATCCACTGTGGAATAGTCTCATCTGTTAAGGCATGGTGAAATACATTTTACTTGAATATTTTATTTCCCTTCATCGTTTTCTCCCTTCTCATTTGTGTGCCATATTTTTGCATGTAAGGTGAATGTCATTAATTCTGGAAATTTGTAGCCTCGGTCTCATTCTAAAATCATATTATTCATCCCTCATCCTCCTATGAGTGCAAGTAGATCTTATGGCTGGGAGTAAGTGGCATCTTTTGTTTACACCTTATCAAGGTTAACCTCACATAGACAGCCTGTTATAGAACCTTCCTGAAACAAAGAAGCCATTGATCCAAGTGGAGCTGCATAAATTAATGACTGAATGGATTTCCAAAGTCAAAAAGCAGAAAAACAAGGAAGAAAGGAAGGTAAAATTGCTGCTATTTTGTGATTTATGATTCTTAGGAGTTGTATTTCTTGTCAATGCAGTTTGATGATTCATACTATTGATTTCTGTTTAACACGCTTTGTATTGTAATGACTGTTATCTTCTCTAAATTAATCCATTCTGTTCAAAGGTGACAGAGGAAAGTGTAGTTGGGCAAGAGATGATAAGCTGTTTATTCTTAGTTGAAACTGCTACCTTGACTGATTCAGAGTGAAAGGCGCTTACAAATTTTGATGTTAATGAAACGAGGTTGTTTGTGGTGGAGAGGGTGTAACATAGTTCATAATGGTACGCCACCATATAATAATGGATCTGTGAACTAACATGGTACAAGATGAACATGACATGGGCATGTAGGGATTCTCGGAAGGTTTTTTGCACCTAAAAGTGTAGTGATGCCGACACAAAAGCCAACATCTCCTCTATATTAGGTGTGGTTGGCTCCATTGATTCTCCCAAGGTATCTTGGTCATGTCCTTAAATCTGAAAGAGCCAGATAATGTTTTATTGTATCTTCTGACACCTTTTGGCACCACCAAAGCTTTCCTATAATGCACATCCTCCACCTTCTTCCCTATTTACTTTGTGGAAAAAAACTTGTCCATCCTCTTGAGCTATATTTAGCCACCTCTTTGGATGTCCAAATCACTTAACCATGTCTCCTTTAATCTTTTATTGATGCCATATTCTCTTTCTTCCAAACAGACTCGTTACTGAATCAGTTATTCATATGTAACTATGTTTCCACCTGAGCGTCATTGGTTCTGCAAGCATCTTTTACATATGTCAATTATTGATACCAAACACCTCATATCAGATTACTTTATGTAGATATATTGGCACATATTTTAAATGTACATTATGGGATGGCTGGTAACAGGGTGGATACGATTTTGTTGCCAGCCGTTCCTTGGTGGGATCCTGTCAATAGCAGTACTAGACTCTCCATGTGGTTTTGATTGTAGGTTTCTTTCAATTATTGATATGCGGATGGGTTGCCTGATGTCTTCCTTCAGAACCCCCGTTTGGTTTGTAAACTTGGACATTTTAGGTTCCAAAATTGGACGACTTTTACAGAATGACAAGGAAAATATCGGTAATGACAAAGTGGATGACATTGCCCACCATGAGGAATTATCTACCACATATTGATGACACAACTTCCAAGCCTGGCTTAAATCTGTCTTCCTTCTTATGGTTGCCATACTTCTAGGTGCACGGCATTGAAAAGGGGCCAGGGAAGTGGTTCCACAGGCGTTACCGAATCTTGGTTCATGCATTATGCTGATCGTTAAACAAGGTTCCAAATGTTCCTTGTTTGGTTTTCTTCATGATTTTCTTAAACGTCACGGAATGTTGTTGTGACCACAAACGCCCTAACCTTGTATAACTATTCTTCTCTTAACAATGTCACGTATGTGATGTTTCGAAAGTTCTGAAAGCTGTCTATCTCCTTTCATTTGAAAGGTCCAACAAGAATGGCAGTTTTCTGTGAGTTCTAATTTAGTGGTTGTACTTTTTTATTTGTATCAGGAGTTCTCTGCTCAGTTGAAGAGTGACACAACTGCTATGATTGAACACTTGCTCTCAATGGGTCTAGCGGTAGAGGTTAATTTCCAAGATAAACCTCTTGCTAGTTAAGTTTTACATTGTTGAAGCCGGAAGAAATGGGAGATTGTTTGCGTCTTAAACCATCATTCTTGCAATTCCATGGAGAGCATCCAACAATGAAAGGCAATATCGGATCTTATAATATGTTGCCACAAGAGGCCTGTTTCTTTTGCCTGAATCGTATGATTTGGAAGACAATTTCAAGTTAATATTTTTTACATGAGTTGTATAGGCTTTTAGTAGTTCAACAGTTGTATATTTTCTGCAAGGTAACTGCCTTTGAATATTTCATGTCCCTCTTTTTACTGATAGCGTGTTTTACTCGATCCATCGGTGGGCAATACACAATGCGTTGGTCAGATTTCAATTTTAGAAGCTATTTGTATTTGTAATAAAAAAAACATGCACTGTTGCTCAAATCTGAAAAAAAAATGATCCTTTGTTGATTGGGTAGGACTTATCAGAAGTTCTTATGTTCTCAAGCGTATCTTAATTCTCACGTTATCACATTCGAATGATTCTACTTTTCCTTTTGCTTCAACTTAAATACCCAAGAAAATTAGAAAATCGCAATGTATACCACAGTTACTCAGAAGTGGAACGAGCGTCTACTGACACTTGGGTAATGTTTCAGTGTATGGATCCCAGATTCTGAAAAGTGGGTATCATTTCTTTCTGAATCTGATTTGGTGTTATTCCAGAATCCAATTGAAATTGATTGATCCCTGTTATTTTTCTGCAAATCAAGGTTTCGCAGACCCACATAGTATCCATAGCAGATGTGCGGTCTCCAGGCTGTCAAACTTGCGACCTTCACCGTGGAGGTGATTTTGAGTTGACTCACTGACCAGGGGCCACAGGGTAGTGGACTCATGTAAATGTTTCAAGCATAAAGTTGAGCATCAATTCCGTTTCACAAAACCAAGACTCAACTTCTTTAGTGCACGCACACGCATATCTGTATGTGTGTGTGTGTGTGCACGCACGTGCACTTTCTCCCAAGGGTTTTAATCCAAGTGAAACGCAAGGACGAGGACTTTAAATACTTATTGATTTAGTCCACCGGAAAAAGAAATTTGTGAGGTTAAGAAACTAACTGCAGTAGCTATCTGGTTGAACAAGAAATAACAAGAAGAAGATAAGCATGGTTAGCAACAAGAAGATAAAGCATGAAGGTACCTGCTGATCAATAAAAAAGGATCTACTTCTTTACTAACAAGAAGATACGCAATTCATGAAGGTACCCGCTGAAGTTCTAGTATTTACTCCTATAAGCTCCGGCAGTACATACACGGTAGGGATGGCAACATTGGCCCGACCCATCGAGCCCTGACCCAACCTGATCCAAATGGGGCAGGGAATGCCCGATTTAACCAGGTTTAGATTTGGGTACGGGGAGCACCTGAATTGCTTTGATCGGGTATGGGGTGAGTATGTGATAAGAAGTACCCGAAACATGATCGGTACCCATACCCCACCCAATATGTGTGTGGACCCAATATATATATATATATATATATATATATATATATATATATAGAGAGAGAGAGAGAGAGAGAGAGAGAGAGAATCTTACTTTATATATTAAACTCATGCAAAGAGTTTAAGTGTGTGTTTCCCATGACAATGCCGTTGATGGAATAAAATTCTTGTAGCTCAGAAGAATCTGAAGTGATAAATACGTATCTTAGGCGGCCAATAAAGAAAAAGATTTGGCCTTAAAATTCTGTGGAAAAAGTTACCAAGGCATTTTTTTTAAATAAGAGTTGTTGGGGCGACATGAAACTGCTACCACCGGCTCAAAGAAGCTACTGCGGCTACGTAGCCATTCATCGCTGCATTTCTAAAATTCTCTACCTTCTTCCGCAAAGTCTATTCCCATTTCCTCTGTTGTATTGCTAATGTATTCACAGTGTTGCAATAGCCACCCATTTCATCCAGCTTCTTCTTCCGCCACTGAACCATCTCATTAACTTTCTCTGCCGCGGCACAATATTCGATGCTCAAGAGTTGATATTTCCTGTCAGAAGAACGGAGGTTTCCTCCGTTTTGCAGCTAACATCTCTTAATTTCACACCGTTCCCTGTTGAGGTGCCATCCTATACATTTTACGTTTGTTTCATCGCCATGTTTGATAATCATTAGTTGCTTAGATTCATCTAGCTTCTTATTCCGGTTGCATCATTCATCTTAGTTCCATTTAGTCTATGCGCTGCTGCATGCAATCTGTGGTTGCACTTAATGATCAGTCGACATTAAGCATTTTGATTGATTCGCTTTAGTTTCATTTATGTTATATTACACTTAGTATTCATTGAATATTAGTTGCATTCGACATTTCGTAGTTCTATTCATGATCACTTGTATTTCTAGTTCACGTCCGTCACAAGGTTGTCATTTGTTTGTCCATTTAGTCATCATTCTAATGGTTTCTTTTAATAGAGTCATCATTTGCATTATCTTTAGTTGCATTGCTTATCATTCGTTGCAGCTTCTCTTGTTTTCATTCATCACTAGTTGCATTGTCTTTTTAAGTGCATCTGTTGCTAGCCGCTTTGGTGTTGTCTTTGCTGAACTGCAGCATTCAACTCAACTTTTTCAGTTTGTTATCACACACTCACAACCTTCATCACCTACATCCAGACACCTTTGTCTCTCTCGCTCACCTAGTTCCTTTCTTGAATACAATCAGCCTAGAAATCAGACCCTGCTGCTAGCTTCAGCCGCACCTGAGTTCCTGTGTAAGACACCCCAAAGCCGTAGCTCTTACTTCTCTCTCTCTCTCTCTCTCTCTCTCTCTCTCTCTCTCTCTCTCTCTCTCTCTCTCTCTCTCTCTGTCATTGTTAGAGTTGTGATTTTGAATGAACGAAAATCAGGTTCATTTCGTGAAGGAGAGACATGAAACGCATCATCATGAAGTGCGCCTACATCAAAAGCCCTGAGCCACAAGACAAACTCAAGGTCGACTACTATGATCCCTTTGTGGAGCTTGACCTAAATGTATCCCAGGCTACCAAGGTGCAAAATTTTTACACTCATGTCTTGAAACTATAACTTTGTAGCACTTTTTTCTTACCCTTTTCTTGCATTGTAGGACTTAAACGCTTGCAAAGAAATTATTGTTTCTCACTCGTCGATTGCTGTTGCTGCTGAAAAAAGTATTCAGGGTATGATATTCTTTAGATTTATATGACGCATGTCTATATTTATGCTAGAATGAGACACTTCAAGATATTGCTATTAGGTATAGTTTGTAATTAATGCTACCAAATTGATAAGAGATATTAGTTAGATAAATTACACTATTCATTAAACTTGGATTCTACCATGAGACATTATGGTGCATAAGGAAAAGAGTTGCTGACTTCGAGTTTTAAAAAACTTTCAAAAGCACAATATATCATTATTGTTGAGACAAAAGAATAAGAGCTGTTGAATGGTTGGCACTATTATCTCTCAAAAAGAGAAATATATGGCAGTTTCATGAGAATGAAAACATATAAAAATTCATTTTCCATGTAAAAAAAAGAATTTATGGATGAACATTATTCTTGTATTATGGCAATTTTAACCCTCGTCCTTTTTATTTCTTTTAGATTTCTCAGAATCACGCAAGTCTATCACAACTTTTTTCTCACACTGGCAAGTATCGTCAGAGAACGATAGGCTCAGTAAGTGCAAACTCATCATTTTGTTCATTTGCATATGATACATGTAAAATCACTGGTCTAAAACCTCCTTTCGTTTATGCGTTCTTCCCCTATTTCTAGTTTACTGTATCTTGGTGAATTAGAAACTCTTATCATTCTGCAATGACTATTGCAGATAAAGCTTTGAAAAAGATGGGGAATAGTCAAAATGAGCTCCATATACTTGCTGAAAAATATGTAAGCTAGAAAATTGATCTTATATTTTGTAAATGTGTGGAATGAAATTCTAATTAGTTTCATTTATTGTTTGCAGAGATCTCATCTATCAAAGGCAATGTCAGTTCCAGCTGAATGTCTTTTGAATCAACTTCAAATGGTTGAGGTATCTTTCTCACATGTTTTTTCAGTCAATTTACAGATTTAGCTGACCATACAAATGACAAATGATTCCTGAAGCACTTCTAATTTATTATAGTTTATCAAGCATCATGCACTGTATGATAGAATTGTATGGCAGAATGTCTTTCATTGTTCGTTGCATATATTTAATATAGCATTTCCTATTTGTCCTCGACACCTTTCCACCTTACACTTCACAAATCATACCTTAAAAATGTTTCTGTTTATTGCTTTATGCAGGATATCAAGAGGCAGTGCGAAGAGAAGAGGTTAGAGTAAATAATCACCTGGCACAAAACGTCTTTGTTCTTTTACTAATTGACTCTTTTATGATTTTCAGGTTACTTTATCAACAATTAAAACTAAAAAGAGAAAAAAGAAAGTTGAGAAGCAGAAAAGGGGAAGCCAGTTTGTTCGAGCAATTTGAAACAGCTCAAGATGAGTATCATAAATGGGGTTCATTTTATGTGTATCATTATAAGTGTTTGAAGGAAGCACTAGGGCAAACTCTAATCGCTGAGTCTATTCAAAATTTCATTGCTGAGGTCAGTGACGTTCTTTTATGCCATATTTGGTTCTTTTAGTTGAAAAGAAAAGCTTAAAACCCATTATAGCTTTTTCTTTTTGAAAATAGATCAATTTCTTCAAGAAGTCTCTATCTGCATATGAAGCTATTGCTGAGGATGTGCAGCATGCTTTTGAGCAACATTGCATTGATTACCAACTTAGTGGATCTAACAAAGGTGATGATTCTGATAATGGAGATGGCTGTTTAGAGCATAGAACCAATCCAGATTCCGACGAGTCAAGTTTACAGAAACCTATGGAGGTAATGGAATTTTTTATGCACACCTGTAAATAAATAGTTTCTAGTGGCTGCACAGTATTAAGGGTTTTCTTTTCTACTTCCTCGCAGAAGTTAAACAACGAAATCAATCAAATCACCAATATTGTGGAAGTCGGCACCAACTCAAGGGAATTAAGCATTTCCTCTCCAGCCAAATATGATGAGAGAAAGAATGCTAGATATGAGAAGAAAGATGTTCAAGAGTACGCTTTACCCAGTTCTAGTGAATCTATGGACATGAATCTTCACCCTATAGATGAAGCTGCAACCGAAATCTTTGAAATTCAAAACCCGATTCAAAAACCTCTTGAGGACATTGTTCGCGATCAATCACCTACAAGAATTAGGAAAGGCACCTACATCTCATCTATTATAGATTCCTTTGAAAAGGGTACGGTTCTAAATGCCAATAAGATGGCTACCCAAATTCAATTAGCCTCTTCTCCACCTAAGCTGAAACTCTCTCAGCATCAGGAGCTTCTTAGGGATTGTAAGTACCCATATGTATTTGATGGTTCATCTATACTCAAAGGAAACTTGCAAATACAAACGCTGTCACACCCTGGAATATCGCTATATGTGCCTTCTATTGACTTGGGGCATGGAAAAGAGCAAGTCTTGCATTACGACACACAATCCAAATATGCAGGGGATCATTTATCTTCGTACTTGAAGTCACCTATCAATGGCAAAGAAGTTATGAATGCAACAAGTGGTATGTGCCTTTCTAGAAGTAGATCTTCCAACCAATTCTATGTTTAGGCTTCTATCATCGTATTAACAATAATTTTTTCTTGTAATGTATTTCTGCAGATCATCGCTTCACCATAAGTGAAATATGAAGCTCGAGAATGATATCGGTTGTTCATATCCTTTGAAATATAGATGAGACTTGAGATTTGACATGTTAGAGATTGTTTTCACTTTAATCTTGCCTCATTTCAGTTCATAGGTTCTTGTAAGTGAGAAAACTTAGTCTCCACTACACTATTCTTCTCTTTTTGTTAGTTTAACTCTCTGGTCCTTAGAAACGCATCACATGACTCTTTATGATAATATGATTCTATTGGTTCATGTCATCAAGAACATTTAGAGGTACTTCCCCTGCATCTTAGTCCATTAACCAATCCTAAGCCTACCCTGCAAAATTTTGTTTTCTTAGTTTTATATTCATTGATCTTGGCCATCCTAAGCCATACAGAATGTTCTTGATGGTGCAGTTTTTAAAAGACAACATAGGATAATCCTGGGTCTTCGTTTTGGTTAAAATGGCTAGAGATGTCAAAATGGGCCTGGCCCGGGTGACGGGCCAGAGAATTCTGGCCCATATTTGAAGCAGGGCCAAATAGCCTGGGTCTATAAGCTCTGATCCAAATCTGCTTGAAATCCATATCCAACCACAACGTTTTACGCTTCACAACATTTTAGGCTTCAACAAGCCATATACACGTAATAAAAAACTATACATCTATACATGTAATGGAGAAAACTATACATATATAGTATATATATACATGTAAACATGTAATTGAGAAACTATATATATATGGGTTGGGCCAGCACTTTAGAGGCCCATATAAAATGTGGCCCGGCCCAGCCCATATTGACATCTCTAAGCATGGCTACTCATCTCCTCTGTTAGCATCGAGATATATAATGAGTTACCAGTGCAAATATAAACCACCGGCTGAGCTAAGTCTTCCATGTGTGCATGCGTTCCTGTGTATGTGTATCCATCGTGCAATTAAAACACCATGACATGCTAGGATGGTCGTTGCATGCTGAATGTTGGATAACATAATAGATGATGAGCTACAATGCTGCCTGACAGGAACATAAGATCTGGAGCAACTTAACTCCACCTGACATGGGGAGGCTGACTCTGTAAAGGGGAAGTGATTCATATCTTTGTTTGGAATAGATCGACATTGTATGACATTGATCCACCTTTTGAAGGTTTATTAAGATCCAGTTAGGTTGCTTATGAAGGATTTCATGCAGATTGATCCGGAGAAAAGGGAGCACTGAAACCACTATTTGCTAGAAGCATTTTGCGGAATGATCAAAGTCAATCTGCTTGTTTGTCTTAAATACCGATCTCTGTCTTCCTTTTTTTCCAGTGGATCCAAATGCAACCACCAAACGAAAACCTTAGGGCTCTACGTTAGGTGACTGCTTTTAAGGCTACTCAGCATTACTCCATCATTCCTATTTTATGAGATTCTCACACATTTGCCTCAACCATATTAAAAGACCCAATTTCATGATGAACCAAACTCACGAATCACAAACAATCGGAACTGCATTTGCAGAACCTGCAACCTTTTGCCAATAGAAAAGCTAACTGAAATGTTTCCCAATCGCGTTATCAGCTTTCAGCGAAATTACAGTAAAGATTGATATTTTTAAGATTAGCCAGTGTCAGTTACACTATAATCTGAACGAAGTGGCAGTTAAATGACTGAAGCCATGGTACTGTTTTGATTTTACATCTACATCACCTTTCGGCACCTTGTCTTCAATCCAAAAAGGAAAGAAGAAAATGTCTAGTAGGCTACCACTGAACATGACAACAAAAACGAATACTTATTGTACTTATTGGAAGCTTAGACTAGTTCTGATATCAAAAGAAATTTAATGCTAAATATACATATAGAAGCTATTTCCAGCCTGAATAAGAACTGCTACCCAACAAACAGAACAAAATTAAAATCAAAAGAAAAAGGTTTCCACCCCTCTTAACAATAAATATCCTTCCCGGTGGGACAATGACAAACTTCAAACTTGAAGGAAACCTTATCGATATCATTTAGGTCTCCGAGATGCTTTCCTTACCTTTTGATCGAGAACCACCCGTGCCCTTCCGTAGTTCCAATGAAATGCTCACAGAATCTGCAAGTTTCGGTGCACGAATTGATGTTCTAGGAGCAATGCCGTTCTTGCCTTGATTTTGCTTCTTGCGCCTTGGAGCTCCAAGACCTACATTATCCAGCAACGGGCCAGACCACGTTGACCCGGCTGGTTTTTGGTACATGAATGTTGTCGAAGTAAATGCAGCCTCAGGAGGATCAAAATTAGGATCACCATAATACGAACCTGAGGGGTAACCGACGGCTCCATCCAGATGAGGTGGGGGGAACTTCTCACTCTTGCTTTTGGCATTTGCATGAGTTATCAAGCGCCTCCTCTGGTTGTGGTGGCATATGATGAATTATCAGTACATATAAAAGAACAATCTAGCTATCAACAGTTTTCATGTCCATGTGCATATGTATGTGTTGTGTCCATAATGCGAAACAAAAAAGGTGTCCCATGCTAGGATCTACTCGCAGGCTGAAGGTGGACAAGATAGATTTTGAAACTACAGTGCCATTGCCAACTTCACTAGAGCTTTCATATCTGTCTATGCCTCGGTGCTCATATGTGTAAATAAAACATGAAATGGATAGGTAGTGGTTCATAAGCTGGTGGGGTGAAGTATGAAATGAAAGTCTCCTAAGGTGCCCACAAAATAAGTAGTTTTATGAAAATAGAATAGCGAATTATCCAACATACATCCACGTTCACTTGAATCTCAGCATTTGCATCTGGTGCAGGTACAGCCCTTGAGACTTGTGGGCGAGATTTCTTAGTGCCCTCACCAGCATTAGCCCGTGCACCACCAGCTCTTGACCTGTGCAAGAACAAGAGAATTCAAACATCTGGATTACAGAAAAAGCTAAAAGAGTTTGGGCATTCCAGTTGAAAGAAAACCTAATACAAGAAACAACGTCATTCCTGTGCATGCAATGGAGTAAACTATCGAACATTATAAAATAAGGAGGGTACCTTATAAAAGATCATATGGTCCCAATTAGGGATAACAATGTTTGAGATGCACTTTTAACAAAACAACTGAGCGGGAACAAGGAGTCTAGGAAAAGGAATATGGACCTTTGAAAAGGTAAGGCAGGGTACGCCATGAGCAGGGATGCAGTCCGGTCAACTACTGAAAAAGTGAAAAGCTGACACAGTTGCAAATCAAGCTCCAACACAGAACAAGAGCTCTTTGAAGGTCACATAAGCTCGGGCCGAAGATGAAGTGCGTATTTGGGCTTAGTTTACTTAAAGCAGAGAGGGAACAACAACAACAACAACTAAGCCTTTTCCCATACTAGGCGGGGTCGGCTACATGGATTCTTTGTTTCCACAGATCCCTATCATGTGCCATGTTAGCAGTTAACTCCCAATAAGCTAGATCATTCTTTATTGTTTCTTTCCAACACTTTTGTGGTCGTCCTCTACCTCTTTTAATACTTTCCAAATTTAGTTTTTCTAACCTTCTTACAGGTTCTTCTTTTGATCTTCTTTCTATATGTCCAAACCATCTTAAACGATGTTCTCTCATTTTATCCTCTATTGGTGCCACTCCTAATTTGTTTCTAATAACCTCATTATGTATACGATCTTTTCTTGTATGACCACTCATCCATCTCAACATCTTCATTTCTATCACAGATATCTTTTGTACATGTTGATGATTAACTGCCCAACACTCAGAACTATAAAACATGGCAGGCCTAATTGCTGCTCTATAATATTTACCTTTTAACTTTAATGGTATCTTCTTATCACAAAGAATACCTGATGCTCCTCTCCATTTTAACCAACCAGCATTAATTCTATGTGTAACATCTCCATCAATTCTTCCATCACTTTTAAAAATTGACCCTAGGTATTTAAAACTTTCCTTTTAGGGAATGCAATGTGTGCCAATTTTAATTTCCATGTCCTCTGAAGTAACCAAATGATCAAACTTACATTCCATATATTCTGTCTTTGTTCTACTAAGTCGGAGGCCTTTGCTTTCTAATGTTTCTCTCCATAGTTCCAATTTTCTATTAACCTTTTCCTTAGACTCCTCCACTAATACAATGTCATTTGCAAATAACATACACCAAGGTACTTCATCTTGAATATGTTTTGTTAACTCATCCATCACCATTATAAATAAGTATGGACTTAAAGTTGATCCTTGATGTAACCCAATATTAACTTCAAAGAAGTCTGTCGTTCCTTCATGAGTCCTCACACATGTTTTTGCACCATCATACATGTCTCTTATAAGGTTAATATATGTCAATGGCAATGGGATACCTCTTTTCTCCAAAGTTCTCCAAAGAACCTCCCTCGGTACCCTATCATAAGCTTTTTCTAGATCAATAAATATCATGTGAAGGTCTTTCTTTTTTGCTCTAAAATGTTCCATAAGACATCTCAAAAGGTGAATCGCTTCAATAGTAGATCTGCCTGGCATGAATCCAAATTGGTTCTCTGTTGTACTTGATACTTGTCTTAACCTACGTTCGATAATTCTTTCCCATAATTTCATAGTATGACTCATTAACTTGATACCTCGATAATTCGCACAATTTTGAATGTCTCCCTTGTTCTTATATATGGGTATAAGTGTACTTGCTCTCCATTCCTCGGGCATCTTTTGGTTTTTCCATATTTCATTAAATAGTCTTGTGAGCCAAGTGATTCCTATTTCTCCTAGTATTTTCCAAACTTCTATAGGAATATTATCTGGTCCTACCGATTTACCACTCTTCATATGTTTAAGAGCATCTTTGACTTCATTCTTTTGAATACGTCGGTAGAAATTGTGGTTTATATACTTTTCTGACTTGGCTAAATCTCCTAAACTAATACTAACATCTTTATTTTCATTAAAAAGATTATAAAAATAGTTTTTCCATCTATTTCTTATATCATCATTTGCCACTAGAATGTTTTCATCCTCGTCTTTTATGCATCTAACATAATTAAGATCTTTAGTTTTCTTATCTCTAGCCCTAGCTATCCTAAAAATATCTCTTTCACCCTCTTTTGAGTTGAGTTTTTTATATAAGTCATCCCAAATCTTAGCTTTTGCTTCACTAACGGCCTTTTTCGCTTCCTTCTTTGCTTTCTTATAAGCTTCTAAAGTTTCACTAGTTTTCTTAGTATAATGTAATTTGTAACATGCCCTCTTTGCCTTGATTTTATTTTGTACTACTTCACTCCACCACCAAGCTTCTTTTTGTACCGGTACACCTCCCTTAGATACCCCTAACACATCTTTCGCCACTTTCCTAATATGTATAGCCATATTGTTCCACATATCACAGGGTGTGCCAACATAATTCCAAACATCTCCTTGAAGGACTTTTTGTTTAAATATATCTTCTTTCTCGCTTTTGAGGTTCCACCATTTAGTCCAAATAGCTCGATGCACTTTTTTCTTCTTTGTCCATTTTTTTATTTGTAAATCCATAACTAAAAGTCGATGTTGGGTGGTTAAGCTTTCTCCTGGAATTACCTTACAATCTTTACAACACGCTCTATCTTTCTTTCTACAAATAAAGTAATCAATTTGTGTTTGTGATAAGCCACTCTTATAAGTAATTAAATGTTCATCTCGTTTTTTGAAGATTGTATTGACTATAAAGAGATCAAATGACATAGCAAAATTTAAAATCTCCCTACCTTCCTCATTTATATCCCCAAAACCAAAGTTTTCATGAATCCCTTGATATCCTAATGCCTCTTTACCGACATGTCCATTTAAATCTCCTCCTAAACAGATCATCTCCTTTTGTATCATCTTTTGAAATACCTTATCTAACTCTTCCCAAAAAACTGTCTTTATACTATCTTCTAGTCCTACTTGGGGTGCGTAAGCACAAACTATATTCAAAACCTCTGCTCCTAACACTAATTTCAACGTCATGATTCGGTCACCATATCGTTGTATGTCTACTACACTCTCCTTTAAATCTTTATTTATGATAATACCAACTCCGTTTCGAGCCTTTTCTTTACCTGAGTGCCATAATTTAAGACCAGTATCCTCTATCTCCTTTGCTTTTTCTCCAACCCATTTTGTCTCTTATAAACATAGAATATGAATCTTTCTCCGAATCATAGTATCTACCACCTCCATTAGCTTACCCGATAATGTTCCGATATTCCAAGAACCAATACGAATCTTATTATCTATTTGAGAAAAATTTGAGAATGTCTAAGATTACATATTGTTAAGGACAGACAAGTTTCCTTGTGGTTCAACAAGGCCCAATTGCTACTTTTTTCACTAGCTTCTTATTCAAAAGGTTGTTAGCAACATAGACCTAACCGAATATGGAAGGCAGATATGCACCGTTAACGCATTAAACCAACATGATTCAGCATTAACTCAGATTTTTAGTGGACGATAAATTGCCTATTATTAGCAATGTAAAAATTTGTTCGCTTTTAACAATATGTAGAAGAAGCTTGTGTCCTTTCCTTCTTATCTTTTGCAAATTTTCAGGTTCAACTTTTGAAATTTTCCAAAGATAAATCGCCAAGTAACAAAGTAAAGAATTATTTGCAGAAGTGTAGAGGAAAAGAGAGTTTAGGGACAAAAGGTAACTAATAACTTGCAATTAGAAGCTTTTTATAGCAATACCTTCTAGCCTCATCTCTCAATTTGGCATCCATTTCTTTGCTGGGAGGATACTGTGGCAAGCTTGATGGTTCACATGCATATGGCTTTGTTGTGAAAAACTGGAAATGGATAAAGACACTTGTAAACTAGAACTACGAACAAAGATATTTGACATACCAAAAAGTGGAGCAAACAATTGCAAGGACAGACAAATTACATTAGACGGTAAAAATTTTAATTTGTGCACAAATAAATTAAAATCACAGCCCAATACCTCTTTTATAAGCAGAATCACACAACTGATAGAAGATATAAATAAATGCAAATTCAAGTTTTCCAAGTTTAGAATAAAAAAGAATTGATATGTGATATTCTTCAATGCGTTCTGAAGTTAGGCTAGCAGTTCACCACTTTAGATCTGAAAGTTGTCATCATATAATAAAGAGCTATCGATGCAATGTATTGCCCCATTATACCCGATGGGTCCAGAAACTGTCCAAGTTTTCCTGCTGAAAAAGGGCACGTAGCTCTGTTGTCTGACAAGGTACAAAGTTCTGGACCATGAGGTATCCATCAGCTATCGTAATCTATCAAGAGCGATGTGCAGCCCCAGTACACATGCCCATGTTGCGAAGTTCATTTCTAAGGGAGAGCTACTCAAGCTTCTCGATAGACAGCTTCATTGCACCCAACTTCACACATCAAATTCACTACATATGATTCTTCATGTTATGCTGTTCTCTTTAGACGAGTTATGAACAAATATTTTAAAAGATACAAGAATTAATCATCTGCTTCAGAAACTCATGAAGCCATTAGAATACACACCTCACTTTCCAAAGCAATAGTTGCAGTGTGACGCTCAGCTGGGTCAAATGCAAGAAGCATCTCAATAAGTGGCAATGAGGATGGTGGAAAATCTTTGAAGGTCTCAGTAATGCAACGTTTATATGGCTGCTGAGGTTTAAATATAGTGGAATGTGGTAGCCTTGACTTCTTCCAATACTCCTCTGAGGGGGAGCCACAAAGCTTGAAAATTTTGTGTAGCTGCTCAACCTTAAAAAGCAAATAGAACACAAATACTATTCACCGAGCAACTCAAAGGAGAAATGAAACATGAACCTTAAAATACAAAGGGCTTCATAACCCATTTAAATTTAATAAAAAAAAGAACTGCCCAATCCTAGAAATATATCAATCAATATGCAAAACTTAAATATGATACAGGTATGAAATTTTCAACAGAAATATGTGACACCAGCATCTATTTTTCTTTCATATGTAGAACAAGTGCTGGAACTAGCAGTAGAATCTAACTGGCAATGGTACAATTAAGCCAAGAACCACATGCACTATCATCTAAACTGAAGATGGAGGTAGGATTCAATTAGAAAAAGAAGCATAACCACATACCACGATGATATATAAAACTCGCTGGAAACATTACAAGCAAGCATATAGAGAAATGCAAAAGTACAAGAACCAACATTCACAAGTTCTCCCTCTATATGAAGACCATAAGGAAATCATTACATAATTTATCCGCACCTTGCAGTATTAAGTTTTACTAAAATGATTAACCAGATCCAGATGGGTGTGAAGCAATTTGTGCAATGAATAGGGGACCTCTTAATTCTGGAAAGTTTCGGGATGTATAAGAATCTCTCTGGCATGGTTTGGGACATACGCAAGGAAACAATATCAGATAAATCGAGAAAACAAGTTACCTCTGTGCGTCCAGGCATAATAGGCCTCCCAGCCAACAACTCTGCCAGAATACAACCTGCACTCCACAGATCAACACCAACTCCATAGTCGGTTGCTCCTAAAAGCAGCTCTGGCGGACGATACCAAAGTGTAACTACCCGGCTAGTCATGGGATGCTTGTGGTTTGGATCAAAGAAGCATGCTAATCCAAAATCAGCAATTCTTAGGACCCCTGAATTGTCAAGGAGAAGATTTGAACCCTTAATGTCACGATGCAGGACACCATTGTTGTGACAATGCTCAAGCCCAGACAATAGTTGATGCATATAGCATTTGATCTGTCAAAAAAACCGCTCAAATTGCCAATTTTGCACTGCATCAGCACGACGGGAGAAATTATAGAACAAGATGTAACTAAAGGAGGAGAGAACCTAGCCATATTATAGATACAATAACAACAACTAAGCCTTTTCCCATACTAGATGGGGTCAGCTACATGACTCCCTTGTTTCCATAGTGCTCAATCCAGTGCCGTGCTAACACTTAACTAAAAAAAGGCTAGATCATTCTTTATTGTTTCCCTCCAACACTTTTGTGGTCTTCCTCTTCCTCATTTAATGCATAATTAGATACAAGTAAACAAAGATTCCTCCGTGCATGCAAAGATGCATAAGTCGGTCATTTCCTTGATCTCAAAAAGTATGCATTTATGTGGTCGGATAAACATATTTTTATTTGGTCCTGATATACAGAAAGAATAAAACATGAAAACCATTTATTAAAGGAAGGGTGCATCAGGTTGGTCAATTATCATACACTGGTAGCATCCTGAAATACATACACACGTGTGTGTGTGTGTGTGTGAAGAACCAATGCATGATACAAGTAGAGGTACTACACTCCTTCCAAATATGGTAAAATATAGAAGGAAAAAAGCCCTGGAAATTTTTGGAAAAAGAAACTGCTTCATCAATAGAGAACTCAATATGGGAAGTGAAACTGTCTGTAGCAGTTCACTGAAATCAGACACAAAATTAAAGGCTAATATGAACATTGGAAGATCAGAAATGAGAAGGCAAAAGGAATTAAAGGAAACACCTGAGGTTCCGTAAACTTGATTCCAGGGGCAGCTGCAAGCCCTGCTAAGTCATGTTCCATATATTCAAATACAAGGTACAAACTGCAAGACATTCTTGATAAGGCTAAGCCCTCTAGCTTTACTACATTGGAATGGTCCAGCTTCCGAAGGATAAGAATTTCCCTGGCCATAAATTTTACGCTTTCAGGCTCTAAGGTGTCAAACCTAACTTTCTTCAGTGCAACAATCTTTCCCGTCAAACAGTCTCGAGCTTTATAAACATTGCTGTATGTTCCCGACCCAATCTGCAAGATTCGCAAGAAATTCATCAAGAAGTAACCCTATAAGTAACTGACATGCAAAATCAGCCAATCTGAAACACAACCAAGAAGTTATTCATCCGACCATTTGATATTGACAATAAACTTCGTAGAGATGTGAACGGAAGAATCAAAATGCAATCATTTAGGAAGAAAAAGATGTCCATGGAAGATTAATCAGCACGGTCCAAACAAATTTCCAAAATTAACACAATCGAGGATTTTGAACAGGAGTAACGAAGTTGAGAGAGCAACTCACTTTATCAATCTTCTCAAAGGTATCAGCCCGGCGAGGAATCCAACCATTGATAGCTTCCCCAGCCACAGCAGAAAGCCATGCTGGCCATCCGGCTGCTACCTGCTCCCCCTGGAGGTGTTTGGAAGGGTTGCTCCGCCTCGGGTCCAGCCGCGATCTCCTGTCCTTGACATGGACACCATCAATCTGCTTCTCCTCTTTCTTACGTTCACCATTCCGAGCATCGAAACTCCAAGTCTTTGGCACAGATGCGTGCTGTTTCCGTCCCGAAGACACATAGAGCTTCCTCTCCTTCCTCTCCTCTGACGCCGCAGACACTGCTGCCTCTGCTGGCGCGTCTTTGCCCAGTACGCACCCCATCCCTCATCTACACCATCCTCCGAGACTATCATCTCCCGATTTCACGCACAATTCCCTCTCAAGAACCATAGTACTCTCAGCAGAAAACAATCCACTCTTCACGCGCCCTTCGTCAAATCAATGACCAACAAAACAAGATTTCCTATCGTGCTTCTTATTTCTAAGTCCGTGATTTCCCGTTCGAATTCCACTCTGTACTCGGACCAACATAACGATGTCCCTCTTCGAGTTGGTAACCCTCAGCTGAATTATACGCACAATTAAGCCCCAAGTCTGATGAACTACTAGAGAAAGGTAAGCACAATCATCATAAAACCAAATTCGCTAAGGAAACGATTCCTGATTTACAAAACCCCTGCTCTAACTCTGGCTGAAAATATTCAAATCCGTCCAAGAAAAACGATAAAAGATCAGAAAAATTATTTCCGAGAGCACCAACAAATCTGAATCTCTCAGGTGAGCTAAAACCAAAGATTAGAAGTAAAAGAGTAACGGAGGAGAATGATCGAAAAGGAAAGACTGGCGCCAACTTACTCGTCGGAAAAACGATACCTACCAAATGCTTCCACCGCAGGGCGAACCCACGGAAGGAGAAAAAGACAAAGAAACGACCTCCTCTTGCTGCGCTTTACACTCCGATCAACGAAGAGGAAAACGACTCCCCGCGACGGAAACGCCACGGCGCCCCGAAATCATAATTTATTAATATCCAGATCTTAATTTCTGGGTTTTTTCGGAATCTGCGAAATTCCCGTTTTCACATCGTTCTGCTAAGCATCGGTCTCCTTTACGCCGCGCCCCCATATCCTGAATGACGAAAACGCCCTTGATCCCCTATTTTCGGGTTTTAATGTGGGCTCCAGCCCAAGCCCGATTTGGTTGCTGGTGTCAATGCAGTTGAAACTTGACTTGACGTTAGTGACAGATGAACAAACCCATTTTACTAAACCTGGTTGAGTCAAAAGTGTTTTCATTGTTCAAAGTCTTCTACTCTTGGGAATGGCTTCTTATTAGTCGAACCAAATATGAGTTTGATTTGGTTGGCTCATTGCCCCGCTCGCTCGATGATCCATTGTGTCATCTGACTTTATATTGGCTAAGAATACCGAATTCAAGGAATTATAAAAGATTATGTACAAATTATACAAGACATGGAAACCATTCGTGTTCTCTACGATTTCGCGATGACCCCACATGCTCAACCTCCTAATGAGGCAAATGAGATGGACATGGCTGTATCGTGATGATTTTTAACCGTCATTGGTGGCAACGACACAATATGGGAAAAGGCTTAGTTGTTGTTGTTGTATTGGCTCCATAATGTTACTCTAGGAGTACTTATCAAAATTCACTCTTTATATATATATATATATTGATCAAAACAATCAAGCATTAAAAAAAAGCAAAAAGTATTATTGTACTTGCTATATAATACAATTACCATATTGTTAGATAGTATATACTCCTTGAAAATCTTTACAATTATCTCTCACTCTCTCTTTGTCTCACACACACACACATATATATAATGTGTCTGTATCTCGAGGTCAATTCGTGGTTGAGCCTTTGGGACAACTGTTCCTGCCAAAGCCATCGTCAATGGGACATGGAAATACAGCTCAATCGAAAGTGATGTTTGCTATCTGTTTAATAACGATGATTAGGTTGAAAGCAAGAGCTTGATTTGGAAGGGAAGTGGAGCAGACATAGACGACCCGAAAAGGTCACTAGTGGCGGTTGGTCATAGTGGTATAGGTGCATTTTCGTGGTAGAGAGAGGGGTAATTAGGTCAAAGTTCCATGACGCTGCTTAATCTCGCAGATCACGAAGTTAACACCAACCCAAAAGGCCAAAAAGACCCTCCAACCACGTGGTTTTCTGACGTGGATTAAAAGTCCATGTGGGCGATGGCTATAGGTCCAACTCAGTTGTCAACAATAGTAATCGTTGCCAGGGTGTGCCCTTGGATAAACGGCTCCGGTGAAAGTGGGTTTAGATGGCTCCTCTCAGATGCCGTCCATATCCACAGAGGGAACTTGATTGATCTCCTATCCAACCGGCCCACCCTTAGCCGTCACTAATCTTCAAACTAAAACGAAATCCCGTTATTCCACTTTGAAGCTTAGATTAACACATAAACATGTCTCTAGTGGTCCATGTTCAATCCTCATCCATGCTTAAACCCTCTCAAACATTTTCAATCTATACGATATTTGAATTTAAAAAATAATATGCACTATTATACTTTTCATATTTACATTTAATCACAACCATATCATCTATTTTTCTTTTCAAATCTCTATCATTAACATTAGAAATATTTGAGTAGATTTAAGCATATATTGGATTGAGTATATATCATTATTTATACATACATATATAAAATGATGTATGTATAGAGAGAGAGCATTTCAAACGCATAATGCCTTTGAGTGCATAATCTTGCATATACAAATCAATTATTAGATACTTATATATTTAATACACCATTAATCTAATACAAAGTAATTCACACCCCCACTATTAATTTCAAAGATGGACTTATAGAGATATTTATGCAAAGTTATGCATGGGCTCCATGTACATCCCTTAATTATGATTGTTTGTTTAATTAAGGTGATCAAGCAGTCACGATTTAAGGGGGGAAAAAAGTGTAAAAATATTATCATACTTGTTAGTATAAGAGCAATAGCAAGTACAATAACTTTTCTTCATAAATCATGTATCCTCAAAAAATAATTGTGAGACACGAGTTGGAAAGGAATATATATATATATATATATATATATATATATATATATATATATATATATATATATAATATGTACAATGGTCATAGTGGTATAGGTACATTAACTTGCCGTATTGAAGTCAAGTTGATCAATGGTCACAAAAATGATGCTACTTGTATGGTAATCACGTAGTTGACTGAATGAATATATTTATGTATCGCGTGTACGATTTTACAAGGGCTGAAGTGCATATTCATCATGATGAGACTTTTATTATCTTGCAAACTATATTTTTATATTGTAGCTAAATCCTTACATGCTAAATTAATAACACGTCTGTTTTCACGTTTGGATCGTGTTGGGGAGTTGCTTGTGGCCACTCCCATCTCATAACACAAGCCATCAGACCTCCACCCAGAGCGTTAGCTCAACGGCATGGCGCTCTAGCGCCGTTGCTGCTGGTGGAGAGTACGACTCCCAAATCGCTGGTGGTGAGTTCAATTCCCTGGGTATGCATTGGTACGTGTATGTTAGGACTGGAGCCAAAACTGCTGGATCTGGGGAGGACCCAGTTTGGTTATGGATCCAATTTCTGTGGAATCGGAACCCTACAGGAATTAGAGGCGGCAGTTTGAAATTGTCGTTTCATAAATTTTATTTTATTTTGGTTTCGAACAATTTAACTGCTAACATGGCACATGATAGGGCTCCCTGAAAACAAAGAATTCGTGTAGCCGACCCCGTCTAGTATGGGAAAAGGCTTAGTTGTTGTTGGTTTTAGACAATTTTGGACCTAAACCACCACCAGCCTGATCCTGGTTCGGTTCCTGTTCCTGGTTCCAGGCAAACTAAAACCGGTTATGTCTAAGTATTGGGAAACACTTAAGTTGCAGCATATTTACAGTTTCTGACTAGAAGGCATAACATTGCACACTTTTTGAATCATCAGAAATTCATCTGAATAATGGTTTGATTTTCCTTGTGCTATACTGTTTCCCAGGGGCGAAAATGGAGTTGATCGAACCGAACCGAAGTTTCCATTTCCGTTTGATTCTATTTGAAACACAGTTTGGTTTCGGTTATTTGTTTTAGGTAATTCGGTTCTCTCATTGGTTTCGATTCCCATGAATCTAAAATGGAACCAACCAAAAAAACGAAATTTTAACATAATTTCATTATTCAAAGTATTGTGTGAGAAACCTTGTCACCCTCTTTTAGAGATGATCAGTATTCTCATTAATTGGTTATTCATTTCAACTATCGTTGACATAATGGCACAAAATACAAAGGAAACAAAACTTGGATGAAATCGGTTAACTGAATAACCGAACTAAATCGAACCGACAACTTTCGACTCGGTTCAATTTGGTCACCTTCATGAATCAGTTTGGTATTGGTTTAATTTTCAACATCATTTCGGTTTTGGGTCTGTTCAGTTCAGTATTGGGTTTAAATTTTCAAAATCCACTAACCTCAACTACATTTGATTTGAGGTCTACTAAGATGCATCTAGTGTTTATAGTTTGTTCCTCTTCAAAGGAGGAAAACTGGATCCTGCCCATATCTGGCATGCACATTCATCCTCACCTATTGCTTTTCGATGACATGAGTTTATTTATAAATCTTTTAAGAGGTTTTATACTATGCTTCCGAAAAAACGATAGTTGACCATGAGTGAATTGCGTCAACAGTAAGCATATTCAATCACTCCTCCAAAGGATCCGTAGCAATAAACCTAGAATAAACCAACTCTTGATAACCTTTTTATTTGGTAAACACCTTATGCTTCAACCATATATTGTGTCTTAGCATAAGTGATTAACGAATAAATGGTTTGATCTTCTCATCTCTCGAACAGAGCCATGTTATAATCAAGCAGTTTCATTGGCCTTATTTTCAAAATGCTTAAAAAGAAAAAGAGGAAACACCCCGAAATAATGAATGATAAGCCAATTCATTTATTGACATTTCAAATACTTTTTTTTAAAGGCAAGCAGGACTGGGGAGACCCTTAATAAGTATATTCATGAGAAAAAATTAAGTATATATTATACAACATTGGGAACCATGATCCTCGAGAACCTCCTTATTCCTAACTTAGCTAATTTTGTCAATATATAGCTAATTCAGTATGTATATAACTTTTTTAATTGTAAACATGCAAAAAGACACCACAAAAGATTAAAGCAACTCTAGGATCTTGTGTTATAGCTTCAACCCTTAAGGGTGTCTTTGATGGGGCTCATTAGAACACCCCAGGAACTTTCAACGACCACTCCATTTGGCAATTAAAATGAGTATATATGTGTGTGCATACGTGCATGCTCATTCGTACTAAAATCTACTCAAACATGTTGTTGTTCGATATTTATTGACAGTAGATATTTGAATTCAAATAATTTTTTAAATTCAAATCTTCACCGTTGATCATGCTTATCAAACGGTAAAAATCTTTGAGTTGATTTAAGCATAGATGAGTGTGTACCTATACCTATTTCTCTCTCTCTCTCTCTCTCTCTCTCTCTCTCTCTCTATCTATCTATCTATCTATATATATATATACACCAAGAAAGATAAGACAAATAATAAAAGTCAAAAGCTATATGTAGGATAGTGCAAAAAGGGGGATGTTGGTCTAATAAAAACGTCTTGCTAGATCATGTCCCCTTGACCCATCAAAAAGCTTGATACTTAATTATGCCTTCCTTTACAAATAACCGACGATAACAATCATACAAGTTAGCTGACCAAGTGGGTGAGAGTTGAGTTTTCTTGCTTCGATTTCCTTTTCATACCGATTTAATTGACCAATGTGGGCCTCGGAAACCTACCAAAGCAAATACAAAAATATAATAATAATAGCAGTAGTAATGTTAATAATAATAATAACAACAACAACTACCCCCTTTCATTGACTTGGTTTTGGTTTTCGTGTACGCAGCGGATGATATAAATTGCAAAACCGGCAAATTCGCGCTTGTAGCTTGTGCTATTTCTAGCATCTATAGAGAGAGAAGATAATGGTAAATGCACATTGTCTTTCAACATATACATCATTCGATTTTGATATCTTGACGTGATAAAATAAAAAAAAATTAATATATATATATATATATGAAAGTACAACAAGCAATAGAGATCTTTCTTAAGATTATGCACATAAAAACATTATGCTTTATCACTACCCTCTCTCTCTCTCTCTCTCTCTCTCTCTCTATATATATATATATATATATATATATATATATATATATATATATATATATATATATATATGTAGGAAGAATAGGGTTGTCCCAGAGCATATACTGCAAAACTCTAGTTGTCTCGTTGAAAAGGGCTAAGTTGCTTTATGAATCCATCCTAATTGGATTTTTGGATCCAAATATAGTAAAATGAATCATATGTGTCCTTATGGATTAAGTGAAATTGGATTCAAATCCAAGCGCACCCAAATCGATTGAACACGTTAGGACTTTATTTTGGATCATGACAAATACAACTAAATCAGTCCTCAAGTTAATTTGGATCCCAGATGAATCAAAACACAATCCATGGATTTAAAAACTTCTTCATATTGAACTAAACATACTCATATAATGATTTAATACGTTTTACTTAAAGAACCGTGTCAGAGATAAATTACAGACGTTCTTATTTCAAATAAACATCATTAATTATAAACCAAAGCGGCAACATTCTAATGTTTGATGAGTCTGGAAGCTTCAAACAAACAAGAGAAGAATTAGGTGGCTGGTTGTAAATTTCACAAACCAACTTTAGTTGTTAAGGTGACGACTGCTATGAACCCACTCCTACCTACGCGCACCCAAAACCCACGTACACAACATGGAAATCAACTCAGGGTGGGGTTACATTCCGAACGGCCTAACCGAGCCTGATAGCTACATGTCAGAGGGCTAATGCTCGGTATCAACTTGCACCACATGAGAGTTGAACCCTCAATTCTGTGGCAGCTAGAGGCCCCTTCCAACAGGCCAGCCCCCTATGAGCAGCTCCAAGTTTGTGATATAAAAGCATAAAGTTGAAGGACATGGAATCACAGTTTTTATTGGTGGAGCCAGCACCATCAGCCAGTCGGGTTTGCTGGCAAAGAAACAAGCTTGTAGAAAAAACAAAAACATAAATATAGCACTTAAGCAAGTTTTATTTATGGCACTTACAAGCTTACAATTCTCCAGATGCAAAAGAAATGTTCTTTTTTTTATAAGATACATACAGAGAAAATGATAACATGATGAACAGTAACAGCCTTTTGTTTTTGCAAGACAGTATCAACAAGAGTTTGATCAAGCTTATATTTACATAGAAATTATTACAGTAATGACAGACGAAGGAACCCACCCAAGCACATCACAAGAGTTTGTGGGCAGACTTCCATAGTGCCTTACCAGCTTCAAAGATGACTGCAGCGACCCTCATCAAGCCAAATGCACCTCCAGAAACCTTGATTCGAAACATTTCTCCTCTACTGTCTCAAGCTGAGCTGCGTCATCTTAAGCATTTCCGAAAGGAGAAAACACACGTACGACAGCCAACAAGAAGCGAAGGCGAGCAGACTAACACAAATTATGCACATAACTGTACATCTATATACATGATTACAGCAATTGTGGGTCAAGGACAACAAAGGAGCTGTGTCATCTTAAGCATTTCCGAAAGGAGAAAACACACAACGACAGCCAACAAGAAGCCAAGGCGAGCAGACTAACACAAATTATGCACATAACTGTACATCTATATACATGATTACAGCAATTGTGGGTCAAGGACAACAAAGGACCTGAATTTCCAAGGAGGCCAGATACCAGAGCCATATTTTCCATGAACATCAAAGGATAGTTATAAAACAGAGACGAAAGCTTTTACAGTCAAGCTATATACCAAGAAAAATCCTCTTAATTTTGCATACAAACAATACTTCTGTTACCTTTTAGAATACCGACATCCCCAAACCCCACAAAACACTAGGAAGAGAGTAAATAATCCCACGTGTAAATGCTGAAGTAACCTTTTGAGTGAAGTCCTTGTTTTGGAACCATCATTTTATAGTGATCAACAATTTCAAACCTTTGCTTGGATTGAATTATGATGAACAAGAACAAGAGACTCCATTAATGCCAATCCTAAAACTAAAAGGAGGACGATTGCAGTAGGTAGTCAACAACCAGCTGAAAACTCGGTCAGAACTTTTACCATGGATCCTTCATTTTCTACGGGCTTGGTTTTGGTTTTGGTGTGGTTTTAATTCACAAGTACAAAAGAAATTTGGTGTGAGAGGTTAAAACAAAGTTACCGAACAGAGAATTAATGGTACAGGGGTAAAACGACAACTTTGACATCAATATTCAACACTAAGTTTATCTTTTCATTTTTTCTAAAATTTCTTTGGAAGAGGACAGAGCAGTGGGAATTCACAGTTTTCTCAAGGAACAAAAGTTTGAGAGACGTTACAAAAAAAATGGAGTGTGAAAAACCAAGGGCTAAAAAAACTCTGGCAGTACGGGAAATTTCATGTCCATGTTGTGCACTTGACTAACATAGCTATCAATGCTGCAAATACAAGTCTGTGCATGACCATGCACTAGTTTGGACATCAGTTGAGATCTGAACTCGGAGAACCTCATGAACTACCCCTCTTTCAAGCACCCACAGAACTTCTTGTTTCTCCGGCTTCAGAATATCAAGCAAAGACATCCTGTGTACACGCATTTCATCTCGCTGCCGAAACCCTCGCACCCATTGGCCAAGCTTCCACCATCTTATGCAGATTTTCCGCTCAGATATCCGACAAAAATAGAGTGATTCGGCAATGTCAGCAGTCTGTACCATCGTAGATATCAAAACCATATAGGCATTTACATAAAAAGGTGATGTTCAACAAAATGTTGATACTAAAGCATAAAACATTTATAGGATGTCGAGCTGTTCAAAGACAAGAAGATTACAGAAATCAGAGGCCATTTGATTGCCTATAAAACAAGCTCGCCTTGGAGAAATTGGATAAACTGGAGAAAAATTTTCCAAACTCACTTGAAAATATGGAATGCATACATTTGAGTTAGTTTTCCCTCATATGTAGCTTAACTATGCAGATGAGGTTACCCCTGTTGATTTCAATTCAACAACTTCAAATAGCTTCAGAGCTACGTAAGATCTTGTAAGTTTATCTAATACAGATTGTCAGACTCCCAAGTGGGCGAATGACAATGGATGAAGCCACTTCTGGATCCCTACATTGGGACAAACAAAACCACATACTAATGGAATCTCCTCGCCAGGCCATTTCCTTAAGAAAATGGATTGTTCAAGTACCAAGCAGAAAAGTTTCTTAAGATGGATCAGCTTGTAACTTATGTGTGTGAGACTGAGTGATTGAGTGAGAGAGACAGAGAGAGACCTGCATGCCAAGCCCAAAGATGGAATAATGGAGACCAATCAGATTCAGCAGCACGCTGTTTGCGTTTGTAAATATATATAGTTGAACATCCTTGAATCCTAACTCCAGATTACAAAGTACTTTGACAGCTTTTAGATAATCCCCAACCTCAAGAGACTCATGAGGGGAGCACTCTTTTACATATCTGGCAACAGTAACAGCTCTACAGGCCATCTCCCTATTCCACTTGATATATACACCCTTCCACCCCTGCATCACAAAGAGAACTGTTATACCAACTTCCTTTGATATTATACTTTGTAAATAAAGGATCAGGTCCTTGTGATTTTACTTTCTTAATTTGAAACTATGTTCAAGCTGTATCCTATTTCTTTTCACCAAAAGCAGAAGAAGAAAGCACGAGGCAACTAAACATGCAGAACAGATGTCATACTAAAGGGACCAACAAGTGTACAACTATAGCAGGTGAAACAGACCATGAGAGGTAGCCTGTAAGCCTGATATCTAGGAGAAACTTAATATCCTGTAATTTCCGCAAGTCCGATGGCTAGGTAGTGACATCAGAAAACCTGATACTGTATTCTTCCCGGTACTCCGCCCTCTTTAAGTGGCCCCATTTGCATTAGTACTTGGATGAAATCTTTTCATATCAAAAGTCTGATATGTACAATAATGGACAAGAACAGGTGAATGTATTGCATCTATGAACATAAGAATGCATACATAGATGTAGATAGATAGATCAGACCGATACATAGACAGATAGGTACAAAGATATATATATATATATATATATATATATATATATATATATATATATATATATATAGAGAGAGAGAGAGAGAGAGCTGTCACACAGGTGCAATTGCCGGACATGACGATTTAAAAAAATTGTCGGTGCAGAGACACTACTATATATACACATATATATATATACAAATATATATACATATGAATTCATATTGTATAAGTTACATAAAAACCTTATCTAAATACATAATATTACATGCATTTACAATTATATACATTAAGATAGTTGAATACTACACATTATACATATTATATATAAAAAGGAATTGCAAGGACGTCCTGTCCATTTTATGTTAACTGCATTTTGCAGGTGCCTTATGATATACATATAAAAGGACAAATGGCCTACACCCTCGGTCCTTGTCATCATCAAGTGAAACTCATGAATGTACTGCAAAAAGCACAAAGATGAAAGAACTAATAACCAAAGTAAGAGTAACTTATTTAAATTTGTATAAAAAGTTTACTTATATAAATTCTTTTATTAGTTTTAAAATGATGAATGGGATTTGACATGGTTGACTGTTAAACCAGCTGTGTCAGACACCGTATCTATGCTGGTGTTCTTGTTACACCAGTAACCAAGCTGACACTTTACCTGGGTGAAGTGTATGTGTGACATAGAGAGAGAGAGAGAGGTGCACTAATCATCTAACTGAATAGCCAAGGAACATACTCATAGAAGATTTACCTGATACTATAGGCATATAAATTTCCTTTTCTACTACTATCTTTTGATTGTATATGTAACTGCAATTGCCAAAGCTTCTATTGTCGGTTATGGGCCTCACAAAGGCCATAACCATTTTCTCAGTTAACCAACCTATTAGCTGTGAATCCCAATGCAGATAATAAACAGTGAAGTCCACAAATGTCTACATTGCATGGACACATGACTACAAGTGCACAAATGCACTCGATACCATGAAGAGAAGCTTCAATGACGGATAAGATACCCACTCTTATCTGGTTGCCTGGCCTAACTTCTCTATTTTTTTCTCCTGAAGAGAATAATATTTTCTACAAAAATGAACAGCGACTGATAGAAGCACCTGAAATCATAATGAACTTTGAGCATGATAACAAGTAATTGTTACAATGGCATGCTCCTTCTCATCACAAAGTCATAAAAACCAACTTTTAGCTGAAAATTCTTGCAATGATAAATCTTAGAACTTTCCATTGGCTTACATCTGCTATAATCAGAATCGAGCATTAAGAGACACCAAAGATTACAAGGAACTTGTATCCTAGATATTATTTAACAAACCATCATGACTGTTAATGCAAAAGCAGGAGTCCAACTTATGTGATTCAAACTCATGATTCAAGGGTATTGCCAATATCATGCTTTGAAAGGTTCTTGAATAGAGCCTACCACAGCTCACGGAAATAATCAGTTTGAGTTTTAGTATTATAGTTAACTAACAATCTGTATTTTTCTTCAGACAGCTTTATACGATAAAAAATAAACTAGATCCACTTTATCCTTTTTCTTTAGGGTGCGTACTAAGAACTTCAGTTCCCAAAGTTTTTAGTTTCTCCTAATAAGATCCACTAAATCTTGTATCACTCTCAAGACTCAAATTTAGGATGTACATCTAAACCTTCATAACAATTAGGCTGAAAATATCATTTTAAGAGAGTGCAAACCTTCAACAATTGAAGCATACAAATTTGTTCTGTTGGCAGCCAGACACAATACTTTCAATACATTTTCTCCAAATAGAGATTATCTTTGTCAGTACATTGTCACCAAGTAGGATTTGTGTCAAGTTCTAATCCACTTGAGCCTGATTATCCATCGGGCTATAGACATATGAACATGCATTCGTGCACTATGTCACACAGACACTAGGTGAAGTGTCAGCTTGGACTTTGGTGCAACATGGATAGGGTGTCAAACAGTCAGCTGTGTCAAACCCCATTTTTGCCATTTTTTCAAAATAAATAAAAGAATTTATGTAAGAAAACTTTTAATACAAATTTAATGCCTATTGGTTCTTTGTGTTTTTTTGCAGTACACTCATGAGTTGCAGTTGATAAAGGCAAGGCCTGATAAAATGTGTAAGCCATCAGTTTCTATATATATATATATATAGTATACTATGTACTATATGTATCATAACAATGGGGTGCCTTTCAGCTGTAAAATGCAGATGACATGAAATGGACAGGATGTTCTGCACCCACAAGATGTCCTTGCAATTCTTTTTGATATATAGTATATATAATGGATGGTATTCAACTATTGTTAATGTATATTATTGTACATACATGTAATATTATGTATTTATATATAGCCTTTATGTAATTTATACAAAACAAATTCACATACATCCATATGTATATATAGGCATGTCCCTGCACCTGCGTGACATAGTTCATACAGGTACCTAAATCATACGTGGATTGAAATTGAATCACATCTAATTTGAACCATTTGACCTATGATCAATTCATTCATATCCAGGTAAAGGACTCTTTAATTGTAAGGGACAGATTTTGGATCCTGTCTCCTTTGCATGGAAAGAACTTGTGGCTTGTGTTTGAACTCTGCATATCTGACCTAACGTGGCTTGACCAAAGAATTTTCATTTAGCATTAGGTAAAAGTATATGGTCGATTGGGTAGATGTAGGATCTAGACAAAATAACAAAAAGTGGAAAAGTATAGGTTGTACTTTGCACCTTTTGCTTTTCCAAAAAGCAACTTCTACTTTTAGCTTTTTTATTTAGACCGCCATCTCTTGGATAGGACAATCATCATGAACGGTCTCGCACGAATGGGAGTCTAGCCACTCTCCTTAAGGTTTTCAGCAACTCTTTAAATGAAAGATGTTTAGATTTCTGTCTTTTTATCTCACTAACTTGAAAAAGAACCTAAACTAAGCTGCTTGTCATTTGTTTTGGTTCAAATACACTCTCTGGTCTGGAACATATCCAATGCATTGGGAGCCCCATTTTCAACTGAAAACCAAGATACAACAAAATTTCTAAAAGTACTGATAATGGAATAAATTTATGAACCAAGTCAACAAGTCTTGAATGGTAATGAACCTTGGAAGAGGAAGCACACCCAAGGTCTCCCCTTTCCTTTTGTTCATCCTTCTTCTCCAATAATTGAGAATCTTCTAACAATCCTATAGAAGGCCATCTTTCTTTTGATAGATTGATCCATAGAGTATCGGAGTTACACAAATTCCTCCAGAACCTAGAGGTAGAACCCAGTGAACAAACGTCTGAAACCTGCTTTCCAATAAGAAAAAACAGATATTTCAAAACCAGCCGGTAGCAGTAAATCCAAAGCAACAGCACCAACAAGGAAAAGAGATATAGCCCAATGAGTAAAATTCATGATGATGACGATGATTAACATCTATGATAAGGCAGGACAACTGATTGAATATGGAAGAAGGACCTTGCTGAAAAGTATAGTCGCGTGGCTACAGGGCCACAACTGCATAACGGCTTCAAATACAATATAGTGAAAGGAAGAGAAATGAAACAAGTAAGAGAACCAGATAAATTGAAACGAAGACATGGGACTCGAAAAGATGCATCAACTCCATAAAACAACAATTTGCAAGCAGCGAATACACCAAGGAAGAAGTCCTAACTTTCTGTCATGCTTCGCAATCCATCACAAATACGCTAAAATGCTAATTTGTCGGTCCCCGTCGCTTGTGACAAAATAAATATTTACTAGCCCTAAAAAGCACTTCACTCACAAAATACTCGGTCCAAATTTCGCATGGGCGTCTCGTCAACATAAAATTTGATTGCAACAAAGGATGTTAGAGAAAAAAGGATGGCGAAGAAACTCGTCGAAATCGCTGAATTTTTTCAACAAAACCCCATCAAAAGTCTTTTCACGGCTATCTGGAAAGTCGTCAAATAGCAGAAGCCTAAACCAAAAATGGAGAAAGACATCAAAGACGTGAAAGGATACACTAAAGTTCCATCAAAGCAGCTAATGGGTATGTCGAAGAACCTAATCTTCATGGAAATTAAAGACAACAAGGGGGACCAACATGGAAAAATTCATCAAAATAGTACACAATCAAACTATCAAAGCTATTTTTGTTACATAAACGAAACGAGCGTACCGGTAGCAAGGACGCAATGTGGTGGGCAATATCCTCAGGTAGAAGATCTTCCTCGAACTCCATGCAGGGGTAAGGGTTCGCGGAATTGTTAACCATTGGTTGAATTTCTTAGCTCCTCCCCGTAATCCGATTGCAGACCAACCAATTCATCGGGGACACTTTGCGCAAATGAAACCGTTGAAACTCGGGCATTCAGGAAATTCCCGATTCAAAGGGCGTTGAGAATTTGGCATTCAACACACAAACGCACCTGTGCAAGACAAATGAAATAGTGCGTAGCGTGGTCACCACGCGATCTGGTGACGATGAGAGCTGTGGACGCGTCCATCTTTCCGATCAACGGTTTTCCGGCGACAGCACCCAGTAGTTAATATTAAATATCACACGTCTTGTGACGGTTCCATGTTGTTGATCCCGGTCAGTAAGGCTGCTTAGGAGACGTTTGACGCTGGGTTCCAAGGAAATCGACTCCTTTTTTGGGTGGTCGAAGTTTCAAGTTTTGTTGTCATTAACGTGGAAATGTGGTTTCGTAAGTCCCGTTAGAGCAAAAAACTTTGATACCTGAGTGAAGCGAGTCACATGAATTAGAATCAATGAGCTTTGTATGAAAACCTAAATTTTCTCTCGTCTTGAATCAAACACGAAACTATGATTTTTATGATTGCAATAAAATCATGTAATTTTAGGCTTATAATTGTAGTGCCAACTAGACATGTTCCAAACCATCAGTTCTTGTTAGACCCAAACTTGGAATTGTAACCGAGCTGACTCGGATCCATTCCGATTATGGTTATGGAATTGTTGGTTCTAAGACAGTTCCCATTTGAGTATGAAACCGTTTGGAAGTGGTACTTTTATTGCAATAATTTGAAAATTATGCAAAAAATTAAAAATTACCAGAACATATGATTTGGAACCACTGGTTCCGGTTTGATTTCAGTTATGATTTTATAAGAGGTGAAACTGGAACCAAACCGGGTAGTCTCTGGTTTCGGGTTCAGTCGTTTCTTGGTCCGGTTTGGTTCTGATTGGAACCTCTGGGCTGATTAGAAACCGGCCGTGGCTAGTGGTAAGGACCTGGAACGATGAATCAAACAATATACTAGGGCTTAGAGGTGACCAGTTTGGGCCTTACCCGCCGGTTCGAATGGGACCCAAACAGCCTCCGAAGCTGGATGAAATCCGACTCGCAATGAAGCCAATCTGGACCTCCTCAATTAGGTTATGGTTTCATTTTCTGTAAATGAAGCAAAACTGGATCTGGATCTAACCGTATTAATTAAAATCATATTTTAGTTTCGGTTTCAAATTGTCAACTTTAATCCTTATTTCTTATTTTAATGAAAAGGAACCAACCAAAACCATTGTGAAACTGGATCTGGAGGAGGGCTATTCTAGTTCGGATTCAGGTCACGTTGGAACCGCCAGTCCTAGTTTAATAGGAACTGCTCAAGTCTACCCAGGGATGACAAATCGGGTTGATCAGTCAAATCATTCCATGTTCGGGTCAAAATAGGTAGACCTAAACTCAACTCATTCTTCTTCTTCTTCTTCTTCTTTTGTGTGTGAGTGCGGAGTATAAGAGAAGGTCAAAGCCTTACACACACCCACACATGCACCCTCTGGGAGTTGAACACCCCACCACCAGCAACAATGCTAGAGCGCCCTGCCGTTGAGCTAATGCTCTCAGTACACTCACCTCATTCTTTGTTAAGGTCATTTTCTTTAAACACAGTTGCAACCTGATCGGGTTCGACTAGTCCAGGTTGTGCAGTATTATGACCCCAGTACGTAGTATATAGGATACATAAACTATACATGTATAATGAATCTTATATGCATCTACGTATGCATACTATTTATGTTAGATGATTAAATTGTACAAAGATTTATTTCTGATTAGAAATTACATTTCTTGCCAAAGATTATATGGCTCTTGTTCGATGTCGTTTAGCATGGCTCGAGTTCGGTTAGAACTAAATACAACAAGATTTGAGAACATGAACGAGCCATCGACAACCTGTGTTCGATTTAGATGCTCGTTCTCGAAGGAAAACATTTATTCTTCTTTGATTGCTATAAGAATTTTGAATGTATTAATTTTAAGATCTTTGATTAAGGGTGTGACATGGGCTATCACGCTTGTTGCTTTTAAAATGATTTGATTTCCGGACCTTTTTATATTACATTTGGTTCTTTTAGTAGGAGACTTTTGTTTTGCTCAGTGAGTTTGGGTTCAGGTACAGGGATCGGAATAGGGCGGGTCGGGGATAGGTACAACTATATCTGGTCCTACCTCAACCTTAACGTGGCTGATAATTTTTTTTTCTTCAACACGTAATGGGATGCCGTGTCACGTCCGTACACACGCACACACACATATATATATAAAGATAACAATAAATACTCAATCCTTATTCTTACTCAAATTTATTGTAATATTTTTATATATATTAGGGAAGTGACAAAAGATGTATTAGGCAAATCTAAGAAAGACGTACCGGTACAAAAAGAAGTTTGGTGGTTGAGTGAAGTCATGTAAAATTAAATAAGGCAGAAAAGACATGTTATAAAATTGTATTATGCTAAGAAGACTAGTGAAAAATGACGTTAGTAAATTAAAAGCCAAAATTTGAAAAGATTTATATAAAAAACTTAACTCAAAAGAAGGTGAAATACGTATTTGTATGATAACTAAGACTAGAGATAAGAAAACTAAAGATCTTGTTTTTGTTAAATGTATCAAAGATGATGATAATAAGATTCTAAAGGTCAATCACGATATAAAAATAAATGAAAAAATGAATTCTATAAGTTTTTTAATGAAAATACATATGTTAGTAATAATTTATGAGAGTTAGCAAAATAAAAAAAGTATATAAACCATAATTTATATCAGCATATTAAAAAAATAAAGTCAAAGAAGCTCTTAAATATATTAAGATTGGTAAAACTGTATGACCAAACAATATAAAAAGTATGGAAAATCCTATGAGAGATGGGGCTCATTTGGTTCACGATACTATTTAATGAAACATAGAAAACTCAAAAGATGCTTAAGGAATGGAGAGCGAGTATACTTATACCTATATATAAGAAAAGAGAGACCTTCATAATTATTCGAATTATCGAGGTATCCAGTTAATTAGCCACACTATAAAATTATGAGAAAGAATTATTGAATGCATTATAAGAAAAATACCGAGTAGAACATAAAACCAATTTGGATTCATACTCGATAGATCTTCTATTGAAGTTATTCACCTATTGAGATGTCTTATGAAATATTTTACATCAAAAAAGAAAAAACCTTACATGATATTTATTGATTTAGAAAAATCTTACGATATGATGCCAAAAGATGTTCTTTGGAAAACTTTGAAAAAAAAAGTATCCCATTCACTACATAAATCTTATAATAGACATGTATAATGGTACAAAAACTTATGTGAAGATTTATGAATGAATGACAACCCCTTTGAAGTTAATATTGGGTTACATCAGAGATCAACTTTAAGTCCATATTTATTTATATTGGTCATTGATGAGTTAACAAAATATATTGAAGATGAAGTAACTTAGTGTATGTTATTTACAAATGATATTGTGTTAGTAGAGAAGTCTAAGGAAAAGCTAATAAAAAATTGAAACTATGTAGAGAAATGTTAGAAAGTAAAAGCTCTCGACTTATAAAAACAACTAACCCTTTTCTTATACTAGATGGGGTCAAGTGAATGGATTTTTTGTTTCCAGTATCGTAGGAAAAATTTTATAGAGACGTTATACATCAAATATTAAACAACAATTAAACATGCTATATTTTATGAGTGTTGAGCCGTTAATCATCAACAACGGTAAAAAAGTTTTGGAAAGAAACTATAAAGAATGATTTAATTTATATTGAGTTAACTGTTAGCATGAAATATGATAAGGCTATGTGTAAATAAAGAATTAATGTAGCCGACCCCATTTAGTATGGTACAATGCTTAGTTGTTGTTGTTGTATTTCTATAAGAATAAAGATCTTGAATTAAAATATTGTTTCATTTTATATTTTGTATTTAATATTTTTGTTTTATCATTTCAATCGTTAATTTTAAAATAAAACAATTAAAATAATAAAATAGATTTGAGAATGAATATAAATTGAATATTTACCATTACTTTATATATGTGTGCATAACCTAATATATATTAAAACATTTATTAAAAAAATCTCAATCGATAATCGGTCAGAAACAAGTATAACTATATGACGAAGGGTAAAAATTTGAATTCAAAAGGTATGTTTGTGGATAAATTACAGATGCAAAAAAATATATAGATATATTTGTTGCTTTTTAAATTTATTATGATTGAGATTTAGATATTACAAAGAAAACAGGTTCAGGTTCGTTTTATTTTCTCAGCTGGAAATGAGGCGGGCATATATATCTATATCTCTATATATATAAATATAAGAGAGAGAGAGAGAGAGAGAGAGAGAGAGAGAGAGAGAGAGAGAGAGAGAGTTTAGGGCTCCGAGACGATGAAGCAACGTCCTCATCATCGTGCTCCGAACACGGAAAAGAACAGCGAAGCACCTGCGTCTTCTTGTGATCCCGGAGCAAAGGGGATACCTCCATTTAACATCAATAATAAGAAGAAGCGAGGCGGCCGCTCCGGTGGGAAGCCTTTCATCAAACATGCACTCAAGAACGCTAAATCGAAGAGCGGCTACTACAACCCAGCTGAAATCAGTAACTCCTTCCTCTCTACCTGATCAACTATTCGTTATTCTTTTGGGGTTCTCTAACATCTCTATTCGAACGCTTGAATTGTGCTTAATCGTCTATTAGTTGTTAGCTTAATGATAACTGAAAGGAATATTTTGCTCCCAATTGGATAAATCTTGTTTGGGATTCATAAGGGTACTCGCAACAGTCCCAATTTCGTGTCATGATTGTCTCCGTTGTTCCACTCTTTTGTTAAACCTTGAAATTCCTTTTTCCTTGTTTGTCTCAACCTTGTTGACTTCGCAGAGATTGCATCATACTGATGCTAAGCTAGAAATACCTACTTATAAGTTCTTTAGGGTAGTTAGTATGCCTTCCTGGAGACGTACTTGCATGTACTCATGTATGCAAACTGTATTGTATGATACACGTTGATTATACTTACTAATCCAATCACAAATTTTAATCTGTTTGTATGTGGCTTTCGGTCGATCACATGTTAGTTCTTGTTCAGAACCTCAAAACTGAATCGGTGTGTTTCGTCCAACTTCAGAAAAGCAACGAGAATTCTACAAGAATGCCAAATATATAAAGAAGTACAAGAAGTTGAAACAACAAACTGAACATGAATCTGGTCAGATAAGGATGGATCTCATCTCCGAGGTAATATATGCTGTCCCTTTTACTTGGCTTAAGATGATGTTTCCTAGGAAAGAATGACTGCCGTGGAAGTGTCAGTTCACAACTAACTAGCACAGTCAAGAACATTTTGCAAATCTTTTGATTTGGTCTCTAATCAGTATAACTTGATACCTTCTTTTTCTGATTGCGTGCTCGTCTCTGATGAGCAACCTTATCTGATTCCTTTTTAAGTGCCTGGACTTGACAACCGTGCATGCCTCAACACACTATTCATGTACACAGTTCCCTTGACTACATATAAAAGCCCGTCTTGGTTTTCTCTTCTAGTTGTATGTTTCTTTATCTCTTACTTTTGTTGTCGCTTGGGTTGTCAAGATGGGGGGGGATAACCGTGGTAAAATTCAAAGCTGAGCAACTGACCCCTGTCTAAGACATTGAATAATGTAAATTTGTGGATGAATCCCTACATCTTCTTAGCCTATATAAATGTTATCCTAGTTCATTTCCTGGTGAAAGGAACTCCTGGAGAATTTTAATAAGATGGTGCTTCTATAGTTAACAAGACCAACAAAAGTGTAAGGAAGCCCAGAATATTGCTTGTCTAAACCAACTATTTAGGCCATGGCTTCTGTTATGCAACGCCATAAATGCTCTATTCGAGCCTTATCACCTTCGATGGAGGATGACCTAATGCCAAAAGGTGGTAGCATTTGTCTGGTCCATATGACAAGATGCTTTAAAGATTCAAAGATGTAGAACCTGAGGATCCTCCAGTAGAAAGTTCCACATATATTCAAGGATAATTGATGACTCTGAATGGGTTATGGTCTAAGAAGCTTCAAGGATTCAAAGAGCTAGAAGCCATAAAGATCCATCAGTTGATAGTTCTAACAGTTATCACTTGTCACGAAAGATAATTGGAATGAGAAATAATGCAAAGGTACTTGGTGGCGGTGATGAAGTTGGTGGGGCTCTGCATTTGATAAACAATCAATTTTTTCTGGTTACAAGGGGTGGCTGAAGCCAGGTATGCATGCATCTGGGAGTCGAACTCACACACTAAAAATCTTGTGGAGTCGAGAACCTTGCTAGGTGGCTGACACCCTGAGTGCGATAACCAACCATTCTAATCCACACATGCATACACATGGGTGCAAATTAGATGAGCTGTTGTATGAGATGCTTCAGGTTTGTTAACCCAAGACAGTCAACTAGCAGATATTGCCCTTATTCTTTTTTGAGAGAGCTTGAAGCAGACCCTTACCAGATACACACCTTGGCATTGTACTCCTGACCTAGCTTCAGAAGAGCCACTCCCCTAGCCAGTGCCCTATTCCCCTTTCACTTGGTTCTACTTAACATACACCGATTCATTTGGAATTGTCTTTCATGTTAATTTTTGGACATTTGCAGGAAGACAATGCTTTGGATATTCAGCATGAAAGCAATGAAACCAAGAGCATGAACATGAAGCAGAGACAGAAAATCAACCTGCAGAGTTTGAGGGAAGAATATGAGAATAAGGAACAAGAGAAAGAGAAGGCAAGGATGGAGGCCGATGCCATCAGGCAAGCGAAGGAAGCCGAGAGAAGAGAGATTGCAGCTCGGAAGAACGAACTAAAGCACAAAATGTTCAGGAGGACGATTTCAGGTCAACCTATCATGAAATACAGGCTTGATAATTTGATAGAAAACCTCCAGCGTAGCAGAAATTAGTATCAGTTGCTTGCTTAAATGGTTCTGTATTTTATGACAATTGTACGTCCTTCAATTTTGGTAAAATTTAGCGCTTTGCTGTAGCCTTGCCTCATCTTAGTGGCTCGTATCCTGCTGAATGTGCCAGCAGATTGTCTTGTCCAACCAAAACCAGAAAGAACCACAGCATCCGCACTTAAATGGGATCGACCGATAACTCTCCATGATTGGTTGTGTTTTGGAACTAAACAACATGAACAACTAAGCCTTTTCTCATGCTAAATGGGGTTGGCAACATGGATTCTTCATTTCCATATGTGATGCTAAAAGTTATTACTAGGAAAATTAGATAATTTTTTATAGCTTTTTAAAATAATTTTGTGATTTCTTTCTTTCTTTTTTAACATTTTCACTGTTGGGAACCATTCAGTGTAAATGTTTGAGACCTCCTCTCTTTCTTAATCACGATTTAATTTTTAATTGGAGATTCGTTTGACCATCCTTTCTTTCTCGTACATCTAATTCAATATATTTATTTCTCTTTACAGTTATCCATGCTATTGCTGTTTTATAATATTTATCTTAAGATATTTACTTTTAAAAAGCAACACCTGGTAAAAGATGGTTTGGTAAAGACTCAGACCCGGACCTAACCCGGCCCAACTCGAGTTGGTGCATACCAACCCGAGTCAAAACTTATGGGTGAGGATAGATCGAATTCAAAAACAAGTATGGTCCATTCCTTTCAAAATGGGCATGGATGGATGAATGATCCAGTGTGACAATTTCGGATCCGCCTCGACAAACAACCTGACCTGACCGGGGCTCGACCTGAAAAATCCATGGATTTAAGCACCCCAGGTCCAGGTTCAGAGAGTATGACGCAAAGAAAATCGGGAAGGATTCGATTGGGCCTGTTTTTATCCGAACCCGAACCCGAAGCGACCCGATTTGCCATAGACTTTCCACAGACAGCATCTCGCGCTCGACTTCGCTTTGTCACAGTGGTAGACGGATTGTGGGGTTGGGTAACTTGGGGTTGCTTGCAGTAAAGAGCGAGAGCGGCAACGGAAAGAAACAGAGGAAGAATCCATGGGGAAGGAAGCAAGTGTTAGTGGGGTGTACAGGGCTCTGCTAAGGGCGGCGAGGAAGTCGTTCGCCGGAGACAAATGGATGATGCAGCAGTCGGCCAAAGAGATCAGGGGCAAGTTCGACGAGAACCGCAACGCCACGGGCGACGAACACATCAAGAAGTTGATAGCCGACGCCCAGGAAGCGTCTCACTTCATCTCCAACATGATCGTCCAGGCCAGGCTAAAACCTTCCGGTGGATACGGTACGCTACCATCTTTACGTCTCTCTCTCTCTCTCTCAATTTGTCATTTTCTTTTTGATCTGATTGTTTATGTGCACGAGATCTTATGGTTGCAATTTGAGGACGGAAATCTTGAAAGCTTCATTGCTTTGGAGTGACTAAATTTAAACCTATTTTCTAACGTGTTTGTCGTGCTTTTATAGCTTTGCCTTCCGCCAATTTGTCATTTTCGTTTGATAAGTTATGTGCTTAGAGATAGCATAGTTGCAAACTCTGGATGGTAAACTTGTAAACCTCATTTGTTTTGGTCATTGGTGCGGTTATGCTATCCTTTTCTGCCGATTTGTGTTAATTGAATAGATACCAGATATTAGTTTAGGCGGGTGTTTTATTTTCAATAGGCAAGCTGCGGTTTACTTCACACTATCCGAACCTTGAGTTCTGGGTTATGATGCAGCCACTTAACCTTCCAGCTATTTCATTAGGCCCCACAGTGTTAGTTGGATTCACTTATCAAACATTGTTCCTTGAATATGGAAATCTATGTGTTCGAAAGCCCCACGATTGGTGCTCAAAATATTGAATCGGATTTACGAGTCTCTGTTAATATATTAACATGATGTGAGGAATTTTGATCACAAGTAATCATCTTCACAAGAATTATGCCTTTTGTTTTGGTTCCACATTGATACATCTATTCCCTCAAAATTTTGTAAGTAAATATAGTATCACACTCCCGCTCACATGGTATTGGATTTTCCATCAAATGTCGATCTTACGAAAATCCTTCCCACAAAGGTCTTGACTGTATTGTGAATGTTACTTTTGAGTGGCCTGAAGTGGCATATTCGATTAACCTATCTAAGACTACAAGTCGAAAAATTGTTTGTCCTCTAGAATGTTGCGCGAATATGATCATTATACTTAATTGGTTACAATTGGAAAGCCAATTTTGTGCCTTGAATTATCATAAAGTATTAGGTGTGCCTGCTCAGTATAAGTCCTCTGCTAACGTGTGTTTTGCAAACACTAGTGAATGACAGATTTTTCAAGATACGCTTTGGTAGCCTCTGGGGCATCAAGTGAAATTAATATCACCATGTTTCGATATGCTTGTTGACTTCAGGATTCACCTTTCTTACTGTTCTTTCATGCCATAACCAGCTTGAAGGAACCTGAATTTATTACCATCCAGCAAACATTTTAATGGCAAATCAATTAGTTGAGATCCTCAGATTCATCAAACACATAGTTGCAAATTTGAATAGGAAAGTTCTGTGACTGCTAACAAGATGCAGTGTTCCGAAAGATTTGAATAGAATGTGTCCGGATGGGCTTCCAGGAAGAAAGTAGTACATAGCGTCAAATATGTATAGTGATAAGATGCTAAGGGGGAGGAACCTAACCTAGTAAGATAGAAGGTGCCAACAGTCTCACCTGCCAAATTCACTAATTACAGAAGGATAGTGGCATTGATAATAATTCTTAGAACAACAAAACCTAGGATTTCTAGTGCTAATATCTGAGGCAGTGGATAAAAGTGATTAAGGCTTCTTTAGTTGTTGTGAGATGACTATGTATGTCTTAGATCTCTGTAAATTAATCATGCTTAGCAGAAAGTTTCTCTGTGGCAGCAAATCATCCATTTACTTTAGGAGAAGATGCCAATGAAAGTATGAATACTATAAATGGAATGCATAAGAACTCGCAAACTTGTCATTGAAATTTTCATTGAATTTGGAACATAGGGATGCTGGAATCATAAGTACAAAGGAAAATATGGACAATCACAACAGTATGGAGGTTCAAACAAAGTGTTATTGTAAATGTGACAAACAAGATGAATGCAAAGGTGTTCATGTTGGCATGTATAATTAGAATTTGCACTGCAAAAAGCACTTCGGATGTCTCTTAACATGATTGTGATTGTTATTATTAGTATTAAGTTGGCGATAACCAAAAGTAAACCTTATACTTGTGTGTAAAAAGAACATATAAAGAGTTGATGAAATCTTAAATAGGCATATAACTTTTTATATTTTTGAAATCGCACCTATTTTTTCTGCAGGTTAATAAGAAGATTGATGGACTAGCATCTGATGAGCCTCCTTTCTACTGTATGGCAAATTATCGTCTAGAGAAACAAGTCCTAGGATGAAACCTAGCCTAACCATGACAGTTCCACCACTTGGGTCCACTCTGAGTATACTTCCCATCCTTGTGACACTCAATTTTGTGGCAGTAGCATGTTGGATTATGAACAGGCCTTCATGTTAGCGTCAACTAAACAGTTCATAGCCCAGCTTCGTTTGATTCAGATATGTCATGCCTAAGATTTGATTTTTTTTTTCAACGACACATATAACTACAGATACTATTGTGGTCCAATTGTTATGCACGGTTTTCAGTTCTTGACTGACACCAGAAATTTAACCTCTGCAGAGGTCAAACCCGCTAAAGAGCATGCTGGAGCCACGCTTGAGATTCCCACAGAGGAAAGCCTTCCGAAAGCTAGTTAAGAAGGACAAGTGCATGGAAAGCTACTGCTGTTCACCCATGTTTCTCCAAGTACAATAATTATTTCCCCTCCCGCCTAATAGATTTAATTTGGTTCAACAGGAAGCTGACATATTATGGTCTCTTGTTATCACTTTATCGATACAGATCAAGCAATATTCACAATTTTGTTCGATGCTCAACTGCTTCTTGTACAATTTCTCTTGTTATTTTCGAGTGTTTGATCAATTTACAAGGTAAAAGAGTTTTTTCTCTCTTATATCCACTAACCATTTATTTCATGTCTGCAATGGAAAAAAAACTCTGGTCTTGTGCTTTCAGTGTTTTGCTTTGGTTAGAATCAATATTTTGATTAGCCAGGTCAGGAAGGGATTGATTCTGATGAAGGAATGAGCTTTACTTAGCGGCATTCCTGCCATAAAAATCCATGTCCACGAACTTGAAGAGCCAAAAGGAAGCCGGCAGTTGAGATAAACCCCGGCCTTTTGCCGTCAGTGGTGGCACTCTTCCCCCCACTTCTGTTTTGAAATTATTAGCTTCATAAATGATTGGTAGTGGGAAACACGGAGTAGCATTTGTTTCAGAAGATTAAGGGTAATGAAGCTGGAACTATTCTCGAACTGCACTGAAAGACTAAGTTGCAGATAATGGACAGACTGTAATACTATAGGATCATGAAAGCTATCAGTGGTTTAGATGGACGTGAAATTACATGAAACACTGGTGACGTCTTAACCAATCTTTCTGTTGGACTGGAAACTAAAGGAGTCTCAAACTCATACCATCTGCCCTCACCCAGAACCTGAGCTCAACTGGCAGGGTTCTCTGACTCCCATGCTGTGGTGGCGAGTTTGGTTCCCAGGGGGTGCGTGTGTGCTAGGCTTCAGGCTCCCTTTGTAACAAAAGGAATTTCGTGGCACTGCCAGAAACAGTGCAGCATAATCTGGATCATGCACTGTAAAGCGACGAGTCCTTTTTTTGGCGACGGAAACCAATTGAGTTCTTGTCAAGCACCAAAAGGGTGATTGTTATCTGAAAACCAAATCCACTTCTCCTTCCCCTGTATTAAGATAGTGGGAAGTGTCTCTGGCTGCTACATCATCAGTCAGGAGTTCTACCATCATGGCACCACCGCCTGCGCAAGCTGATGCACAATATATGCTCTCGGCCGAGGGCCCCCGAGCATCCCATCAAAAGATATCGAAGTGTCCGAAGAATAATGTCGCTTCTTTTTCAATTTCAGTTGAACATGGCATCCTCCTAAATAAATTTAACAACCCATTTGCTCAAAATAAAGAAAAACCATGGATTGAAGACTATTACAACAACAACAACTAAGCCTTTTCCCATACTAGACGGGGTCGGCTACATGGATTCTTTGTTTCCACAGATCCCTATCAGATTGAAGACTATTAAATAATTAAACGACGAATCATTCCTCTCTCCATGATTGAGATGCAGCTTCAGTTCTGCACATGCACAGGAGAAAGCCTTGATTTTAGGTTTAAACAAAAACAGCTTTAAAAGATTTCACCTAGACACTTACCTAAGCTTGACAGAGGAATCTGATGGAAGGTCCCACATGCAGACTACCATGGCCAGATACATGGAGACAACTCACCAACAGTGCCACCTTACTGTGACATACATGTCTGGCGTCCGATCTTCCCATCTGCTACTCATTAATACGTTTTACATTTATCACGTCTTCCCTTCACTTATTTGCATATAAATCTCTTCCCTTATGTTCTTCACTACAATAAATTCTTCTCCTTTAGCTTCTTAGATGATGGCTTCAGAAGGAGCTGGAACTGACTTCTGCTGGAACAGTTTTGTCTCGAACCTTGTTTCTTGACCTGATCTCACGAAGATCCGGCTCGTGACGGCAGTAGACCCATTGACAGATTTGTTCATAATGTCATTTCTAAGAGTCAGTTTGGTGATCCTTCTTTCTCTGCTTTCTCCCTTGGGGTGCTTGGGGTGGAAAGATGGAAATGACTATCTTAGAAATGCTTGTAATGTTACACTGTACCCTGATCTGTGTTTCAGTACGCTATCTTCACTGACAGGCAGAGCAAAGAGCAGCCCGAGTGGGCTAGCGCGTGCCGCGATCTCAGTCACTCTTGCACAGACCAAGAATGTGTCTCAGTACGTGCTGAGCCTAAGGCAGCTTGGGCTCAAAGGAAGTCCGAGGATGGCACTGGAGGATTGTGTTGATTGCTTCGGAGATGCATTGGACAATCTTTACAAGTCGTTGATCAAGATTCGGAAGCTGGAGAATAACACGTATGAGTTCCAGGTGAGTAACATGCAGACTTGGGTGAGTGCTGCGCTCAGTAGCGAAGATACATGCTTTGATGGGTTCAGTGATCGGTGTAACGAGACGTCGGTGCTGAAAGGGTTCAACACTACAATGGAGAACCTTTCACGCATTACAAGTATTGCTCTGTCTCTGATTAACACACTGGCATCTCCCCCTTGATGCTCTCTCTCTCTCTCTCTCTCGTTATAATTGAAATCTTTGGTATACAATTTTGAGGATATTTCTCCAACCAACCATCAAGTTTTAGCATTTACCGCACCATTGTCATTACAGTTTCAATCTAAAGTGTTCTGATCTATCGAATGCCACTGTTGGTGTTATTGCAATGAGTATTGTTCGGCATTTGTATTGTGATCGAGTATTTCAAACCGTTGATGGCATTAGTGGCTTTTTCTTCTCCTCTCGCATTCAGGCATAGCTTCTTTGGGGAGAGAAAAACTTACGTAACAGCTATTCGGGTAGGAGTCTGCTGTGTGAAGAAAAAGCATTAACCTATAAGGGCATTAACAGGTTCAATTACTTGGGAATATCGAAGCAGCTGTAGTATCGCTTAGGAGTCCGTCAGTCACTGCGACACCCTTTGTGAGTAAGCACCCTTTCTCCCGAAGTTGTGAGCTAGCTTGTCAGAAAAACTTGGGAATGCTTTTTCTGTCATTCTCAGTGAAGAACATTATAAAGGGGTCTCCGACAGGCATACGCGACCTAAACCATCACCAACCGAACGGACTTTCAGAACGAGTCTCTCTCTCTCTCTCTCTTGCACACACGAATCCATGTGAGCGGGTACCCATACACCTCCCCTAACCCCACCCCAACATTCACATGAAGACTACCTATACAGCACAGCGCAACAGATGGATCGTAACAATCTGATAGGTAACAATCCATCTTGCCACAAATCACTCGTTCAGATGTATCCATACAGAGTTGTAAGTCGAAATACATGCATTAGATGCATGAGGAACCGGTCGTCCTCTCGCGATCGACAGCCCAAGCCATTTTAATGAAAACACGGAATTAGCCTTTATGTTTTATGCAAAATCATATATGAAATGTAGCGAAAAGATTAAATGGCCATAGACTCGTATAAAACATATGAAGTTCAAACATCCCTCAAAGAGACCCCATGACGTTGAGGTCAATCACAAATTGAATCCTGCTTGCAAACAGGCATACCATGAGGTTTCATGGTGAAGGGTGTGATGAAAGGACAACCGAATCTTCCTTGAGAGTTAGGTAAGCTGAATCAGGGCAGGGTTTGTCATGAATTAAAAAGGTCATATTTTTGAAAAATTTAACCAACAGAAAGCCCATCGTAAACCAAAGATTTGGCGCTTGAACTCATCGGGAGGCAATATCAAGAAGCAAAGGCCACAAAAACGATGCCAGTTGTAACAAATTTAGATGCTACAAGAGAAGCGCTTCTTTCAATCTTATAGCTACTAATAAACCATTACGCTGATTAAAAACAAATCGTTTCATCTCACAAACAAGAAAGAAAGAAAACGAGTTATAATTGGTGAAATTGAATTGCTATCAACCATCAAAACAAGTTGTAAGAGGCTCGAGATATCCTCGAATCCAAAAGTTCATTTCAATAAGGTATTCGCCAAAAAATCCACCAATGATAAGGATACGCTTCTAAAGTACTAAATGAAAGTTGAAAGAGTTTCAGGAAAGGGTGGACAAAAAACCAAGTGCCTATGCTTAATCTTCCTCCTCAGCCTCGTTCTCCGCAATGTTGAAGTACCTCAGCTCATACACGTTCCGATCCTTGTTAGAGGCAATCACACGCAACCAATCTCTTACGTTGTGCTTCTTCAAGTACTTCTTTGTTAAATACTTCAAGTACCTGTCGATCCAACAAGGAAGTTAATACCAATAAGAGGAATCCCTCAATGAAATAACAAAACCTAAAAATGTCAGAAAGTAAACGAATCATATTCTATCAGAATCTGTTGTGGAAACCTTTCTCACGATGTTCCAACAGATCATGGACAGCACATCATACTCTTAAGATTCAAACAGTTCTACGTTACATGACATTTTCCCACAGAGAACACACACATATTATATATATGTGTGTGTGTGTGTGTGTGTGAGAGAGAGAGAGAGAGAGAGAGAGAGAGAGAGCTTCCTTCTCTTTCTCTTGAGGCAGGCTGGGGGTTAGGAAGGAGAGGGGAAGAACACCACACGTTACAACTACAAAGAATCCATCCGCAATTAAAACCATGGCCTGCTGTCAGAGGGTCCAAGACCCTAACTCAGGAGTTCTTTTTTTCCTTTCAGCCACATTTTGGTTGTTAATGGCCATCACTACTAACATATGAGACCATGCCTCTATGAATGATACAAACATTCAGGGTACCCCAACTCTAATCCTCAACCTAAAAGGGATATACGACAATAAAATAGAAGGCAAAAGTCGAAAGAATTGCAGGGAACATACAACCGAAGCAGTTCGTTGGGATGAACGTTAAGAAATGGCAAAGCGGAAAATTTAACCGTACAAAAGGAAAGGAAAAGAACTAGGACGCTCCAATTGGACAAGGAAAGTCTAACTACCCCAGACCCTATAGAGGCCTCATAACAGCTGCCATTAACAGATCATCATTGCAACCAAACTCTAAGGAGTTAGTTAACAATCTCATCAAAAAGATATAGAACATCGCAGCTCAGATCATGTCTTGATGTTGTATCACAAACTAGGGATGCAATGGGGTGTGTTTGGGATGGGTATACCTATGTCCAGCTTCATATCTGAACTCGATCTTGTGCCTCATACCTGCCCCGTTACCAAATAGGACGGAAACGAGTTTGGGTCTTTTCTCCCCACGGGATGAAGTCAACACAAGCCACCATCTCCCAACACCAATCTTAATAAAATTCTTAAAATTGAAAGTATTTTGGATTAAAATCAAATCATCTGTAAATCTAATATAAAAATTGAAAACCTTAGGTGGTTGAAATTTTGGAAATTTGATCAGACAGATGCAGACACACATGTGTGTACATATACATTTATATACATCTTATGGATAGGGGGGAAAAGGAACACAACCCCCCGGCCTAAAAACCACCACCTCCACCCAGAAAAACACCCACCACAACCACTAAACTAACCTCAGAATGAAAACACACACACACACCTTACCTTTGGGAGGTAAGGAGGAGTTGGGTTTTCAAGAAATGATAATACACCTTGAATCAGCCAACCCATTCTTATTCCACCTCCATTGACTACAGAGCACAACTACTACTTTTTTCCTCGGGTGAGGGAAGAAGAAGTAGGGACACGATGCACTCCTGAACGTATACAGTCAACTATCTCAGTTGACTAACTTCTTTAAGAGTTAGTGATTCAGTCAAGCTTCAGCAAAAATCCCTGAGATGAAGCCGCCATTGGCCCAATCTAGGCCTACTCCCTTCCATCATTCCTCAAGTCCCATGGGTTTGATCCAGTAGAATCTGATGCATTTTATGATTGAACAAACGAAGGGTATGAAATCAATCAGATTGAAACAAAGCTTTTGTATGTCTCCGGATACTCCTTTATCATTTAAAAAACTTTCGGATTGGCTGATATTCCACCAATTAGTCACCCAAGGTTCCATACATTTCTTGAGAATTCTTAATTGGCTGGTTGTAAATAGCTCCAGGCCTATAGAACAAAGGATTATCCTGGTGATTCTCAAAACATATACATAGAATTAATGTAATAGAATAGAATTTCCCTATTTTCAGTAACCATTCATTATACATTATAATATTGGTATATAAGAAATTATCTAAGAAAATCTAATAATAATAAAATTTGAATAATGGAGTATAGGATAGACCTAGGGGATATTTTGCCCGACAGAAAAAGGAAAACCCCTTCACATCTGGGGGGTGAGGGTAGTGGTCACTCAGGGGGCACAGATGCAAGGCGAATAGATTATCAAGCAGCATGCAAGATTTTCTGAAGCGAATGGATAGTCTTGGAGTTACGTTCCTCAAGTACAGGTTGGTGTTTCTTATCCCATTCCTGCCCCATACCTGGTCAATTAAGTTCAGGTTTTCAGGTAAATGGGACATGCTGATATTGCCATCTCTATACCAGACCCTTCACAGGTGTGTGTGTGTGAGAGAGATGGGTGGACAAAGAGGCCGAAGAATTTATAGATCAGATAATGTTAATTTGCATCACTGACCAATTTAATGGTCTCATAGTGATCTGGGAATAACAAAAAACAGCATATGTACGAGAGAGAGAAGGTCTAATGTGTGTTATATGGGTGGACAAAGAGGGCAAAGAATTTACAGCTTAGATAAATGTTAATTTGCATCCACTACCAATATAGTGGTCTCATAGTGAGCCGGGAATAACAAAATTCATCACAGCAGTCAATATAGCATTTTGACCATGTATGAGAGAGAGAGAGAGACGTGTAATCTGGATGCTTAGACACGAAGAAGAATTCACAGCTCAGATCATGTCTAAGTGATGTATCCCAGTCATAGGTCTCGTAGCGAGCCAGGAACACACAAAACACAGAGAGAGAGAGAGAGATGTACGTGTGACTGGTGGACAAATGGGATGAATGATTCACAGCTCAGATCATGTTAAAATGCTGTTCCCAGACCGCATACAGGTCTCATAGTGAGCTAGGAATAACAAAATCATCATTGCCGCCAATAAAGTATGGACACCATATATTTGTCTGGTGGGCTACAACTTCCGTGTTACATACACACAAGGGTAAATGTATAATATATATATATATATATATATATATATATATATATATATATATATAGAGAGAGAGAGAGAGAGAGAGAGAGAGAGTTTGAAAAAGATGTACATATAGTCAACAAACAGGGTGTACGATTCACAGCTCAGATCATGTTAAGGTGCTGCATCCCAGACCATTTAGAGGTCTCATAGTGAGCTGGGAATAACAAAATCATCACTGCTGCAAATAAAGCATGGTTCATAGTGAGCGGGAATGCCTTCTTATGTTGGTGATTGCATGTCTGGTGTGCAGGAGAGTGTCATAAACAAGAAAAAAACATGCACTTGTTATCATTGCTACACGAATTTAAGACAAACAAAACAATGTACCTCACTGAATGAAACTTCGGATACTTTTCAGTAGCACCTAAGAGATACAGGGAAACCTCCAACTTTTAGAGGCAGAAGCGATCACTCAAGCTTTTGAATTATAGAATATCACGACAATTTTACAATTCTTATAGTAAATTGATGATAAACATAATAATTCTCATAGGAGAAAAGGGGATCAGCGTTCATATTTTCATGTAATCAAAGAGGTGAAGGAAGCAGATATTTCTCATTAATACAAAATGTGCAGAAAACCACATATAGACATTTAGAGGTACCTCTTGGAGAATGCACTCTCAGTGGTGACAATGATCTTGTTCTTTTCACGAGTTATTGTGATAGAATCCCCAAGAACACCCGTTTTGCCCCCAACTTTAATCCTGTCCTGTAGAAACTTCTCAAACGATGTTATTTCCATGATCTTGTCTTCTACAGGCTTTGAACAATCAATGGTGAAGGTCGATCCCTTCTTCTTGCCCTTGAGGGCAGCACCTCCACGACTCATCTGAACTTCTGATGCTACTGCACATGCCAGAGAACTTTCAATATCAACAAAATTCAGATAAGACACGTTACATCATTACTGCTGTTCTCAACTTGGAAACCATTCCATATGCGTTTGATCTATGTCAAACATGTATTCCGGACTAGTTTTCAATTGCGTTTCAACTTCTACCACTTGGGTTGTCTCATTATTTAAAATACGGGCAAATAGCATGAGATTTCACGGGAGCGAGCATGGAATAAAATTGACAGGGGAATGCATAAAATCGTCGACAGGACACAAGTAACCAATGAAATACAATTTGTCAAATGCGAGCAAAGGCAAAGTTTGTGGAGAGAGTCACCAAAAGAGAAATGCGAAGACTTCTACGCCCACTGAATATCAAAAAGACTGAAATGATTGGTATGTATGCTCATGCCAGTCGAAAATACGTAGTCTTTGCCACAAATGAAGAAATGGAAAGCACGTTTGTGACCCGAACAAATTTTCCAACTCAAGCAGCAAGTCCAACGCATTGTTTATGACAAAAACAAGACACTCCAGAAGTGACGAGTCACACTATCATCAAAGGTGGTCTCTACAGTCGGATAATGAAAACAAAAAGAGCATCCTCCGAACACAAAAACTAACGAGTGCGCCACTCAACGATTGCAACCATTAGAACTCCAACAAACAGAAGAACTAAAATATCAGCGGGAGACAACATAAAGAGATGTCGAAAACCCAAAAGCAAGAAAAGCAAAAGTACTGGCAAGATTCGTAGACAAAAAAATAAATATCCCAAAAAGATCACTGTCAAATTGGACACATCTACTAAAGACGAATCGAAGAGAACCCAGGATAAACCAAAACTACTTGACGATATTCAACAAAGAGACCCTCGTTACAATTAGAATTTAGCCCTCATTTCTCCACAACAAAGACTACTCTATAAATCAGCTGCTCAAAAATCGAAAGGATGTCTCAGCACCCACGGCCCCAAATCGAATTCCCAGCCCAGAACGAGACCATGCACAACGAGGGAACCGTAAATCAAGAATGCAAGAGAAAAAGTAGAGAAATGGAGAGATTTTTTACTTGCAGACAATAATGGCACGCGGAAAGCGGAAAGTGGGGAGGAGAGGCGGAGCGGAAAACGTATGAGAAAGGAGGGGAGGGTTAGGGTTTTAAGCTTTGTAATGACTTTGTAAATATCCTCGATGTATTCCGATATAATCAAGATGCCATTGTCCTTTGGACACGACCCGACGTGCTTGGCCAGTGGGGGGTGCATATGGGTCCGACCAGATCCATTCTCGACTGGGTGTAGTTTCCGAGTCAAATTCCACCCGGTTCCAATGGATCCCGGGTTCGTCTAGAGGCAAACCTAAATTTAGAGCTCGACCAGGTATGGATTTGAGTTGGGTTTTCACCTGCCCAGTTTTCTGAACTTACAACACCCTCCAACCTGATGTCAATTGTTCGATCATAGGCCACTAAAAGTGTATCCGAAACACAAAAGTCGTGCTCGATCATTTAACACAAAGGTAACAAGTATTGGTTCGGATCATACGATACAATTTGATATGTGGATCATTCAAGAATTTGCTACTCGACTCAATATCATATAACAAACCCTTTTTATATCGCATGTGTATTGTATGACACAATGAGATACGATCTTGGGGTTTCTTATTTTTTTTCAAAAAGATTGTGCCCTGTATGATAGGATACACTATATATCTCAAATTTGAATCTAATTATTCACATTAAAATATGCTCACTACAAGCTTAGTCCTCCTCTATTTGCCCTTTGGGGGCATCATCCTTCTGTTCTTCAAGCTTGGGATCTCCTACCAAATATCAATGTTGTTCATGACGACGGTTCTTACTATAAAGGCAGGGACAGCTCAACACAAGTCAAGGGCTAAGGCAACTTAAAAGTTTCAGTTCCAAGTCTAAAAACTTTGCAACGAGGCCTATACTATGATGAGTTTAACTTTCGGGTGCCTGAGACAGTTGCTTTAGTTGCCCTACTCACGAGCCAACAACAACTAAGCCTTTTCTCATACTAGATGGGGCTGCTCGATTCCTTGTTTTCATAAAACATGATCATGTGTCATACTAGCAATTAACTCAACATAAGACACATCATTTTTATTGTTTCTTTCCAACACTTTTATGGTATTTATCTTTCTCTTTAACATTTTCACAATTTAGTTTTTCGTACCTTTTTAAAGTAACTTCCTTTGGTCGTCTTTCTATGTATCCAAACCATCTTAAAGGATTTTCTTTTGTTTTATCATTTATTAGTGTCTCTCTCAATTTGTTTATTGTAACTTCATTATGTATACAATCTTTCTTTGTATTATCACTTATCTATCTTAGTATTTTCATTTTTGCCAATACATCTTTTATACATGTTAGATGATTAGTTGCCCAAAAGTCAACCATAAAACATAACATGTCTAATTATTGCTCTAAAGTATTTACTTTTCAACTTTAATGTTATCTTCTTGTCAATGGAATATTTTTAATGTTATCTTTTTGTCACACAAAATATTTAATGTTTCCATTTTAACCAACCTATCTTAATTCTATACATAACGTCCCCATGCATTTTTTTTCATCATTTTGAACAACTTGCCTTACCCACTAGCCATGCCTATATAATAAGAACACTTTGATTTCTCTTTATCTTCACCTCCTACACTTCCTCCATCTCTACCTTCATTGTTTTGGGGCATGAATGAAGCATTTGATGCTACTAAGGCTCCTTGACTTACATGCTCTAGGGTCACTACAAAGAAGAACGAGTTCCATTTCTCTCTTTAACACACCTCACTGTGAGATGGTCGATGAGATCCAAATAGATGTGCAATATTGTTAAGGCACATATTAGTCTCTGAGATATACTCCATTGGAAGGTTAAAGTGGGGGATGTACGGCGAGAATCTGGTACTTCGATAATCATTGGACTATGCAGCATAGTATCTCAGATGATACTACCATTAACTGTTTTTGTTTATAAGTTTCAATGTTGGCCATCAAAGATGAGAGATAATTATGAACATTTATTACAATAGATTAAATGGCAAATAATTTTAGCTTCCATGATTCCTATCGAGCTATGTTGCTTCCTTGGCAGTATGATGACGATGAACAAGAAGGAACTGTAGAACGAGTACATACCCGAGGACGACTGCAGGGATAAGGTCAGTGAGCAGCACTCAGTTACAGATAACTTTTGTTTATTATGGCTCATTCTCATCCAGAGAAAGAACGCAACGCGAGCACATACAGAATTAGCCGGAAGATTGTCACTCTACTATGATCATTTGATACATATACAGTTACAAATTGTCTATGGTTTCCGTGTACAAGGACGCAGCACCGGGTGGGTCGCTAGCTAGTGTGTATCATCTGACAGGAATACACCATGGTGTAGACTAACAGGAAGAGCTTTTATTTTAGTTGAGGTTTCAGTGAGTGTGAATAGACAACTCGTAACTCATTTTCCAGATTACAAGTAGACAAGGATTCTGCTTCCATGCCAATCTTTTATTTTAGTTGAGGTTTCATTGAGTGTGAATAGACAACTCGTAACTCATTTTCCAGATTACAAGTAGACAAGGATTCTGCTTCCATGCCAATGAATTCTTCCTGCTCAATCTTATGAGCCACATTATCTGATATGTTGAACTTTGAATTTTGATACCGAGGATAAAAAATCCATGGTTACTGAACTTTGCAAGCTGTGGTGTCAAAACTCAAGGCCATGTTCTTATCAAAGTTACAGATTCAAAGATGACAGTGAGTCCGAACATGCAGCCATGGAAACATAAAGGGCAATCGATGAAGGGCGACTTGGTAGAGAACAATATCGTAACCGATGTTAGGACTCAGCATCAGAGTGAGAGAGTCTACTGATTCAGAAAAGCATGCAAACATTAGTTCTGGTTGTGGGTGAAGAAACAATATAGCAGAACAAGTAATGTCAGCTATCTCAATTCCAAAAAGAACACTATCGATTTCTTCAAACTCAAAACTACATTGTCGATTTCTTCAAACTCAAAACTACGGGGTTAAAACCATAATTTTAACCTTAAGGGCGAATCTGAATTTTTTTTAAAAGAAACAGGGATAAACACGTCTTCCCACATCTTTTTATTGAGTGGAAGAGTTGAAATTATTCAAACCGGGATAGATAAAACAATAAAATGGCAGTCCCGGTATTTAGTAAATTTCATAAGCAACCAAAAGGTAAAGATGACTTTTTGTTCTCAAAGAAAAAAAACACTTTTTTTACCCGAAAATATATGGACAAAAGGATAAATTTGCCTAGTGGCAATTGCATAATATTCAAAATCGAATAGGGGCAATTTTGTCTTTTGGCCATGAATCTCGAGCCAATTTTCGAAAAACCGCTGCGAAACAGTTTTCCGAAACCGCTGATTTCAATTTTTTTTTATACAAAAAAGCTTTAAGAGCGTTTTATTACACACAGAGAGAGAGTCTTTGGAAAGATGAGAGAGAGAGGAAAAAAAAAAGTGTGGGAGGGAGTGGCCGGAGGAGGTCCTCCCCAACGGGTTCTTTCGGCCGTTCGTCGGTTGTCGACGTCCTTGGCGTCTTCTCCTGCTGGCTACTCAGCCTGCCGTTCTCCGGCTCTGGCTTGCCGCTTTTGTTTTTGCAGCTATGCCTATGGCCGACCTGTCGCTTCTGTTTTGTGGCTTGCCTTTGATCGGCCTTCGGCTCTTGCTGGCCAGTCTATAGTTTTTACCTTCGGATATTGCTGGCCTACCTCTCGTTTTTGCCTTTGGGCTCTTGGCTGTAGCTGTTCGGCCTTGGCTTTGGCCTTGTGACTTCTGCGCCTCTCCTGATTGCCGCCTTCTCTCTGCGATTTTTTTTGTTGTTGCCGATTCTCTCGCTCTCTTTTGACTTCTGCGCCTCTGCTGATTGTCGCCAATGTGGAGAAAGAATGAAGTACCTTCTTTCTTCTAATCATATTCCAGTGATGACCTTCTCCTGTTCGTCGGATTTCTGTGATGGCCTTCTTGCCGATGAGTAGGCAGCTTGGATGATACGAGGTTTCCATGCAGGGTCTCGCACAGATGAAGATAAACTCTATCACTTTTTTTTTCTTCAGTATTTTTTCATCGTATTTGAGTGTGTGTAATTCCTGCCTTTATAGGCAGGTGCTCCTCTTCGTCCTTCTTATCCGTTTGCAGCTTCACTCCTATGGGAACTCCTATGGGAGCTTGTAATGGATGACTGTTATCGGAAATCCCGGTAATGGCCTTATCCTCCGATAACGGAGTCCGGTCAATGGCCATGATGCTGTAACTGAACTCACGCTGAAGATGGCGTAGGAGAGGAGCTCCCAATCTCGAAACGTAGCAATGGGGTCCCTAATCCTCTGGGAATTAGGTGGTCCAAAATTGCAAAAGAGTTTGAAGGAATCAATCGTGCACTCCAATACTGCCGTTCAAAGTTCAAACCACTTACAACAGAAACAGAGGTGCGAACTTTAATTTGTCTAAAAGAAAAGGCGAGGAATTAGGGAGGGCTTTTTTGCATCGTCGAACACTACGGAACTCGCAGAATCCATGGGTCCGGAACTCTGTGACCGATGAAGTAGCAAAGGTAAACGACCAGCAGAAAAGAAAAGAAACGCTGCAATACAAAACAAAGCACCAACAAGAAGGAAATCACGATTCACCACAAGTCGACCACTCGTCAAGAAATTGTTCCCCCATGAGAAATCACCTGAAAACGAAGTAAAATGCCAGAAGGATGGAAGAACCCCAAATCATATAGACGACCCAACAGAACAGAGATCACCAAAACAATGCAATCAAAGGAAGAAATCAAGACAACTCATCAAAAAATTCGATTCACTAGCATGCAGAAAAGAAAGTAAATCGGAATTAACGCCACCTTTTGATGCATTCAGGAATTGAATGATTAAATCATGGAACCAGCAAGCTTGCAGAACCTGAAACAAATCCATTTACATCTCCAACCAAAATCAACACCAACAACTTCGATGCATTGCCAGAAATGAAAATCAATTAAACATGCAAAAGATGGGGAAGGTTAAAAAAAATGAATTCGGGAACACGAGAAAAAGGATATAATCGTCTTGCCAGGATTGAATTTGTAATGGACGGGCGACGCGGGGCACGCTAAGTGATAGATCTCATCGACCTCAAGCAGGATCGGTTCAACGACATCATGCCGGATGAGCTCGAATCTCGGATTCCCCATATGATGCATCACATTCTCCTTCCTCCCCGTGAAGAAATTGTCCACGACGATGACGCTATCGCCTCTCTCTATCAATCTGTCGACCAAATGACTCCCCACGAACCCCGCGCCTCCCGTCACGACGATCCTCTTTCCTTTTGTCTTCAACGCCAAAGGAAGTTTCGCCCTCACAGACGCCTCGGAGAGAAAATGATATATATACTCAGTACTTATGTATATACAGAGAGAGAAAATGATTTACATAGACTGAGTACTAATGTATATATATAGAGAGAGAAAATGGTGCATGCGCAAACTCGATCATCTTCAAATCCACTCAAAGTTTTATATATATAATTTGAATTTAAAAAGTAAAAATTTCATAATATTCTTAATAATGTATGTTCGTAAGTCTTTATTTTTTATCATGGCGATTAAACGATAGCAATGTTTAAACATATTGTAAATGAACTACTCTTTCATATATATATACATATATATATATAAGCATGCAATGTGATAGTGTGTATGAACTAGTTTCTCTATTTATATATACATACATTTATTGAAAAAAGTTTTGAATGCTTTGAATGGAGTGGCCTTCACCAAAACCTCAGCACCCTTCAGGTGAGAGTCCTGTTTAGAGTTAAATTTAATGGTTTCATTTTTGGTTCGGATCCTGTTTGACTTGAAAATTTTATTACATAGCGTCCTGGGGGCTCCTAGATCCAAACATTCTTGTTGAAAACCCAAACTCACTAGTTTATGAGTTACTTATACTTGCTTGTGGTTGTCTTTTTTGTTAGGAGATTTATTCAGATGATCAAACTACAAGAAATCTTTGGCAGGTACTAAAAGAACTCAGTTGGGTTGAAGCAGTGTAAAGCATCCATTGCAAGGAGAGACGTCATATTTTAGATTCTTTTAAAAATTTATCCATATTTATACTCACTGTCATTAATGCAAATCCTTATATGTTTTCTTGAGGATAATAGATGACATTTTTATATGTGCATGATTTGATGCTTGTATCCAAAAAATGTAAACAAAGATATGGATTTAACTCTATTTTCCTGCAACTAGTCCAATTACATCTCTATTAAATAGAAAAAAGCTTGCTATGCTTTGATGCCATTTCTTATATATATATATATTTATTTATTTATTTATCATGCATTCTATGTCACATACATCACATCTTAGTCTAGGATTAGTAGGCAGTGTTATTGATGGCATATAAAGAGAGAAAAAAAAAGAGAGGGAGTTGTTAGAAACATTTGGTGTTAAATATTAATTGACTATTATGGATAGTGATAATGGAAAGTATAATATAATATGTATTAAATGACATTGATTTTTGTGTTTAGATTGACTTTAAGATCGATTTGTATCTAGTAAAATGTGACATGGGACACGGTTCACAAGCTCCCAATTTCTCTCCCTCTCTCTTTATATATATATATATATATATATATATATATATATATATATATATATATATATATATAGTGTCTGTGCACGCATACCAATCCACCATCCTACTTTTAACTTGTAAATAAACGCAAACGAACTCATGAGCCTTACACTTGCTACAGAGTTTGAGGTATTATTATTACTTTTGTCGTTGTGGTGGTGTTGGTATGGGGTGTGGTCGACGCTATGTGCGTCTCGGCTTGAGTATGGAACTCGTGACCTTCGACTTAAAAACTTTTTCAGATCGACCCCTAAACCAAGAGGGCGTGGCTCTTTTTCTTCTGATCTTTAGCTCCTTCACAAATGATAAACAATCCAAAAGTAGTATGTGGTTATTTGTTTATAACTCTAGATGATATGCGAAGGACAATGAGGCTACCGGAATAAATTTACACGACAACACCACATAAAATCTTGTTACAATTGTTAAAAATGGAATCTTTAACTGTTCTCTCTGATGAATAAATGACTGCTAATCAATCGTGAATTGACCCGCTGGGCAGGTGAGCTCCTGTTCTTCGTGAATTATCATACGACATTTTACAGTACAGTATCGTGCACAGATCAATAAGAATCCTTGTTAGGATTCACTCAGAACCAGGAACCGCAACCAAACCGGCACTTTTCTGGTTCCGGTTTTGCTCTCAAAGCTACTGATTCCTTCGGTTTCGGTTCCGTCTATCCAAGTCAGTTTTCTATAGAGCATGCTTGGTTTAGATGTTTGGCAACCACATATTTGATTACAGTTCCAATTTGGTTTCTAAAGTCATAAACCGTAAAAGAACCGAGAGACTCCTAGGTTCGGTTATGGCTCCCATTAAGATTTGTCGGGTTATGGTTTCGGCTAGTTCAAGACCTGTTCTCTTACAGGTTGAACCAGAAGGTCCTGGTTATGAACCATCCATGTCCACCAAACACAACTCTTCTTCTTTATCTGGGCTTGGTATGAGCTATGGAACAGTAAAACTTAATGCACAATAAGACTTGGTTTTGGTTTTATGGTTTAAATAATTGACAATTAGCAAAGTTAATATGATATTTTCATTTATTCCAGTCAAAACTTCACCGCGAGGTGCGACAGTGATGAAATCTGTGGTTAGGATAATTAATTTAAGTTTAATATATTGTTTAGGAGCAAGAAAACATAAAATTTATTAGCTTTTCAACTGTTCCAATCTTAAAAGATTGCATATTATCTGCATTAAAATATGGTGCAGTATCTATCAACTTTGTTCAGATTATGAAAAATGAAATGGTTGACCACAATTTGATAATATTTAATTTATGGGTTTTCCTTGTCTAAACAAAGTTTGGGTGCAGTAAGCCCCGCATCTATCCCTTGCTATACAACCGCTAGTAGCTACTACCACTTAGCGCAGGCTTTGTTTCCGATGACAGAAAAATGAATTTTCAATGAGTGTCATATTCTCTGCTGTGAGTGCCGGTGGCAATTCCCATATGAACTCTTTTGACAGAAAGACCAAGAAATACACATGCAAAACGGATTTGCTGCGGAATCAAAATCGATCGGCTTTGCCTGCACCTTCCCGCATAGATATAGTAGAGGAAGGTGGAAATCCCACCGACACTGATCAATCATCCGATCATCCATTTGTATTGGACTTTATTCTAAACGGAGATATTGCATTGTTTGCCTCAATCATGGTGTCTTTGATCTTATAAAGACACCATTATGGAGGCGCACGCGCGCACACACACACACACACAGAGGTTTGAAGTTCTAGCAATTCTATATGGCCCTTGCTACCTAATGTCAAATAAAGAAGGTGGACCGTTTCCATATTGCTGAGGCTAGTTTCTGTGCTACTCCCAAGTCAGATTCTTATAATACACCAATAACAACAACAAATTCTGAAGAATTCCACATATACAAGTCAACTCGCGTTCGTGCATATACAAATTGAGTCCAAGAATAGAATTTATTAATACCATTTGACTATAATCAACCAAGTTTCACAAAGAAATTATCCAAACAACGTCTTAATCATCTGCATACAAGTTCATGCAACTTATAGGTCAAGACACTGATAACTGCTACTGTCTCTAGTTCCCTCACCAGAAATCAAACGAAATTAAAACCGTAAAATTAATCAATCTAGCAAAGAAATTGTTGAAGTCCAACCTTTTGCCTTTTGTTCATACTAGACCATGATCCTCAATTAGTCGCCCAAGAACTTCACCAATGGTGACTCACAAATCATATTTGGAGAAGTCAAGCTGATTGAAAGGGCCAGTGTGACTGTTAAGGTAACACTCACCGCCATTAGCCATTGCACCATGACGCATAGAGCTCCCCATGAAGTTGTGACTGTTGTTAGTAATAGGGATATTTGTCAAAGAGTTGTTGAAGGAAGAATGTAGAAAAGGAATAGTGGACGAAGAAGGGAGAGTGGGAGCAAGTTGACGATAATGGTGATGATGCATGACAGTGTTTTGCGGGACGTTATTGAAAGCCATGCCCATCATGAGCTTCTCTGCTTGCTTAGCTAGAGCCGATCTCATCTCCTCTAAGACTCCGGCGAACTCCCTCATCTCGTCGACCGTCATTTCGCCGAAATCTGCGTCCCAAATCCCACTTCTTCCATGGCGCTGATGCTCCCTTTGCAATGCGTCTCGGCGTCTCTTCTCGACTTCTATCTGGCGGACGAGCTCATCGTGTTGGTGGTTGAGTTCTTCGACGACTATGGCTCGGCGGGGGTCCGGCTGCACGGCCAGGGCAGAGGAAGCCTGAGAGGAGGGATGGAGGAAGCGATGGAGCACGGCGTCAACTGAGGGGTCACCATAGGAGAAGGCCTTACCGGCCGGCGAGAAAACAATGATGGCGATCTCGGCACCGCAGAGGATGCAGAGCTCTCCGGCTTTCTTGATGAGTCCGTTCCTTCGCTTGGAGAAGCAGACTTGCCTGGCTTCCTCGCTCGCAATCCTCTTGATTTCGATCTTCTGCCTCCCCAACCTCGACTTCCCTCCCCCGCTGCAGCTGTTGTTGCTTGGCTTCCCCATGAATCCACAACGAGAGAGAGAGAGAGAGAGAGAGAGAGAGAGAGAGAGAGAGAGAGAGAGAGAGAGGAGCACGGTTTGTATGTATAGAGAGGTAGCGGAGGTGTAAGGAGCGAAGCAAGTGAGAGCTTCCTTTTTGGTGTTGTTCGTTAATCGTGTTTAAGATTTACTCCGTTAGGACAATCAATTGACCTTCCATTTTGGTGCCTCTAAATGCAGCAATTTTTACAAAATCCAAAAAGAGCAATCTTTCTCTCCCTTACACCGGGGGTGGCGTGGGCGCGTAGGGTTCTGCATGAAAATCATAGTTGCAAAGTTTTAACTAGAAACATTCCCTCTCGAAGAAAAATACAAAATAAACATGCTACTTTCACAATCTAATTGTTGTGAATATCTGCAAGCTATAACCGATGACTTTCAATAGAGCGTTAGAAGAAACACATGCAATTTTTTGGTGCAGGAAGGTAACAATCTATCATTAGGCATATCAAGCATATCTGCTTCAGATATTCAGGAGAGGGTGGACATGAATGCAGATGAATCAACTCCACAATATCTGATTGTTTTGGCATACTATGAAACAAAGCATTCTCTCAGCAGAAGAAGCGGTTGTCGAGGGACAGTGATGGTCTGTGGTTGGGAGTATTTGCTAGTAATATAAGGAGGGTGGCTGATACTGTTGTTCAGTGGCAGCTCTGGTAGGAAAACGGGATTTGTTGATGGTTCTTGTTCCATCCTGCAGTGGCACAGTTTTTGTTCCACTACCATCTTTAAAGGAAAGAATTTCTTGGGTTTTGTCTTGATCACTGACTGGAGAAAACCGCCGGAAATCTCTTGAATTCTACTGAAGGCAGATGCTTTCAGGCCTGTAATCCACTGAACATAAAGTGTGGGGATGGTGCCTCTGCACCTTCCGTTGCGCTATCTAGATGCCATTAGAAGGCTCCTTGCTTGATTGGCAAGTACAATTCCACCATATGCATAGAAAAGAAGAAATATGTCACTCACAATTTTCTTTTTTTTGGCTCCAGCCGAGTCCTAGAATGAAAGGAAGAAAGATGTCAAGTAGCAACAGTATTATTAACATGATGCAGCAGTGATTTTCTTAGTTTTGAATTCAGGTTGCCGATTTTGGCTTTTCTTTTCTTTTTGGTTACAGCAGGATGTCAAAACCAGGTATGCACGTCCCAAAATCATGCAAGCCGAGAGCCCTGCCAGGTGAGCTTGTGGATTGTTGCTGTAGAGCACAAACGGCAGATTGATATTCTTGCAGTTTGGTGCTAAGTGGGGGCCAAAGAAATAACAGTAGATGTTAAGATGACTTCATTACTGCACCTGTGAATTTGTTATTTTTGGCCTTAGGTTGCTGTTTTTGGGTGTCGATCGTTGTTGGCAATCAAGATTCCATGAGGGAGCAGAGCTCGAGCACAAGCTGCAGATTTGACACAGCCGGAGAGGAGGAGTGCCTAAAGAAGGAAAGAGGGACTAAGGGTAAAAGAAGATAAAAAAAGGAAACTGCAAATACATGCACCAAGAACATCATCGTTACTTCAAAACAAGAAGAAAAAAAGTGGCACAACGCGCGAGGCCCGCAAGTTAAAAGGTCATGAGTTCAATACCCAGGGCGTGCATGAAACCTACTTTTTCTGAGGATAGTTTCGTATGATCGACCACCCACCTTTTAAAAACGACAGACTATTATCGAATCATGTTTTGCTGTGGTAATGGCCGGATTGTGGCAAGGTATGCACCACAGAGAGAGAGAGAGAGAGAGAGAGAGAGAGAGAGAGAGAGAGAGAGAGAGAGAGAGAGAGAGAGAGAGAGAGAGAGAGAGAGAGAGCTGTGTCCAGCAGCAGCAGTGTGATGGCAATGATCGGATTCGAGCAACGATGAGAAGATGCATGAATCAGGTTAAATTCCTTGGGGTATGTAGCTTTCTGGGGGGGTAAAAAATAAAAGAATAAAAATTGCAGCTTTTTCTTTTTTCCAATTTTTACACAAAGTAGCATATTTTAGTACCATCCTCGCTCAAGATGCTTAACTTCGAAGTTTCAGATAAAATCCGACCGCATTCATAGTAAAAACTTGGCATCCTTTGAAGCACAACACGCTGACCATCGGTTACCTAACACATCCGCGCTAAGACCGACCATGAAGGGAGTTTAGTTTAGAACGATAGTTTACTTGTGGATATTGATGAAGAGGAGATCTCCTGCTCCCCGCGGAATCCGTCCCAAACGTATAGATTTAGGAGTGGAAACGGACATGGAAACAAGGGAATAAGGAAATTTTGGACGGGATGGGGATAACACGTCCTGGTCCTGATTTTTTCTTTCATTGATTATAAGAAGTTAAGTCCATTTAAAATAAAACAAACTATTAGAGAAATAAATAAATAAATATGTCTATCTCTTTTTTGAATTCTTCATATTTCATATGTAATGATATGTTCGTATTTAGATGCATTTTGCATAAATTAGATTTCATTTTATATGTAAAAATAAACTCAAATGTATGTTTGAACATCTCTTTTTTCTCCACGGGTCATTAAAAGATGAGGATGGAACTGTTTTTTTGCTTTGATCACCGATCCTACCCATGAATGGATAGTCAACATCATCTCTCAAGTGGTTCGAGGATACGAGAGGTAAGTAAAGCGACTCGAGTATGCTAATTTCAGGATTCAATATCAAATTATGTCCGTCACGGACATTATTTTTCTTGTTAGAACAAAGATGTCTGAAATGCACATTTTCTGTTGAAAATCACCAAATTCTTTAAAAGGAATAATCATAGTTTTAACTTGTGTCCATGTCCGTGTTACATGGAACTTGCCACGACACGATAATTTGGGGGCATATACCGTATGCGGTCCATTGGGAAACACAAAAACACGAGAAAAGAAGCACAAAGAACAATGGTTCACCCGACTAGGGTGTCGACTTACAAGTCGAAGGTCATGATTCCGAATACCAGGGGGTGCATCTGGCTTCAGCTCCCCATTGCAAAGTTAGATAATTACTAACACTGCCCCCTGCATGTCGACGGATTGAACCTGGGCCAATCCCAGGAATTTCCAGGTCCTGATCCAGATTATGATGGATATGGAACATAGTGGGCCTGCCACGAGAAATGCCATACTGGATCCTATATGACATACCCGATACACACTTTTTGAATGCTGATTCATTCTAAATAATCGGAAATAACGCATGAATCGCACCATAGATTTTCATAAATCACTATTGGCAGCATATAGCAGCCGGGTGTTGAACCTTGTGTTATTAAAACCCTAGCTAACCTGACCACTTCGACATCACCAATCTCCAGTTCAATGCAAAATTTTAATATCTCAATTTGTGCATGCACGTGCTTACACACATCATACTCCGCAACTGCAATCTCTCACCTGCCTGCACACATGCGCAGAACCGGTGTTAAACATAACTAATGAAAAGGCACACATGGTCAGCATACAAGCTTTAAGTGCCCCTAGTATCTATTCGCATATGATAGTGAAGGAAGATTATGCTTCAAGTTTATAGAGGATATTAATGAACATGTTGATGCAATTGATACATATAATTAACAGCAGTTTTGTGTGAAGAAAATCAGGCAAGCTAGGTTTGGCAGAGGCACCCTCGATATGCAAACCCGACGTATGGAATTAGTGACCTTCAATTCACAGATGTCCTGCCAAATCGATGCCACACCAAACCATCCCTTCCTCCAACCATCCATCATCCCCTCTTCTCTTATCATTTCTTTCTTCATTGCTCATACAAAAAAAAGGAAGCCTCAGGATGAATTTGTTGTACCTCTTGTTCCGACCACAGGAGCTGTCAGTAATCACAAACTAAAATCGCCGAAACTCCTTTGGTGGTTTGAAGTTAACTGGATGGGTTTCAGGTGTTGCTGTCTCGTCCTCTTTCCACATTTTAATGGTCTTGTCAGCTTCACATGTCACGAGCCGTGATCCAGTTATATCATACGCAAGAGCGTATATTCCTGCCTCACTGTCCAGTGATCCTACAAGAACCAAGCTGTAGTTCAGGAAAACTGGCATCTAAACTCCCAGATTTCATGGAGACAAGTGAAGGAAAAGGTAATATAACCAAACTTCTTTATAATAAGGATTCGGAGAGTTACCTGGCTGGACAATGGTTTGAGATTGCTGGAAATTGTGACCACTTTTCCAATCCCAGAACCACAAGCTCCCGTTGTCACCTGCAAAATGAATAAAAAGAAATCATGAAAGGCCTATTAGATTTACTGCTGCTGCATAACCAGCAAAGACGAGATTGTATCTCCATACCAGCAGTAGCCATCACTCCGTCTTCATTGATGGCCATTGAATTGATGATTGTTTTCTGCTGCGAACTGACATAGACAACCAGGTCATGGGGTAATGAAGTGGAATGTGGAAGAAAAGCTCAAAGAGCAAAACAACTTCAAGGAAACATAAGGCGAACTTTTTATCAATGCATAGCCAACATTTCCCACAATTCAGACAGCTCACTTGACCGTTAACAGCATAAATGTTGTAGGGTTCTTGACAATGTTAGCAAAATCATATCGCATTGTACGGATTTATCGTATATCTGCACCTAATCCAATACCAATAACGAATAAGGTACTTATTTTGCAAAAAAACAATTCATTGCACCATATTGGGGTGTATCATATGATAAACCCTCGCACGATACAGTGCCAGTTTTTGAGGACCATGTTTCTTTGAGGGCAGCTTTAAATCCCTCCATACCACCTTCCTGGTCCTCCTCTTCCATTTTCTACCGTTTCCTCTCCCTACACTTAACAACATAGTCAAACCGATGAGGTTTTCGATTTAGTAAATGTTTTTTTTTTCATATATGCATATGAGTCAGTTTGTTTTTGTGTTAGATTCATTGTCCGTCAGTGTGGTGTATGACACAGGATCCTTTTCACCAGGTTTTTGAAATGTTTTACAATTTTCAATGATTTTTAAAGTAAATTTGAGCCGATCGTGCAATACAGTACAATACTCACATAGCGGTGCCCCATGTGATAGAGGTACCAATACGGTTTTTACAACATTGGTTCTTGATTCAAAAAGAAAAGGTGCCTCTTTCTACCCTTTCCCACATCTCAAATAGAAATATCTTTACGAACTTATCCCAAGGTCAATGTTGCTCCAGGCCATGCAGCTGGATTGTCCTAGGCTACCAATTATGAGTTCCAAAGCAAGTACTCCCCCAAAAATTACTTACAGCATATTGTGCAAAAACTCTCCTTTCGGTAGCTGAAATTTCTTTATGTTGTCCGCTGATGCAGATGCAAAGGTACGCCTATTAAGTAGAGGAAAAACAAAAGTATGCAAATTAACATGGAGACTAGCGACACCTACATTGACTAAATAGTCAAGAGAGAAGATGCTGATGATAACACAAATAGAAACTGCAGGTGACTTGCAAAACCTACTCCGATGGATGCTTTACGATTGCCCGAACAGACTTTTTATGGTGAGTCAAGGTTGCCATAGTTTTTCCTCCTGTGGAAATCACATGCTCTCAAAACTCCGGGCAGATAAAAAATAGAGTACACAAAAAGAGTAATATAGATAAATTGCCTGCAGCAAGGTCCCAAAACTTGATAGTTGTGTCGTGAGAGCCAGTGACAACTTGTGGATCCTGAAATTACAAAAAGACCACGCACTAAGACGGAAACAAGACTTTCTCCTAAGGTAATACACAAAATGCAGGACAATCAAGACCAGGCAAAAATAATATGATGCTACCATAAACATCACATAATTTATGGTCCATGAGCGCAATGAAGGATTTCAATATCAATTTACCAAAGAAAGACAAAACATGGATCATTAAGCAAAAACCAAACCAAAAACAAAGCAGCAATGGATAAATGTCCGGACATCCAAAACAACCATAATGCTGCCTTTAGTCATAACAATCTTCAAGAAGGTTGTGACAGTTTTCATGGGAACACACATACACACACCAATGCATGCAAGCACGTGCACATAGACATACACACTTATGCTTGTAGGTGTGTACCTAAGCATGGTATAAGTATGTAATGCAACACATCTGGTTCGTATCTAACAACCAAAACACAATTCATTTTGTTATCCTTTCAATCCAAGCAGCACTCTGATCCATCCTATAAGTCAATTATTGAGGTCCCATCTAAAGCAGAGAGATTTGTAAGGCTGAAAGAAAAAGAAGCAGCATGGAGAATGTTTAATGAAGTGACATGTAGAATCAACTGAGCATGAATCAGCAATTTCAAAGAAAAGGAATTGGAATTTCTCACAGGAATATGGATTTCCAACAGTTTTATCTTCTTTCTTGCCTGGGTATCTTATTAATGCTCGCATTGTGCCAAACATTACCACTAGCATGAAGTAACAAATATTTTTCTGTCATCTTATCTTCCTTTTCATTCAGTAAAAGAAAGAAAGTTTCATTACAAAAGAGGCAAGAAAAAGAAGCGATGGAGTACAGGGAAAAAGCACAATGAATCTTGCACGTCACCTCCATTAAAAGGTCCTTAGTGTGGGCGGCTAATTACAAGAGAATTTTGTACGTACATTGAATTTCAGAATAAAGATTATGATCTAGAACATGCAAAACTTGGTTCAGAATGAAATGAAGCTAATCTAGGATAGAACGCTTAAGGTCTCCAGTCCCTTTTCCTTTCCACCAATACAATTACCGTATGAATGTAAGCCGTACTTCAGATATGACTCCTCAGAAATTACGGGACATGTTCCATACTTAATATTGTAACTGGCAAATTATGACAGTGATACTACCAAACTGCTATGAAATGACATACCACTGCTTGTGTGAAAACAGAGCAAAGTGTGTTTTCATGTCCTGATAAAGCAAAGATTTGTGCTTTGGTACGTATGTCCCAAACCTGAAAGGAAGTGAATAGTACGTCAGAATCTCAGATGCCAGGAACAAAGTCATCAGCAATAACTTGAATGCAATAAAAAAAACGCAAAACCCAGCAACAACAACCCTTACAAAACCCCACTTAGAATGAAAAACAAATTCAAAAAGGAAATGAACATTTTCGTACCCGACAAACAGAATCACGCCCACCAGTAAGCAAAATGTCTAGAGTAGGATGAAGAGATAAACAGTACACACCACTTAGATGGCCATGATAAGATCGAACAACCTGTTTCAATAATCATAAACTTGTTTAACTCTTTTGTTAGGACCAAAGATCCACTTCTCATCACACTCAACTTAGACAGAGGAGACACAGTATACAGACTGAATGAAATACACAATAGAGAATTTGTGCGACAAAAGTCACAGCAGAATTAAATTTAGCTGGTCGATGAATCCAAACCTTGTTTTGCTCAAGATCCCAACATTTGACCTGCTTATCATCACCAGCTGAGAACATATACGGATGATTCACACTCACAGCAAGACCTGTAGAAAATGCAAGGTATCATATTAGAGAAAGAATTTGAACTGATGCATCTATGTAAAGTAAATATATAAGAACCAAAAGAACTTACCACGTATCTGTTCAATGTGCCCCGTCAATGTCAACCTAAGTTTTCCAGTGGCTACAGACCATATCTGACCATTCAAACAGAAAAAGAAAAAACAAGTCAAAAGCTAGTTCAAGGGACCAACAGGTGCACCAGGCAGGTCAAAACTATCTCAGGCACAAAGAACAAGAGAAAGAAGATGAGCAAGGTTTGTTCCTATTTTTGTCATAATAAAATATAGTATTTGCAACTACAGAGTTCCAACAAATCAAGCTTTCGCCTTCTTAGCAAAACTCAGCACCTTCAAAGTCAAAGATATGGCAAGATCAATTCAGAGAAAAACTATTAGAGCACGTACCATTTAAAGAAACAGGTTAGCCATGTCAGCCACCAGATCTAACTGTTGGGTTACATTTGTTTCTTTATAAATCAGACTCAGTTTTACATCAAAGAAACTATAATGTGTCTTTCCAACAAGTTGACTACCTTTGAGATCTAGCTAGTCAAGTTCCACATATAAGGACCAAGACTTTATGTTTTGCATGTTTTGAGTTCCATCTCAAAATAAATTTGAAAATATTCTGATCAATCTTTGAGCCCAACGAAGTACATGCTTTTCTAGATCGCACAACCATACCAAAGAACCACTGAACACGTGCCATGAAATTATTTCATTACATTTTATTCAAATACTTCTATTCATATAACATCATTTTATCGCATTAAGCACAGACCAGAATTTGCAAAATAAGCAGCAAGCAAGCTAGATAAAATACTAAGTTTAGCATTTTATACACAGGACTTCAAATTCAAGATAACTAATCAGTTCATCGGTTATAAAGAAATTAGAAAGTTTACAAACAAGTTAGACATCCATAAACACAAATAAAAGATTCTAAACATAATTAGGGCCAAAATCACCTTTATTGTGCGATCTGCAGACCCTGTACAGAACCACTCATTGCTGGGGTCAAAAGCAATTGATCTAACCCATCCCAAATGGCCACTGATAACCTACAGATTAGCACCCCAAAAAAACTTAAGACTCATAAGTTATGGATATAGTAGAAACATAAAGTACAGGTGTAATCAGACTCAAAAAAAATATTCTCCTCAATCCATACTAATCATGAAAACGGTAATAAAAACTTGAGCTTTCTGCGACATGGCAAGGATGAAGACAACTACTGCCTCTATTGATGTAGCTGGCAAGGGTAGAAAGAAAGAAAACATCCTATGCCTTAGTGTCAGCTAATCTTTTTGCAACTTCCAATAGCCAAAGGATCCAATAAACATGAAAAAACATTTACAAGCGTGATAACCTATTTCTAGTGTAAGGCAGGATCAGTATGCAAAAGAAAAAGAATTCAATCCTGCATGTCATTTCCATTCTTCCTGTTAGCAGTCTACTCTTCATCATCTAACTATATCACCAAGTCTGCCTCACCTAGGATAACTATCTCTCCCTTAATATGTTATGCCAGTCCTTCTAAGTTTGTTCAGATTCATGACGCCTGTTCTAAGCGGCTGAGCCCTTCAACTACGGTTGTCAAGTGACTAATATTTTCACATACAAACACATTTTTTAATGTAAAGGTAAAATATGTTTCTCAGTCTTTTCTCCCAACACAAGAATGTTCCCTGCTTGGAATACCCGATAATTCTTCCATGGAGCATGCCATACAGGACGAGGCCATCTGCTTGGAAGTCTTTCAATAATAGCAGCACTTGACTGATACCTAAACATAGAACGGCTCATGTAAGCAAACCCAAACAAACATATATATATAGTCTCCGAATGTGTACATACATATGACTAGTGGGCTTTGTTCAATTTTACTTTACACATTTCTGGGAATGTTGGTTGCATATGATCCAATGAAAGAAAGTAATCCTAATGCTTAAAGAACCCTAATTTACTCAACACCTCATTCAAAAGAATGAACCTTAACCTACCTTCCCTATAAAAAATCTTAAACCGTAATGCAACTCTCATATCATCAATAATCAGGCGAATTTGGTCATCAAGAGGTAAATTTTTTATTTAGGGGTATTAATTTGGTTAGAGATTTTAGGGATTTCACGATTCAGTATGGCATTAAGGTTTGCAGCTTCATAGTTGTGTCAACGTGATGCAGGGTTGAGTTTAGAATTGGAGATTTCAACAGGATCCAAGGGTAGGGTTTAACCAATTTCATAATTAGAGAAAGGGATTCAGGAGTTAGTTGGATGGTAAGGGATAAAAGCAAACTATTGGGTGCTTTAAAGTATAACCTGCTTCTGTTTCACCTGCTTCTCCTAATTGCGTTCACATGGCAGCAATATGAGATGCACAGAAAGAGGTTTCTAAAAGTGGGATGCGTTGATAATGAAACAAACCTCAGGGTTCAAATTGATTAGGAAAAAAGAGTATCAAAGTGAAGGGTCAAATCAGAAGATACTAAAGCAGAGTTCTTTTTTAATGCACCTTCTCAAACAGATGAAGCAACTGCAAGCCAAGTTGTCAATTAGTCAATACAACAATAACATGATGGCAAAATGTGAACATCAAAGTGAAGGGTCAAATCAGAATATACTAAAGCAGAGTTCTTTTAATTGATGGCAAATTCTACGTCAACATGAAACTCCACCAAAGTGAGTTATGCACTACTTTCTTTCTTCACTTTTTGAGGAAATAGTTGAACCATCAAAATGTGAAGCAAAGGGGAAACAAACCTATCAGATGACCCAGCAACTAGCCCTAAACTTCCTGAAGCACTTTTCCCTGTTCCGCCTGCATCATTTCTGTACAGAGAAAGATGTAGTCAGACAAGCTCCAGATACAATTTCAGGAAAACAATAGCTCAGACCAAACGTTGTAAAATCCACGCGGTAGAAATGAAGTTCTGAGACATACAACCCTTTTTGTTGTTGTGGAGCAACAATTATAGCAGTTTGTCCTCGTTGCAAGTTCCCAGCATCTTGCAAAGCTGCAAGTACAAACAAATACTTCACATTTCTCACATGAGGACAACTAAAATAGCACTCAACAAAAGAAGTACCAAACCAGAGTACAACTAATTTGATGTTTCTCGCATCAAGTATCATATAGCATTATGATGATACCCTTTTACAAGTAAATCCACTGCACTCAATGAGAACAATCTCTTACTATGGATCAGCTATACAATGGAATGAGGAATACACCACCAACAACATTTTTTTACTTGACTTTGAACATACTTATTTTCTTTGTATTCACATAAAACCAAAACTCCGCTCATGTAAGAGATCACCCTTGCATGACAGGTCCCAAGCTCAGATATTGGATAAAGGAGGAGGGTTGCGTTAGGCTTTCGACAACCAACGTAAAACTTTGTCGGACTTATCTATCATGGATTCTACAAATTATAAGCATTACGTTGGGGCGTTCCCTCTTAGCGACACACTACAGAGCCCGAATGCCGTGAAAAGTAAGCAAGGGCTACTACATCTTCACCCGGATGCAGTGAATCAATTGTAGAGAGAGTTCCCACATCATGGATGGGTGTGGGTAAAGAAGTTAGTCCCACTATATTGTCGCTCGAATGTAGTATAGGTAAGGAAACTAGTTCTAGATAATAAGATTCATATTAGTACTTCGAATATCGAAACATTGACCGACAAGTTAATCGAGGTGGTAGATACTATGATTCGGAGAAAGATTCACATTTTTTTTTATAAGAGACAAAGTGGGTTAGAGAAAAAGCAAAAGAGATTGAGAATATAGGTCTTAAATTATCGTACTCAAAGATTTAAAGAATAGTGTAGTGGACATATAACGATATGGTGACTGAATTATGATGATGAAATTAATGTTAGGAGTATAGGTTTTGAATGGAATAAAAATGAAGAGGGTGGGGAAATTTTAAATTTTGCTATGGCTTTTGATCTCTTTATAACTAATACAATTTTTAAAAACGAGATGAACATTTAATTACTAATTTGTAATTAATACAATTTGATTTTTTTTAGAGAAAAAATAGATCATGTTGTAAAGATTGCAAGGTAATTCTAGGAGAAAGCTTAATTATTTAATATTGACAAAGTGGACAAAGAATAATAGAAAAGTGAACAAAGAAGAATAGAGTGCATTAAGCTATTCGGTCTAGATGGTGGAACCTCAAATGTGAGAAAGAAAATATATTTAAATAAAAAGCTATTCAAGAGGATGCTTAGAATTATATAGGTACACCTTCTGATACGTGGAACAATATGGCTATACATATTAGGGAAGTGGTAAAAGATGTGTTAGGCGAAACTAAGGGAGGCATACCGGCACAAAAAGAAGTTTATTGGTGGAGTGAAGTGGTGAAAGATAAAATCAAGTCAAAGAAGGCATGTTACAAATTGCATTATGCTAAGAAGACAAATAAAACTTGGGAGGCTTATAAAAAGCAAAGAAAGAAGTGAAAAGGCCATTAGTGAAGCAAACGCCAAAATTTTAGAGGATTTATATAAAAAACTTAACTCAAAAGAAGGTGAAAGAAATATTTTTGTGATAGTTAAGGCTAGAGATAAGAAATCTAAGGATCTTACTTTTGTTAAATGCATTAAAGATGAGAACGAAGATTCTAGTGGCGAATGATGATATCAAAAATAGATGAAAAATTTATTTCTATAAGCTTTTTAATGAAAATACAAATGTTAGTATTAGCTTAGGAGAGTTAGCCAAATCATAAAAGTATATAAACTACAATTTTTATCGGCATACTCAAAAGAATGAAGTCAAAGAGGCTCTTAAATATATGAAGGTAAATCTGTAGGACCAGACAATATTCTTATAGAAGTATGGAAAATCCTAGGAGAGATGGGGCTCACTTTGCTTACAAAACTATTTAATAGAATATGAAGAACCCAAAAGATGCATGGAGAGTGAGTACACTTATACCCATATATAAGAAAAGGGAGACATTCATAATTGTTCGAATTATTGAGGTATCAAGTTAATGAGCCACACTATGAAATTATTGTAAATAATTATCGAATGCAGGTTAAGACAAGTATCGAGTACAACATAGAACCAATTCAGATCCATGCCCAATAGATCTACTATCGCAGTGCTTCACCTATTGAGACTTCGTATGGAACATTTTAGAACAAAAAAAAAGAACATTCATATGTTATTTATTGACCTACAAAAGCTTATGATAGGGTGTAAAGAGATGTTCTTTGGAGAATCTTGGAAAAGAGAGGTATCCCATTGATATATATAAATCTTATAAGAGACCGGTATGATGTGCAAAAACTTGTGTAAGGACACATGAAGGAATGACAGACTCCTTTGAAGTTAATATTGGGTTATATTAGAGATCAAATTTAAGTCCATATTTATTTATATTAGTCATTGATGAGTTAACAAAACATATTCAAGATGAAGTACATTGGTGTATGTTATGTGCAGATGCTATTGTGTTAGTGGATAAGTCTAAGGAAAAAGTTAATAGGAGATTGGAATTATGGAGAGAAACGTTAGAAGGTAAAGGCTTTCGACTTAGTAGAACAAAGACAAAATATATGGAATGTAAGTTTTGTTATTTGGGTACTTAAGAGGACATAGAAATTAAGATTGGCACGCAATACATATCACAATAAAAGTTTTAAATAACTAAGGTCAATTTTTCAAAGTGATGAAAAATTGATGGAGATGTTACGCATGGAATTAATGCCGATTGATTAAAAGTGATGGAAAAATTGATGGAGAGGGCATCAAGTATTCTGTGTGATAAGAAGATACCGCTAAAGTTAAAAGTTAAATATTATAGAGCAACAATTAGACTTGTTATGTTTTATGGTCCTAAGTGTTGTGTTTTATGGTTTTAAGTATTGGGCAGTTAATCATTAACATGTACAAAAGACGTCTATAACATAAATGAAGATGGAAGATGTTGAGATGGATGAGTGGTCACCCAAGAAAAGACTGTATATATAATGAGGTTATTAGAAACTAATTGGGAGTAGCACCAATAGAGGATAAATGAGGAAAAATCGTTTAAGATGGTCCTATAAGAAGATGTGAAAAATTAGATTTTGAAAATGTTAAAAGAGGAAGAGGATGACCACAAAAGTGTTGGAAAGAAACTATAAAGAATGATCTAGTTTATATTGAGTTAACTGCTAGCATGGCACATGATAGGGCTATGTAGAAACAAAGGATCCATGTAGTTGACCCCATCTAGTATGGGAAAAGGCTTAGTTGTTGTTGCATATAAAACCAAAACTAGACCATTCAAAGTTATCGTAGATATCAAGAAGCCCCAAACTTCCTGGATGGTTCCAACTTCATCACTACTAATATGAAGAGATAAAGCAATGCAACAAAGATTTAACAAAAAATGAGTTGATAAGAAAACCATATGCCAAAAGTTAAAGGAAAAGGAGAGAAACAACATGGGAATAGGGGTATCAAACTTAAAGAGAAAAGTTCATGGAATAAGATTGTGATGGAACATATCTAAAGTACCTGAAACTGAAACTGCTTCAGAAGTAGGAACCCCTTGATCTCGTGAGACTGTACTCGCCTGCTCTTCAGATGGCTTAGTTAAGTTCTTCACAGATCCATATAGAGCATCTAACTTCAGAAATCAAGTAGGCAAGATATCAGGATATAGCACAAGTACTTATATTGAGTCATATTTAGAGTAAGGCAAAAAATCATCAACATATAGATGCACCAAGTTCACAAACAAACATTGCCCTGCTTAAAATACAATACCAAAAGAAAATTACTAAGAATTTTCACAAATACGAGAGACCCAAACATTACTAAGGTGTAAACATAGGGATGAGATGGAAGATATTATGACCTAAGTCAACAAATTGGTAGCACATACTGCAAAGCTATGAATACATGACGAGAAGAACAGGCCTACACCATTTTAACATCAAATCATGGGACCATTTCATCTTGGTTTTATGATTTTTCTATGAACAGGTTGGGGGTTCTGGCTAAAGAAGGTGATAGACCTGTAGATTCTTTGCCATAGTTCGATCCTTTGCACTAGAATGTGGCATGTTCCAATGATGTCTTCTTTTATGCGATAAATGGGATATGCCCTCGAAGCCCAAGTATTTCTCAATGACCGATAGCATATGAGAACCGCTAATATTTCAAAATCAATGTTCTCCAGTTGTGACAATTCCAATGGGGCATACTAGTATTAGTATATTCCATATACCATACACTTCATGTGCTACTGTACACAAATTTCCGTTGTACTTCGATAAATTCTCTTGAACTCGATCAAAAGCTCTTGGTGCAAGAAATTATGCATTTCAATATAGCATCTAGAATATCTCTAGGTGTGCCCCAAGAGAAATATCCTTTACTAAAGGACAGATGCAGCAACATACCTTTATCGTGAAAGACGAAAAAAGGAAAAAAAGGAAAAAAAGGTGTAGACCGAGAAGAATACCTTGCAGTCCATCCGAATCTTCTTGCTGCAAAATCCACACCACGACATTCATAGATGAGTAAGAAAAAGGGGGAAATCCGTGAGCACAAACAGATACAGCGATCATCAAACAGTTACGATGCTCGAAAACAAAGAACAGATGGTGGTCCCAAAATGCAGATGAATGTAGAAACAAGGTATCCGAAACTCAAGCAAACTACTTCAAAAGCTAACGAAGATCGGAAAGTCCCTCGAACAAGCTCTACTGCGTGTCATGCATCAAGACCCAACTTCACATATTTAAATTTATCAGTCAAGTGCCCTGCTGAAAACCCTAATTGAAGCAGCTTTTCCTAAATGACCGCCTCGATGGAGACTAACGTTGTACATCCACCTTGAAGGCGAATTAGGCCTCTGTAAAGCTCATTTTCTACATGAAACATGATCTTTCCCAGTTACAACACGATGGGACCGTAATCGGAAGAGCCAATCTACTGGTAAACCTCTAAACCTCGAGAAGCTATTGCGTGAGAGAGAGAGAGAGAGACCTAGAATGGTCGGGGAGAGTGGGTCGAGAGCGATTGGAGGAAAAGAAATCGAGGGATCGCTTGAGGGATTTGAGGCTCATCTTCTTGATCGACTGAGGCTCAACTGGCTCCGCCATTATCGCCTGTATTCTTTTTCTTCTTCTTCTTCTTCTTCTTCTTCGCTTCCTCCCTTCTCTTTCCGCTTCACGCGCACTACCAACACAACTCTTGAACCCTCTCTGTATGGTTTAGAGCAAGGTAGTCAAAACTTTAAATCGAAACGTAGAATTGTAAGTTTTTATGGAAAATGAGAATGATTCTACGAAAATATTCATATACCCGCACAAACGAACAACAACAATTATAACCCTAAAATTAACGCTAATCATCAACCCAAATAATGCCTCATAGCACATTAACTTGGAGATACATTGAAAAATAATAGCACATTAACTTGAAGATATTTTGAAAAATAAATCGAAAAATTACATATAATTAACTCTCAGTAAGTTGCATATCACAAAATCACTATTGTCAAAATTTAACATTGACATTCGAAGTGCAAAAAGTTCTAAACCCTATTCATATATCACAAAGTCAAATCTATACGTCACAAAACAAAACGCAGAGCATCTAAATGAAATTGAATTTGTTTATCAGAGACAATATATGGAATCAAAGTACATTCATAGAGCACAAAGTCAAGAACGAAGACAAACCTACAAATAGCAGTATTGTGGAAATGTATCAAATTTCAAAAAGATGCACAAACTCGTTTAGATTGGGTTGGTCGGGCCAATATTGCCACTCTTACCCAAACACAATCCAATATAACATGGTTCCCATTTGGTTTTGGCAAGAACGAATTTGGGGTTCAAATCCGACAGGGTTTAATAAGTTCCCTGTATGGAACATAATTAACTTTACTTTTCATAAAATCTCAATGGTTTCATGTATGACAATGGTTTTAATTTGGTTCCCACATGACCGGTTTGAAACTACTCTGTCAGTTTCAACCGGAACCAAATAGGTCACGAATCAGAACCAGTCAAACCTAACTTGAAACTGATGGTTTCAAACGGTTGGTTTTATAATTTTTATTTGTTTAAATGTTAAACTTTTAAATAATCTTTTCAGTTCGGGACAGTTTAAGATTCAAACCGGAACGGGTGGTCCTGAAACTAGAATTGAGACCGTTCCGGTTTCAATTTGGTTCCAAGAAAACCAAAACTGATGGGTTTTGGTTTGGAACTGCTAAGTTCAGGTAAACTTAATTAGCTAAGGTTCAGCTAAGCTTGATGTACATTAATTTCAAGGATGCATCTGGATTTCCTTGGTTCAGACATGAATATTTATCAAGTGGGTCATAAGGAACGAGGAACATCTCCCGGTGAGGGACATGCAAAAACTTGGACAACTAAGGGCGAAAAGTCCACCGTGGTTCTGTGAAGCAAACACGCGAATGGGAGAGGAGGAATGTTTCTCCTTCCCCCCAAGATGGGGCGTTAGGGTACAGTCCAAGGCAACTTCTAACCATAGTGTTCCAGACATCCACTGCCAGAAATGTGCTCTGAATCAAACACACGTCCAAACATATACATGGGACATTGCAGTATAGCCTGAAACTGGGTTCACCTAGCCTATACATGCCCTATTTGGAACCGGTCTAACGGTTCTGACTGGAACCGAACCTGGCCAAGAACTAGCTGGAACCGCTATCAAACTTGCCCCGGATAGAGTGGTTACTCGATTTAACTCTGGTTCCGTAGAACTGATGGTTTCAAATGGCTGATTTTATATCTTTTCTATTTTTCTAAATTCAATTTTGTTAATGTGTTTTTCAGTTGCGAATGATTTAAAACTTAATGCAGAACCAAACCGGTGGTTTTGAATCAGAACCGTCTCGATTTGGTCATCGTTCCTGGTTTGAGGAAAACAAGAACCGGTAGTCTGGAACCACCACATAAACTGCCATGTCTAACCTAGCCTACCACCGGATGGGAGGTTAGCGATCTAGGGCTGGTAATATAAGACACGAAATAAGAGTCGGACATGACACGACTTAACTGATCATGAAATGATGGGACACAACAAGACCGAACGTGAACTTGTGCATAACCTGAGAATTTCGTGTTTATTTTCTTCAAAAGTAACAAGAACAGAAAATCGGTTTGCGTTTTGGTTTACCTGTTTCGACTTGGATATGAAACGGCGACCCGCACCAAGGCGTTTAGTTCAACTGGCAAGGTGCTCTGGCATTGTTTCTGCTTGGGAGTTGGACACCCGAGGGGTGTACCTGTGTGTGTAAGGCTTCGACCTCCCTTTATACGAAAACGACTATTTTACAAAATTATTATCTCTTTCTATAACAACAACTAAGCCTTTTCTCATATTAGATGGGTCGACTACGGGAATTCTTTGTTTCCACATGGTCCTATCATGTGTCATGCTAGCCATTAACTTAATATAAACTATATTATTTTTTATAGTTTATTTCGAACACCTTTGTGATCGTTCTCTTTCTCTTTTAACATTTTCATTATCTAATTTTTCATATCTTCTTAAAGGAGTGTCCTTTTGTCATTTTTCTACGTGTCCAAACCATCGTAAATGATTTTTCCTCATTTTATCATCTATTGGTGCTACTCCCAATTTATTTCTAAAAACTCATTATATATATGGTCTTTTCTTGTGTGACCACTCATCCATCTTAACATCTTCATTTATGCTACGAATATCTTTTGCAACTGCTGATGATTAATTGCCCAACACTCATAATCATAAAATATAGCAGGTCTAATTGTTGCTCTATAATATTTACCGTTTAACTTTAATGGTATCTTCTTATCACAAAGAATACTTTATGCTCCTCTCCATTTTAACCAACTGACATTAATTTTATGCGTAACATCTCTATCAATTTTTTCATTACTTTTAAAAATTGATCCTGGGTATTTAAAACTTTATTGTGAGGAATACATTGTGTGCCAATCTTAATTTCTAAGTACTTTTAAGTACTCAAATGATCAAATTTACATTCTATAAATTCTGTCTTTTATCTCTCTATATTTATTTATTTATCTCTTTTTTATATTTATATATATACATGTTCATAGGTGCGTTAATTTATGTACATTTACATTGTATACACGTACGGCATAAACATGTGTACATATATATTGGTCACACTTAAACTCATCCATGCTTAAATCTATTCAAAAATTTCCACTATTTCATTAGCATAATCAACGGTAGAAATTTGAATTTTAAAAATATATTATTGTACATTAAATATAAAATATATTTTATTTTTTTTAAATTCAAATCTTTACTTTTTATCATATTGATTAAACGGTAGAAATGTTTAATTGAGCATACACTACTATATATATATATATATATATATATATATATATATATATATAATATATATATATATAGAAAAAAAAAGAAAGTGGTATATATTCAATTTAATTTATGATTAAATCTACTCGATAATAACGAACATTTGAAATGAAAAAACAGATTGTACCATTCTGCACTAATGTGAGTACAAAAAATACAACATTATTTTTTAAGATTCAAATCCATTGTTCATTGCATCGTTCGAATGATGAACACGTTTGAAAAGATCTAAACATGGATTAGGTCATGAATCTCCCTCTATCGATATATATATGTGTGTGTGTGAGCACGTGAACGTGTATGTGTATGTATAAGTGTGCACCGACAGTCATATTTACTACTTCCGGCCGTTCAGTTACCAGCAATCCCAGCAATGTGCTTGCATACTGACAACTTCAACAGTAGACCATAATTAAGCTAACCAGCACATCTGGTAGGTTGGCCCCCACAGCTTCTGTTGTTTCCTAACTTACAATTACAGATCTACCAAATCAGACAAAAGGACCAAAATGCAGTCTCTATTTGCGTCCTCAATAACACATGCCACAATATGGTCAAAATCTGTACAAGGCCAATGGTCCATTCTTTTTCTCGGATTTACTTCAAACTCACGTTTTAAACCAAGCTAAATCATTTAACTTCACTTCCGGTGAACATTAGAGAACCTTTGCAGACTTCTTCTGGGTATACTGTGAAGGCCAAAGCCTGCATGCCCAGGTATTGAACTCATGACCTTTGATTTGTGCGTCAAACTCCTAGACAGGTGAGGCTATTGCTCATTTTGCAGTCTTGATTACTTTATATGATCCTCACAGAGACATTCTATGATTATTTAATATTGCTTGGATATCGATTTTGGTTTTACTCAAGATTCTATGCTTTGAGATCAAGGAAGGATCTTATAAGATCCTATTATTTGTATTTAAAGTGCAATTGTTGATGGGTGTGTGTATGAGAGAGGCTATCCATGAATCTGGCAGGCCAACAGGCAGCGGCAAAGATGAGATGGATTTGATAATGTTATCTCATTTTCCTGGAATACTAGAAAGAGTTCTTCATCGATGTCTTTCACAAGTAGGACAGTTACAAGTAGGATTGATACAAAAGTAACCTGATCAGGGGCTTTGAATGGGTAAGAATTTGGCAGTCTTAGCCGTTGAAATGAATGCATGTGGAGCGGTATGATGTCATTGCCAGGGGCCAGTCATATGCCAGGAAATGACCACCAAGAACTCTTGGGTAATATGCTTCAGATATAACAAGAGGACAAATAAATAAGCCTGCCAACCTGTATTCCTTGATTCAATAATACCACGGTGAAAATCCTCAAAACGAAAAGAAAGATGAGTGAAGTCTTTCTCAAATAAATCCTTGGATATGCTTTCAATCCACCAACGAAAGATGCGTTCTGTAATTTTTGCAGAGGTAGAGAGATGGTGAGGTAGCTGTACTGGGCATCTCTCTCTCAGGCAGCTTGTCTGAACCAGCACTCGACCACGATGCCTTTATACGACAACCCCATTTCAGGAGCTACAGATTCGCCAATAGCTCTAACCAAGAAGCCCCCAACCTTCACCAATCAATCAAAGAAGCTCCTTTCTTCCAAATGGGAGGAAGCAGAAAAGTGGGTGAGAACCAGCCCTCTCCACCCCATGCAGTCTCCTGTTTCAGTGCAAAATGTCAGAGGAAACAAGAAGAATGGCAAGCAGTTCCCATCATCACCCAGCACGACAGTAGCCCGTTCAGATAATAATCCACCAAGAAACTTCCTCAAAGGTCAAGGGAAAAGGAGTTCCCCTTTTACATTTCATCTCTCTCTTTGTTGGTACTGTCAGAACCTTTAAGTATGGCTTTTGATGCAAGTTGATTTGTTTTTTCAGACAGGTTTATGGATATCGGGAAAGGGATTTACAATGGATTCGAACATGAAGAGGCTAGCCAAGGGGCAAATGGCATAGATGTATGTAGTCTGAAAAGCAAGAAAGTTTCTCCCTCCACCATAAATAACACTCAAGCCACAACTTCTGCTATCTTGAGCAGCATCGGGGTGTTTGATGGTAGCTCCATGAATAGTTGGAACCCCAGGGAGGAAAGGGAAGAGATGGCCTGGAACAGTTTGGAGAATGGTATTGCTGCAATAAAGAAATATGTACCAGATGAGAAGGAAAGCAGGCAGTGCTGCATCAGGTATAGCTTCTGTTTGTTCCCTTGTTTCTCTTGGTTTATGTACCTTTCACTTCTCAGATTACTGAATCTTGTTTAGTTTTGGATTGTGAAGGTCTAGTAATGGTAGTAGACCGCAAAGGTAGAAATTCTAAAGGATAATTGAAAAAAGAAACACTTTTCTCAAGGAAAGACAATATCGGTGGATAACACATATATAATGATCCAAGGTAGCAACATCACTCTGTTTCCCCTCACTATGGTGGGAAACTCTCTGCTCAACCAGTAGTTTGTTTCTTGGAGTGCCTCACAGTACGTTGGCAGAGGATCTACTGAATTTAGAATGTGCGTGTGCATGTGCGTATATTTGTAGGTGTAGTGTCTGGGGTTGTGTAGAAGTAATTAGTAAAAGAATGCACTGAACGATCTTTCCCAATTATTACTAAATTAAGGGAAAAGAGAGGAAATCAGACAAAAAAGAAAAGCTTTTCCTAGAGATGATTCCGAGGCTGCTAATGGTAGATAGTAGGCTGTCTTCAATCTGGAAATCAGTATGATCCTTTTCTTCAATTTCAGGTGTCGGAGAGAGGAGGCAAAGATCCAAGCATGGATAAACCTGCAGGATGCCAAGGCTGAGGCCGAGTTGAAAAAGCTCGAGGTGTTACAATTTACAGCACTACCTCTTCATCACGTAGTGATTGCAATCCTTGCTACTTTTGAAGATCTTACTGAAAATTAACTCAAAACAAGTAATCTTATCATTAAAGATCCCTTTCCATGACTTTTAATACAAGCATGCTTGTTGTCTCAGCTGAAAATAGAGAGGATGAGGTCGAATATGGAAGAGAAGTTGATGAAAAGGATGGCAACAGTGGAGAAGAGAGCAGAGAGGTGGAGAGCTGCAGCAATAGCAAGTCATGCCCACCACATCTCACTGGTGGTGTCTCACAAATCCGAAAGGATGAAGACCGACGATGACTCCATCTATCATCTCCCTGCTTATTTCTGTTAGTAATAAACTCACAGCATCTGCTGCTTTCAACTGCCGGTAGTGATTGATCTGAGTGCTAATGAAACTTAAATAATGAAATTATTTCTCTAAGACTCATTATCAACTTATTGAATATATTTGCCTGTGTGATAGGCTTAAAATTCGAAGTGCAGATTCTGCTAATCTTAATAATGTAGTTGTCCTAGTTTATTACGAATACCATGTGAAACTGAATCTAGTTAGAATACCAGAATTCAGATCAGATCAGGTCGGTCCAGAATTTCTGTTGGCAATATGAGATTCTTTTGAGTGCAAGGAGGAGACAAAGCCAGATGCATGCACCGGGTGACCGAACTCATAACCTTCAACTTGTGAATCGACCCCCTATCCAGGTGAGTTCTTGCTCTTTGTACTGTATGAGATTTAAAATAGCTAAAATCTAACTGATCCATGTTAACATACTTAGGCAGCTGTGCCGCTTCATTGAAATTCTATGTCAGAGGCCACAAATCTCTCATCATCTCTAATACAATCCTCAGCTTTAAACCAATAAAATAGCTTAAGAATTTTCAAATAAAGAGGTACTTAATGCACTAATAGTCACCATTATGTATGTATAAGCAATTTTTATGGAGTAATAAATGTTCTTCCATAGGAAAACAATTAAAAATACTTTGCTCTTCTGAAGTGCATCACGTTTCTTGTATAAGTCCAATTGATCGAAACACTGCAAGTTAGAGAATTCACGGATTAGTGCTTCGATCTGAAAGTATAAACGCCTGATGAACTAACTTATTAGTGTCCGCATCTGACATGGTATGAGAACCTCTCTCTTTCTCTCACACGCGCACACATACACATACATGTACTTGCGTGTTTATTTATTCCAGATACTTCACTAGAAGGGGCCTGTCCAACGAAGATGGTGTCGAATACCTGCAACTGCTACCTGTCTTCCAAGACTCATTACCCTACTTTGGTTACGCAATTTCCTTGATTGGTTCATGTCACAGACCATAATCTGAAATTTCCCAGCCGTTCCCAGAAATTCCGACTGGTCATAACCGTGGGAACCTATTTCTGACTTGTGCTTCACGCTCAGAAACTGTGTTCCACCCTCCAAAATGAGGCGTCAAGAAAAACATTGACAGAAAATCCTTAATCCGAGGGGCTCCACAGTCCGTTTTGTTAATCAGTTGACGTAATATGACAGAGAACCTAATTTCTTTCCTTAATAACGTGGAACTGGAAAGGATATAATTATAACAGTATCATGCCATAATGATGCTGAATGTTCAAGTAGCTTATATGAATCATTTGTAAGTGCTAATAGAAAAGTGTCTACTATAAATTTTCAGCGAGGGCAGCTCACATATCTTCCATGACAGTATGTTCAGATAGCTTCACAAAGAGCAATAGCTAACCTGACTGGGGGCCGGGGTGGGAGGCTGTTTCGGCTCACGAGTCAAAGGTCATGAGTTCGATATCTGGGGAGTGCGTTGTCTTCCCCATTGTACCAAAAAGAAAAGGAGGTTAGCTACACAATATCAGGCATGTTTTCTCAGGGAAGAGTTTGACAATCTGCACTTGCTGCTCATCTGTCATATGCCAACTCATTGTATGTATGCCTAAACTACAGAAAACACCCTTTGCTTTGATACCAGTTGATCCTCTAAGAAATTAGCGATAAGCCCCTGAACCAGACCCTCTGCTTGAGCTGCTCATATGCATGCAGATGGGAAGATCTCCATTGCTCTTGAGACCAACATAAGTAGAGATCTTCGTGGGCTGATTTCACCCTTTGTTCCAGTTTTGCCATGATGTCCCCATGGTAGTTCACGCAGTATCTCAATTCCAGTGTGACTGACCATCTGTTGGCACCAAAAAGTCGCCACTTTTGACGACAACACCATCCAAAAACACCATCAAGTAGTGGAAAGGAAGTTTCAGGGGTTGCTAGCGGGTAAACCACTAAAGCAAGCAATTTAGGCCCCAGAATTTTAGGCTCCTTACAGTATAGTTCTGTTGGCCTCTAAATCTGTAGACACTCAAAGCTTGCATCTCAAAAAGCTAGGGTGATTAAACTTTTATTTTTATATATTTTTCATATTTTAAAACTTGAATATAAAGTAATAAAGGCCCACTTTAGTTTCCGCTTTAAGACTCGATCTGTGTTGAACCACCCCTACTTATCAGTGGCAAGTGATAAAAGTCAATTCCCTTTTTAGTTCAGTTGTTACCATAATTGTGTGGAAATGGGGGCGGGGGGGTGCTGTTGAATTCTAAATAAAGCAGTCATTTACTTCCCAGGCGAAAAGCTTAAGCCACAGCTTCTACAGATACGTGAGCAACAAAGAGATCTTAACTTTAATATAATATAAGAAACAAAGAAATCTCAACTTCAATTGCTGCTGTCACGCGTTTCTTTAAATCATGATGATAACCACAATGTAACTATCCTGAAATTTCTCGGCATGACCCGAAAACCTGCATCATAACACATAACTATCAGTATCACTTCTGCATGACCAGTTACAACAAAATCTCTCTCTATGTGCTATAAATTGGAACGCAAATGTTTCACTACTGCACTGATAAAACTTCTCTTTTCCAGTAAATAATGGACGTGGCGTTTGGCTTCCTACTGCTAAAATTCACAAGTCCACTGCAACAGAGACGGATAGAAATGCATAACATCCACTATTTTGCAGCAACTCTATTGGTTCTAGCAGTTGTGTACCTTTCTACCAAAAGAAAGCATGTCTATCTGGTTGATTTCACCTGTTACCGACCTCCGAATTAGTGAAGAGTTCCACTTTCCACATTGCACGAAAGTTTAAACCTTTCTAAAGAATTTGACGCAGAGAGTATCCAGTTCCAGATCAGGAACCTCCAAAGGGCAGCCTTAGGTAACGAAGTTCATTGCTACCCACTAGATCATTCATCGGTAGGCTCGAGAGAAGAAGTGGAAACCATCTTGTGCACGATAGTGAAAGATCTATTTGATAAGCATAACATCAATCCGAAGTCGATCGATATTCTCATTTCTAACTGCAGCACCTTCAGCCCTACTCCATCAATCCCTGCATTGATCATCAAAAGCAATTTGATGAGTTTCAACCTTTCCGGAATGGGCTGCAGCGCAGGTATACTATCACTAACATTAGCAAGAGATCTACTTAGAGTCCACAAGAACTCTCTCTCTCTCTCTCTCTCTCTCTCTCTCTCTCTCTCTCTCTCTCTCTCTTGTGCTTAGTATGGAAGCTCTTACTCCAAATGGGTACCTCCGGGCGAAAGAAGTGGATGCTGTTTGTAAGGAAATGGCCATTCTCCGCAACACACATAAACGGCTGGACTGGCCATCTAGCCATTATATGCGGACGGGATGCGGGAAAGAGTGGCTGTAACAGCCATCAAAAGCCGAAACCGTCAAACAGTTTCCGAATATAACTGTAACTGTACGGATAAAGGAGCTCCATGATCGAAAAGCCCAGTGAAAAACTCCGAGAAGAGGCGCAAGAGATCAAAACACATATATACTGAAACAGAGAGGCTTCTTCTCAGGCAAAACTCACTGCAAGGAAACCTCAAAAACATATCTCATTCATACCAGATTTCCACTGCTGCATACCTCCGCAAGAAGATTAGGGGACACCATGAGGCCAACAGAAGAAGACAAGGAGTCGACTGATCTACTCACATATGAGGGCCAGGTTTTGACCTCTAAACACGTATGCGTTAGAATAAACAAATATATAAAAGAGAAATGAGAGAAAAACTTCTTAACTCTCGAGACTGGGCAGAAAGACCTCACTTAAGTAAAGACACGGTAGAGAAACCTACTTAGTCAGCTGGAAAAAGCAAGAAAGCAACTGGCAAAACCTCGGTCAGGAAGCTAGAGGTCGGCTGCAACACAAGAACAAGCAAAAAAAAGAAAGAAAGCAATCGCCAGAAGCTATAGGATGGCCACAACAGAACAGGCGACATAAGGCTATGGGTGGCCGCATGCCAAGAGGCAGGAAAAGGCAGACACAGCCTTCCCTCTCTCTCTCTCCTCTGTGCTTTTAACGTGCCTGAAAAACCGTGTGGACTAAAAAGTTCATTATCTTCCGACTGGTTTTTTAAAATTATAGCCACTGAGGAAAATTACTGAAATATTTAGATATTTTTAGGTAAAAATATTATTTTGCCCTTATTTAGGTAAAAAGTCAGTTTTACCCTCTAATAATTTATAAAAATTATAAAAAATTGAGATATTGATTTACGTCACTGTCATTCTCGGTTAAGTTTATTACAGTACCGTTACTATATCAAAAGACATATTTGTCCCTATCGTTTTGAGAAAATTACAGATTTGAAGGTAAAATTATGAATTTACCCCTCATGAGTTACAAAATTTTTAGAAATACAAAAACTGATTTTACTATTCTGTTCTTTGCCTTTTTGAAAAATTACAAAACCAGACAGACAAATAAAATTACTGTTTTATTCCTGGTATTTTGGGAAATTATCAAGGGCAAGATTTTTTTTTAATTATGGATTTATCTCATCTTGTTTTTATATTAAAAATAAGTTATTTTCAGCTCGTTTTTGTGATATTCTGCATCGTGCTAACCAAATTCATGTTATGTGTGTTTTGTTGCTTCTTAAATGTTTTCCTTTTAAATCGTTTAACTGTTATAATTGCCAAATATGTAAAAATAAACTTTAGAATATGTGTCAGAACTGACAAAGACTAAAAAGTTAAATGGTCTAAACTTCTAAACATGAAAGAGAAGGATACCGTTTACTCTAATACTTAAAGCTGTAGAGTATATCCTAAGGAAAACTACGTGTCCACTACCACCAGACGCAATCGAGCAACATATAGAAATGTATAAAACATTTATAAAAGATGATACAATAGCAAGAACTGTCATGTTGACATACATGGAGGATGACTTGATCAGGGTCTTCGAGGAATTCGAGACCACCAAAGAGTTGTTTGATTCTATAACAACCAAATATGATACAACTGCCAAGCTAGATGTCCAGTTGCTACTACAAAAATAAAATTCCTTCAAAATGAAAGAAGGAGATAATGTAGTAAAACATGTAAACCATAGTAATGGACAGGGACCTAGTTGTGGCAAAATCAATCATTCAAAAACCGATGCAGATATCTACAATACTGAACAATCTTCTCCCATAATAGAACATGGTTACCATTGCCCTCAGACTAGTGCCAGAAATCAACCTTTCTGAATTGCCCTAAAACTAACAATAGAGCAAGAACATATGAGTAAAAACAAAAAGAAAAAATTGCTAGTAGTATAAGATGAGATAGGGACTAGCTCCAAATCTAACCAAAGAAGAAATAAACCAAACAAATGTTTGGAAAAAATAACAAAAAAGGCGGCCAATCTTTTAAGAAAATGTAGGAAACCGCTACTCGGGTAATGTGTTTCAATTGTGAAAAGATGAGATACTATAAGAGGGATTCGTGCAATAACAAGAGTGGAAGAAATAACTCACAATGCAGACAATCAGAGAAGAAGGACATAATCTGCATGATATCAGAATATCTCTATATTAACTGCCCGGTGACTGGTTGGTGGGTTAACTCCATAGTGACTAGATATATCTCGAAGACTAAACAAGGGACAATGGATCTAAAGGAGTACAAACTAGGAGAACATCGGGTGTAAAAGGAAAATAATACTTTCTCGGATGTTTTGGGTACTGAGTCCTTTAGAATTTTTGTACAAGGCACAATACTTGGATTGACTAATGTATTGATCATGTTATCTATAAGGCGCAATCTGATTTCGGTTCCTATCTTAGTAAAGAAAGGTTTTGATGTCAGGTTTATTCTTAGCAAGGTGACTATGGGAAAACATGGGAGAATATTTTTCTATAGAGAATTTAATGTAGAATATGGACTGTTCAAAATGAAAGTCAATAAAAATGAAAATCCTTCTCCTTATATTGATTGTGCCTTTAATGTTGATGTGCATATGTGTTATAAACACCTTCGGCATATAAGTCTGGAAAAGTTAATCCAACTTTGACTTACTACTAAGATTTGAGGAAAATACTTTTAAGAAGTGTGAAGTTTATATACAAGGAAAAATGAAAAGAAAAGTTTTTCCCAAAGAGACAACAAGGGCAACAATCCTGTTGAAAGTCATTCATACGAATTTATGTGGACCCTTAAGAGTAAGGTCACATTGTGAAAACGTTTACTTTATAACCTTTATCGATGAATACTCGAGATATACGTATCTATCTCCTAGCACATAAATTTGAGGCACTTGAAGCTTTTAAAGAATATAAGTAGCAAGTTGAAAATCAATTGGAGCATTCAATCAAAGTCTTAAGATCAGATAGAGGTGGAATAAGTAATCTTGGATGACAGTACTAGATAACTGTGAAAAGGATTTTAAAATATCTGAAAGGAACAAAAGATTAAAAACTGTGTTTTTAAGCAAATGAACTGAAAGTGGTAGGATACATAGATGTTGACTTTGGTGGGAGCAAAAATAAAACAAATCAACCTCGGGGTAAATATTCTTATTTGGAGGTGGTGTTGTTTCTTGGGCATGAAAGAAACAGGGTTTTATAACATTGTATACACAATAAGCTGAGTATGTAGCTTGTTGTATGACTACAACGAGTGTTGTCTAGATAAGCCGCTTCATACGAGATTTGAAGCTTGAGATAGCCGATGAGTCAATTATCATTTACTATGACAACAATGCAATAATTACTCTTATCAAGAGTGGAGGTGACAACTCTAAGAGCAAGCATATAATAGTTAAATACCACTATGTTTATGATATGGTTATCAAAAAGAAAATATCCATCTCATAGATGTCAACTCATGATATGTTGGCAGATCTCTTGACTTAAGGCATAGCAGAAGAGTTTTTCTCAAAACATATTGTGACCATGGGTTTGAGATATGTTTGATTGTTGTGCAGATAAATAACCATATAACGGGTAGTAATTTCAATAACAATCATGAAATGACATTACTTAGAAAATCTTACAAAAGTGAGAGGAAAACCAGTATATCAGTTTACTTGATTAGAATGACAAAGTGGGAGATGTAAGGAAATGACCATTCTGCAACCAGCAAAGAAACTAGTGGATTGGTCATCCAACCGTTATGTGTGAAAAGGATGCGGGAAAGAGTGGCTGTAACAGTAATCAAAAGCCGAAACCGTTAGACAATTTCCGAATATAACTGTAACGGTCCGGATAAGGGGCTCCATGCCCAGTGGAAAATCTGGAAAGAAGATAGAGCAACAAGAGATCAAAACACACACACACACACACACACATATATATAGAAAATACTGAGAAACAAAGAGCCTTCTTCCTAAGCAAACCCTACTCCGAGGAAACCTCAAAAACATACATCATTCATACATGATTTCCGCTCATGCATACCTGAGCAAAAAGATCAAGGGACACCGGGAGGTCGACAGAAGCAAGAATCCGGTAAGGAGTCGACCGATCAACTCACACTGTTAACCAACTGCTTGTTTAGAATGGGTGCGGCTGCTATACTACTCGGCAATAGATCACATGACGAGAGGAAAGCTAAGTATGTTCTTCAATATCTAATCCGAACGCACACAGGTAGAGGTGATAATTCATACAGATGTGTATTTCAAGAGCCAGATTCTGAAGGTCTCATTGGTATCTCCCTATCAAAAGATGTACTAAATGCAGCTGCCGGCGCCCTTCGAGCCAATATCGCGAATCTCGGTCCTCTTGTTCTACCATTTTCTGAGAAAATTCAGTATGCATTGTCTGTAATCAGAAGAAAAGTTTTGAAGGGTAGACATCCGCACTATGTTCCTGATTTCAAAGACTTTTGAACACTTTTGCATTCATACAGGTGGAAAGGCTGTCATTGATTCAGTGCAGAAGAATTTGGGAATGACACCTGAACACGCAGAAGTCAGAACCTTCGAAAATGACTCTGTATAGATACGGAAATACGTCTTCCTCCTCCATATGGAATGAACTTGCTTATATCGAAGCAATGGGCAGAATGAAGAAAGGGGATAGAATCTGGCAGATAGCTTTTGGGAGTGGATTTAAATGCAACTGTGCGGTTTGGAAGTGCATTTATGAATTCAAAAGGAAAGAAAACAATGCATGGTCAGACAGGATCTGTGAATACCCAGTTAAAACACCACCTGTACTTGATTATTGATTAGCCATTTAATTGTTTCGTTCTTGAAAGATGGTAGAGACCTAAACGGTATGAGATTAGCCTTGATATTCATCCATGCTTTTGTGTGTTTGAAACTTAAGCTGCATAACTTTCCGGGCTGTCTGATTTGATGATCCAATGGATGCACGAACAAACCACGATTAATAAGCTTGAGACACTAAATTCATGGCTACAGCGTAGGGATGGCAACATTGGCCCAACCTGTGGGCCCCGATCTAACCTGATCCTAACCGGACAGGTATTACTCGGGTTGATTGGGTTTGGGTTCTGGTACAGAGCCAAATTGTTCTGACCCGGTATGGGAGGGGTACAGGGTTAGGGGTGTGCATCGGTCGGTTTGGATTCGGAGTGAATTACCCGGAAACCGAATTCACACGAATTTGAGGAACTGAATCCGAGCCAAATTATGAAGCTAACCAAACCGAACCGAATTAATTCAGTTTGGTTCTGTTATTGGTTCTGTAGACTATGATCAACAATAGGGGTGAGCAGAATTCGAGTATAACCGAAAAACTGATCCGAACCGAACCGATCGTAGAATTCAGGTTCAGATTCGGTTTCAATTTTTATTGAATTTCGGGTTTCAGTTTGGTGAGATTTAGACCTGAACCAACCAAAAAATCAAATACGAATATACGACCCCCTTATATGATGTCCTAGTTCCCTTTCGCGTTTCTTTTTGTCCCTCCCCCTCGCACAGCCGCCCTATCCCTCTCTCTCGTACGCAGTCACCACTGTTGCCTCTGACCAAGGGGTTTGTTCTTGGCCATCTGCTCGCAACTCGTTCTCTAATTTTCTTTTTGAATTCGTTTAGGGTTGCAAGCTTGTCGTCTTTAATTTGTAATTGGGTGTTGCAGATTATGTGAATATATTGTTCTTTTTAATCGATCCGCATGCCTGATTCTTGGATCTTTGTTGTTTAGTGTTTTGTTTTAAGTTATACTTGATGAAGGCATCCCTCTCTCTCTCTTGCCACAAAATTGTTTATGGGCATTCTTACATGAGTTATGCATTACTGATGTAGTTTACTGTAGTATCTTTCACAAGTCCAGCTGCTAGCTTCGTTAAGTGTTTTGCTATTTTGTTTATGGTTGATAATGACAGTGGTTAATGGGTATTAAGATTTGTCAACATTAACAAGAACGGGTTAGGTTGGTGTTTCTAGCAAATAACTCTATATTTTAGTTTGGCAGCCCATTAAATAGTGTAGAAGGGGAGCTCATATGGTTGAAGTAAGATATGAAGTATTCCTTTTTTTCTCGTCATTTTTTAGTATCATTAGAAATTGAGTATGTTCACATATCAACAAAAAGTTTAGGCATATATTTGTGATGTGTCATGACTAAACAAATTATATAAATACTTACACACAAGTTTCTTGTTTTCCATGAGCTATAAAAATATAGTATAAAGTTTATTTTTTCATGTTTTACAAATAATGCTTTTGTATAAGTTACGAAAATGTTTGCAGAGAAAACTAGAACAATCGAAAATCTTTTCTATTTGACTAGATGCTTTGCATACAACTTAAACTAAGGAATTAAAACCCTATGAAAGGTTATATGTGGAAGTATTTACAGGGACAAGACAAAACGATTGAATCTTTAGAAACTTTTTAAGGATTTAAACATAGAATAACATAAAAATCATAATAAAAAGCTTGAATACAAGCTCAAATATAAATAGATGTACCTCTCAAGAGGTTTAAACATATGAGAAAAAGCATGATATTAAACAATTTTATGTGATGAAAAGAACATTAGTAGCATATACACATTTAGGATAGCAGATACACCAACAATTTGTGCTAGCCGACATTCTATGCAACGCAAACTTAAAAACTAAGAATTGTGGTTCATAATCTGGTTGTCTTTATTAGGTTGTTGCTTAGGGGTGTAGTTTAGAATTCAGATTCTCCCTAGTAAAGACAACTAGATTATGAAGCTTGAACTAAGAGATGCTAAGACCCAACCACTAGTAAAGAAATATAGAAAATCACTCAAGGAGAGTTCATAGATTCTTGTAGTTATTGTTTTCCATGAAATTCATGCACTCTCTTGGTGCTTGATAATGAATCCATTCTTATTTGTCGAAAAAAACATTCAAGGAAAGTAGATCTCAAGTGGCCTTCAAGCGAAAGAATATTTGGTCCAAACATGTCCGATGATGAATTTGAACAGCCTGATCTGATTGAAAGTTGCAAGTATCTTTGATATTGTGGTGTACAGATTCCATGGCAAAGAATCAAACAGTTGCCCTGACTTTTTTGCTTATAAATTAAAGAACCAGTTTATACATAAAGCAATAAAAGTTTACATAGTTAAGGACAAATAGTACAGATACCTTAAGCCTTAAAACATGCTTCTTGATCAAGATCTTCACTTAAAAGTTGTTGATTTTGGCATTGCTTGTGACGCAACTCATTGTAATGCTCTTGGTGAAGATTCTCGAATATATCGTTGAATGATATGATAATTAAATCATGAAATGTCTAAACTTCATGACCACTTGAAAAATAACACTAATAACCTACAATTTTCTCCAAGGTTTGTGAAGATAATTGCAAATTACAAATTCTTATTACATGGGAATTGTATTTTAGATCATTCATAAAGATGGATATCCAGTTTGATTAGGATCATCAAAGCATGCTTTACAAGAGAATTTGGGTTGCATAGAATGTCGGCTAGCACGAACTGTTGGTGTATTTGCTATCCTAAATGTGTCCACGCCACTAACATTCTTTTCATTACATAAAATTGTTCAATGTCATGCTTTTTCTCATATGCTTAAACCTCTCCAGAGGTACTAGTATTTATATTTAAGCTTGTATTCAAGTTCTTTATCCTAATTTTATGTCATTCTATGTTTAAATCCTTAGAAAGTTTCTAAAGATTCAATCCTTCTTTCTTGTCTCCCTAAATACTTTCATATATAGCTTTTCATGGGTTTTAATTCCTTAGTTTAAGTTGTGTGCATAACATCTAGTCAACTAGGAAGATTTTCAATTGTTCTAGTTTTATTTGCAAATATTTTCGTAACTGATACATAAACATTATCTATAAACATGGAAAACTGAGCTTTATACTACATTTTTTGCAGCTCATGGAAAATAAGAAACTTGTAAGTATTTATATAATTTGTTTAGTCATGACATAGTTCATATATGACTTCAACCATATAAATATTTATATAATTTGTTTAGTCATGACACATTACCAAGCTATGCTGAATTGTTGATATGTGAACATTATCCAATTTCTAATGATACTAAAAAATGATGAGAAGAAAAAGGAATAGTTCATATTTGACTTCAACCATATGAGCTCCCCTTCTACACTACTTAATGGGCTGCCAAACTAAAACACAAGTTATTTGATAGAAACACCAACCTAACCCGTCCTCCTTGATGTTGACAAATCTTAATACCCATTAACCACTGTCATTATCAACCAGAAACAAAATAGCAAAATATCAAACGAAGCTAGAAAAGCAACTCAACTTGCTGAAAGATACTACAGTAAACCACAACGGTAATGCATAACTCATGCAAGAATACCCATAAACAAATTTATGGCAAGAGCGAGGGGGCCTTAATCAAGTATAACTTAAAACAAAACACTAAACAGTAAAGATCCAAGAATCAGGTGTGTGGATTGATTAAAAAGAAAAACATATTCACATAATCGGCAACACTCAATTACAAATTGAAGACAACAAGCTTGGAACCCTAGACAAATTCAAAAGGAAATTTAAAGGTTGAGCTCCTGGCAGACCACCAAGAACATACCCACTTGTCGGAGGCAGCAGTGACGACTGTGTACACGAGAGAGAAATAGGGGGACTGTGACAGGGAGAGACGTGAAAGGGAACAAGAGCATCACGGCATCAAAGAGAGGGGGTCATATAATCATATTTGTTTTTTTAGTTGGTTCAGGTCTAAATCTCATAAAACCGCAACCGAAATTCAATAACTGAAACCGAATCCGAACCTGAATTCTACGAACCCGCACCGAAGTGATCAGTTTGGATCGGTTTTTCAGTTATACTCGAATTCTGCTCACTACAGGATAACAACTAACAAGTAACTATTGGCATTATCTATATATATATATATATATATATATATATATATATATATATATAGAGAGAGAGAGAGAGAGAGAGAGAGAGAGAGAGAGAGAGAGAGAGAGAGAGAGAGAGAGAGAGCACATACAGCTCGGCCACACATGAACATGCTAGCCATCAGTTGAAACCTCACAAGAGCTGCTCAATTTCTTTTCTTTTTTTGTTGGTGTTTGATTGTGAGGTCGGCCCTGCAAAACTGTCACAGGCACAGTTCCAATGACACTCCTGAGCGTACTACTACCTTTCCCTTCAGTGCGCATTGCGAAGCCTGGGCCAACAATGGTTCTAATTTCCTAGGCCCATGGTTTTTACGGCTTTGCCTGCCCCTAGTGCCAAGTTCAAACAGGATAGGGAAGCTTGGTTAGCTCCAGCCCACCATCGACAAGTACAAAATCTCTTGGGCAATTAGTTAAAAGTTGGTTGTGCATGGGTATTGAACTCTTGCATGAACGAACTGGGTCATGGAGCAGTTGTGGATCCAAAAACTTGTTTTGGGTAGGATAGATTTCAGATTTGGGGTGGGCGGGCTTTAAAACTTTTCATTTAAAAAAAAAAATTAAATACAAAAATACCATTTTCAGATTTTCGGATAGGGCGAGTTTTAAAACTTCTCAAACTTTTTTGAATTTTCAATACCCAAACTAGAAGAATGATAAAAATGAAATTGTTGTTCTGGGCTGTCTCGATACCCATCGGAGCCAAATACAAGCAGAAGGACGAGGTCAAACGAATCCAAAGTAAATGTGCCGAACAGAAGCTGCTCATCAAGACATACAATTTTCCCGTTTGAGTTTCATTTAGTAAAATCAACACGAACTTGCGTTTACGTGTAGAAGGCTAATTTGAGGAAACGAAACCTTGTTTCTAAGGTGAAATAATTCAATTAGTTAAGAACATGTATATACATAAATATCTTATTATCTCAACCGAGGTACGTGAATATAGATGTCAAAATGGGGCTGGCCCTAAAAAAATGCCAGGCCAAGTGGCCCGGCCGCATGTCCTTGGGGCTGACAAGACCCAGATTGGGCTGGCCCATTGGTTATTAGATCGGGTCTATAAGACCCGATCTAAATCTGCTTGGAATCTACCGTATATAAGGCTATTTCAGGGATTGAGACATACCACACGGGGACCGAGACACTGACCAAACACAACATTTCAGGCTTCAGCAAGCCATATACACAAGTAATAAAAATACAACATACATATATATAATAAAAAACTATATATATGTATATATATACTCATATATATTATACATGTACTGAAAACAACTGTATATATACATACATGTAATAAAAAACTATACATATATATATATATATATATATATATATATATATATATATATATATATATATATATATATATATATATATATATATATATATATATATGTATACATATGTAATCGAGAAAATTATATATATAGCCTGGCCCGGACCACATTTTCCCCGGCTCGTATTGACATCTTCTCTCTCTCTCTCTCTCTATCTATATATATATATGGGTTGACCGGAAAATTTCTTGTTACAATCATGTTCATGCAGCTATGCGTAACCAAAAATGCGGCTAATGTCTTGAGGAGGCCTTTATCAGTTATTAAGAAAAAGTATTGGACTAAGAGCACTTAGAGGTAGAATGACCGGCCCAAACAGCTTCACCAAGGCCATTATCGAATCTTCTCAAATCGACGTGACGATCAGTAGGAAGATTCAAGAATCGACGTGGTCACGACGATCAGTAGGATTTTCAAGGTACCACTTCTCGGATCAATGCAGATAACTCTACGCTAGAGTTTATTAGGAATTCTGTGGGTTTTAAAAATTCATAAGATCCCAAAAGAAAAGAAACAAATCACAGCAACTTCTTACACGTTTGGGTTCCTTAAACAATTCTTTCTGTTGAGTTTCTTGAAATAAACCACCAAACTGATGGCTCCTGTGTAAATATTTTTTGATTCTCTCTTCTCTGCAACAGATAATCCCATTTTGGTAACAAAAGAAAAGTTGAAAGGAGACCTATTACTTTGCATATTTCGTTTTGGTCGTGTGTTCTAGGTGACACGGTTCGACACTTAAACAAGATACTCCGTCATTTTCAATATTTTTACTTACCTTCCAGTTGTATATGTGAAGGCTCACTCGGTGAAACTACTCAAGAAATGAGTGACGGGCGTCGAAGACGGAGGATTCTCACTCTCTTAATTATGTCGTCGGGACCAAATGGAAGTAAAGATATGCATGGTGAGGTCATTTACTGGTTTCTGTCATTTATGAGGTGCCATCTAAAGGCTATGTTTGCCAACTATGAGAGAGAGAGAAGAGGGGAGAGGAACTATCGAAAGATTGATGGATGGTAGCAATCCCGTGTTCCACCGAACCCCTTCTATGAAACGTTAAATTCTTCCAGCCAACGTGATGATGAAGCTACGTATACATAGACACCATCACCATCAGAGGGACCATTTGTTCTCTCTCTACACCATCAGAGGGACCATTTGTTCTCTCTCTCTCTCTCTCTCTCTCTATATATATATATATATATATATAAAGAGAGAGAGAGAAAAAGAGATATATATTTATATGTGTAAGAGATAGAGAAAAGAATATAAAAAAGGATTCCTCATCTGGTTAATTTTCTACTCATTCATCTTGTCAGATCAGCCTCATTTTTCTTTGAAAGAAAATACAGCCTCAATATTGAATAGATTTCACCTTTACCATGACTGCCAATCGAATATATTTTCATGTTGCTTTCACGGTAACTATCTCTCTCTTTGTCTGCGTGTCTGTGGCAAAGACAAAGTGTACCAACTGGGTAATCCAGCAATGGATTGCTTGTCCCGTTCAAGGAAACTCTCTCTCCATCTCTCTCTTATAAAACAGCTGCTACGCTCTACACTGGCTCTTCCACAGTAGGTAGTACTCATGGAATGCCGCTGATCCAAAAGAGCTGCTAGCTAGGTGGGGAACTCTCGTGTTGGAGAAGCAGGGCACGTGCAAAGGCCCATTGTTCTGGACCCTCGCACGTGCTCCCTTTCTCCAACATGGCGTCCTCTCCTCTTCTCGCCTCCCTCCCCGTCCTTATGACGTCCAGCTCTTCATTTCAAGCTAGCAGAGGTAAATCCCACCATCACTCTCATTTCCATAATTTCAAATCATATATCATCCTTATACTCTCGACAAGATGAACTATCACCTTTGTATCCGAGGAATACTCAATCTGCACACAGTCATCACATCTCAACGTCTTGTTTACAATGTCATCACAGACTTTCTTCTGTTGTTAAATTTGAGTTATGCAAAGGTTTAAGTTCTATCACACTCTTACCATGTTCAGATGGCAGCAATGATAATGTGAAGCAGTACTGCAAAATAAATGTGATGTTCCGAAAGCGCCTCAATTTGTTTTGCTAATTTGTGTGAAGCAGAGGCATTTTCTTCGGCCTCAGATTCTACTACTCTTTCACAGAGGGTGCAGTAGCTGATGAGGGACCAGGTTCTGCAACTCTTTCTTTGAAGAAACATTGTGCACCAACTTCTAAGATTATAGACAGTTCAGTTTCCGCTCAGAAGTTTTGGATCTTCATGGTGAAGAAGTTCCACAGCAGATGCGGAACTCAATCAATATCCAATCCTTCCAAATTCCAAATTGTGAATCTAGAAATGAACAAAAGCTATGTAGATATGCAGCATTCTTTGGATTTCATTAAACGCTTCATTTTCATGAATAATGATGCGCAGTGCCCGACCTAGATAATTTTCTGAGGGGACACAAAGTTCAGTTGGGTGAATTTCTTTTTTTTGGTACAACTGGGAAGGCCTAAGTCAGATGCACGGCCCCAGTGTCGAACTTATGACCACCAACTTGTGATTTGAACCTCTAATAAGGTGAGCTATTACTCTTTGTGCCAATTGAGTGAAATTTAGTTGAGATGACCGATGTCATTTTCTGAAAAAAGTTCGAACTGCCTATATAGATTCTTATTTGGCAGATGTTAGCCGCCGAAATGAACTCCCATTCCTGTTAGATCATATCTAAGGGGAGTAGTAATCTTGTTTTTGGCAAATGGTTTCTTGGTTCACTATATATCTATTTTTTTGTTTTTTTATTAGAAAAATAAAGTTTAAGGATGACACATGGGCATTGAAAAACGGATTTTAGAGATTGAACTCCTACTGAAGCATCAGTAGTGGCAGACTTTTTTTTGGGTGAGGTAGACATATTTTACGCCTACAAAATAGTTGTATTTTCTTATGCTAGATTCAGAATTTTTCAGATTTGGAGTGAGACACATGCCACACCTCACCTCTTACTGTGTATCAGAATAGATCTCTCCCTGCTATGTCACAAAACCATCACATGAAAAGCGATTGCTCATCTGGTTAGGGGCTCCTAAGTTGGAGATCATGAGTTCCATACCGGGAGCATGCATCTGGTTGGCCTTCCCATTACACCAAAAGAATAAAGCACAATAGAAAATTGCTTCGACTTAGCAGTAGCGGTGTCAAGAGGCCGGGCCTGCCTCTGATCCAGTAGGTCTATACCCAGGTTTGAAATTCTAGTACCATGTCCAAGTTTAGGTCCTACTTCAGATCTCCTCCCCAAATCACTCCGCAACAGACTCAAGGCACGCGTTTGAGTTGCGGGAGTGCAAGAGCCGCGCACACAAACACCTCCTAAAAGACCCAAAAGAATGTTGAAAAAAAATTGATGTTTTCCCAAGTTAAACAAGTAATCGAGCACAGTTGGGACCCAAAATTAGCTGAACCACTTGACTCGGGGAAGGTTTAGTTTTCATTGGTTTGGATCAGCAGGCTGCTTTTCTTTTGAACCACTGGTTTTCAGAAGTCCGTATGAGGACTCTCTTAACTCATTCGGCCAGGGTCAGCCCATTTTGGGGTAAAGCCCTTGCAGTTCTTCCAGGTGAGCCAACCAAGCATTGCTAATCAACAGGTTACTCTGCTTATGAATATATAAGGGTGTGTTTGATTTGTGACACCAGGATTTTGATACTAGAGCTATATTTTCAAACTTGTTATATTTTCTTGAGAAAGTTGTGAACTTTGCTTTAAAACCTCTTGGGATGGAGATAAGTCTATCCACCCATTTAGAATATGGCTTTCGATCGATCTCGACATCGAAAGCCTAAAGCTCAATGAGGAATGAGTCTCAAATCAAGTTGATTATCCCTTCTTGATTTAATGAAAGGTCCCTCGAGATCAAGGTTGGATGGGGTGCCGGTAGGATCTATTGTTGATGCTAGATGAAGGTGTTCGGCTGAAAATAGAGGGCCCTGTTGATTGTCATTGGTAGGGAAGATAGGTTGATGCATGAATGCTTTTGGGGGAAACCAAACCTACATAATACCATAAATCAAACACCTCATAAAATTATGGGTCGAGGTAGCATCAATCTAGACGTTTACATTTTGAAGGATGCAACAATTGGGGCATGTCACATATGAGTATTTATACCGTACTTTAACTGGAACTTTCTCAATGGGTAACAAAGCAGATATAAAACAAGAATAGGGTATATATATATATATATATATATATATATATATATATATATATATATATATATATATATATATATATAAAGAGAGAGTAGTTCATACTCAATTCTTCTCAAACATCTCGATTGTTACAATCAAAGTTGGACATTTGAATCTCAAAAAGCAAGTATATCATTATACTTTACTGGCATTTAATGCTCAATAATACACTTTTTATTTGAAATCTTTATCATTGATTGTCATGATATTTGAAGAGATTTAATCATGTATTAGATTGAGCATATACTACTATCTCTATATAAAAGATAGTGTTAAATGCTCAAATTTTATTCATGCTTTACTAAAACATTTCTAATGCTTAATTGGTATGATTAACAGTAGAAAGTTGAATTAAAAATAGTATTATATTTTATATTTAATTCATTATATATATATATATATATATTATTTTAGCAATTCAATTGTTCATTTCAAAGATCAAATCTTTAATAAAGTGATTTGAACACAAATGAGGTTTGAGCATTTAACACTTCCCTTCTCTCTCTATATATATCATATATGGAGTCGGCATCTTTTTCCGTACTCGAACTCAAAACCTGATCGAATTGGGTATTCCCCACCCCATTCGGGTCGGGTAAAATATTGCCATCCCACTCTGGGTCGGGGCCTTCGCTGGTCACTCTCTCTCTTTCCCTGTGGGCTGGAGGGATACAGCGAGGCCGTTGGTCAACACGAGTCGATGAGAGAGAGAGAATGGGTTCTAGGATACCGTCGTTAATGGCGTTCCTTCTCTTCTTCAGCCTCTCAGCTTCACCGATGCTTGCCTCTAAAGGTAATCCCTCCTCTCTCTCTCTCTCTTCCATTATTCATGAATTTCCCTTTTCTTTCTCGTTTAGTTCAGAAATTGGGTGTTTCCTGGATTATCTGTAGGAGATAGTGAGTGTCCATTTTCGATTCGTGCATATGATCTAGATCACCTGAATTTTCTTGTGAAGACTGATTCTTAGTCCTACATCTTGTATTTACAAATTACACGCTAATATTGATTTACAAGAACCTCTTTATTGCGTTAGACATTGCTTTGCTAGCAGATATCATGCATACTATCTGATCATGTTCACTACTAAGCTTGAAATTTCCGTACGTCGGTGATTTCTTGCTGTATTTGCTGATGCGTTTTCGAGGTGCTACTTGATTCTGAATCGGAAGAATATACATTAGAGAAAGAAATTAAGAAGGTTGTTCATTCATGATGGATCAAGAACGAAAATTATTTGGGGTATAAGGTTTGTCATGGCATCACCATGCAGGAACTGGATAATCTTCCTTGGGGATATATAACGAGCAACCCTCAAACATAGAGTGATTGCGTGGAGAATGAAAGAGCTACTTTGACTGTAATTTACCAATAACTTCTGATGTCAATCCATGTTGAAAACCGTCAACATCGGTGCAACTTGTTCTCAACATCTTCTATTCATATACTTGTGGTGTTAGTTTAGGAATCTTCTTTTTGAGTGCGAAGAATCATGTCCACCGCAAGAAAACTTCATTCTAGTATCCCCTCTGGAGTTGTTGAAATTTGGGCTGGATGTATCCAAAACGTGGTTATGCCAACGGAGTTCACTCTTAAGTTGAACTAAAGCAGCTCCCAGACCTCATCCATTTGGACCTATTCCAGTGTTGTTTGACGCATTTCATATCGTGTAAATGATACGAATCATATTGCCCCATATCCTTTTTTAATACTAAAAAATTGGAAAAAATTACAAAATCACAAAAATTAGGAAAAATCATGATAATTGAAAACAATTCATATAAGACATAAGTTAGTAAATATTCATCAATCATCATTCAATTTTTAATGTATAAAACATTTAAGCAGTACATCCTTAGCAAAATTACAACTCATAATTTTGAAAAGAATTACATAACTAAATAGTCTTCATCTTCTCTTCCTTCTTCAAGATCACCACCACCTTCAGCTTTAAAATCAAAATCATCATCCCTTGGAAGTTATTGCACTCTTTTCAAATTAACCTATTCAATGTCTTCTTCAATTAGGAGTATATTTGCTTCACTATCTTTTTTAATCAACTCCTCTAAAATATGAAAATTGTCCAGACTTATTGAATCAAATTGTTCTCCTCCTTATTTAGCTTTTTTAATTGCCTTTAAGAAAGATAAGTAAATAATAATTAAATAAAATAAAACATTTAATTGAATACATAATTAATGACTAATCCTTTATTACCTTTGTTAGCCGCATATTACAATGGGTGAAAACTAGGTCATTTAGCCGCTTATGTTCCAACCTGTTGTGCTCTTTTATTTGGATATGTTTAAAAAGATTATTTTCACAATCAGTTGCACTATATGTTTGGCTTATAACTCTTATTGTAAAATCTCTTAGGCTTGGGCAATCACTTTTAAACCTATTCCACCAAACATTTAATAGAAAAAGACAAACATAAAGTTTATTGTACAATAAATATAAAATTTAAAAAACTTAAATATTAAGATAAATAATTTACTTGAGCGCATATTAATAAGGTTGCGAATGACTATAGGCAAACCCATCAAGTTAAGAGCATTATCATAGATCTCTATTTCTTGATGTATAGTATCTACTCTACTCTCTAATATCACCTTATCAAATTCTTACCTTAGAATCTCTACATTATATCGTTCCTCTGACATGTCTAGGGATCTCAAAAACATAAGTTTTTAAGACAATAAATAAGAAAGTTTAACAAAATCCTTTCTCACCTATTTGTCCATCAATTTGCCATGATTAAATACTCTTTGACTTCAAGGACATGCTTATCTAATAGTTTTTCTCTCAACTTTTGATAAGATGACATCTTATACTCTTGACCAATGTTAGCAATGTCATCTGTCATTGCCTGAAAAAAATTGCTACATTAAATGGAATGCATGCATAATGAAACCATTTTCGTACTATAAGGTCTACATACTCATGCAATTACTTTGAAGCCATAGCAACACAAATTCCATATTGAGCACCAGGTGCAGTACTAAGAGGAAAAAACAATTGTATGATAGAATAAGATCTTCCTCTAGCCATTCCTCTTCTATCACTTTCGACCTCTTCAACAATCTTCTTTTCTTTAGTTGTAGGTCGAGAACTACTACTATCAACTTATGTCCTAGCATGAGAAGGGATGCTATCACCAAGTTCAATACCATGATCATCTTCCTTAAACATCTCTATATCATCCTTTTGTTGTCTCTTCTCAACTATACTGAATCATCTGTATTCATTGTCATTTAATGCTTCTCATACTTTCCTAACTTTGTTCATATAAGGAGCAACCTCTTTCCTACTCCGTAATAGGTGATGTTTCAAACGAGAAATTCCACCACTAATAACCTTCTAACAAAAAACACATTTGATTTTCAATATGTTTTCCTCAACTGCTGTATCGCACTATCATGCCAGATCATTATATCGAGATTGAGAGTAACACTTCAATCTTAATACAACAACTACAACAACAACTAAGCCTTTTTCATACTAGACGGGGTCTACTACATGGATTCTTTGTTTCCACATATCCCTATCGTATGCCATGTTAGCAGTTAACTCACAATAAGCTATATCATTCTTTATTGTTTCTTTCCAACACTTTTGTGGTCGTCCTCTAGCTCTTTTAATACTTTTCAAATTTAGTTTTTTCATACCTTCTTATAGGTTGTTCTTTTGATATTCTTTCTATATGTCCAAACCATCTTAAACGATATTCTTTCATTTTATGCTCTATTGGTGCCACTCTTAATTTGTTTCTAATAACCTCATTATGTATACAATCTTTTCTTGACCACTCATCCATCTCAACATCTTCATTTATGTCACATACATCTTTTGTACATGTTGATGATTAACTACCCAACACGTAGAACCATAAAACATGATAGGCCTAATTGCTGCTCTATAATATTTACCTTTTAACTTTAATGGTATCTTCTTATCACAAAGAATACCTGATGCTCCTCTCCATTTTAACCAACGAGCATTAATTCTATGCGTAACATCTCCATCAATTCTTCCATCACTCTGAAAAATTGACCCTAAGTATTTAAAACTTTCCTTTTGGGGGATGATGTTAATATGTAATAGGACGCGGGCCCTTAGGGCCCACGCCATCATGGCCAAAGGGCCAGGGCCTTGCTGGCCCTGTCCACTGGGGGTCCCCAACGGCTACTAGCCATTGGGAGCACCCCCAACGGCTAGTGCTGGCCGACCAGCACTAGCCCACTATGCCTCTCTTGCTCCTTTCTTCTTCCCCTTGTAATGTCTATAAATAAGACACATTATCATGAATAAGACACATGCAGTCTTGCACTGCTTCTTGATTTGTTTTGTGTATGCTTCCGCTCTTGTTAATCATTCTTGAAGATAGACATTCGTGAGTGAATGTCATTTGACTCTTGGCGACTTGTTGATATTGATTCGAGCCACATCAACCTTCGATTATCAACAACAATTTACATGGTATCAAAGCCTCGGATTAAAGAAAATGAGTGCATTGGGAAGCGTGCCGGAAGTGCAAAAATTGAAGATTTGCATCAAACTTGAGGTTAGACAAAATATTCATTTTTTGCATAAATAGAAGGCAAAAGTGAGTCGTTTAGATGCATTCTAGACCCAAAAAGTTATCAAAGTTGGGCTAGAACAATGAAAAAATATTTTTTATCAAAAGATTTTTGGGATTACATTGATGGGACTATAAAGGAACCAATTTTGGACATTGATGGCCTAGATGATGATGAAATCATCAAAGCACATGAGAAATTCGAAATCGATTTGAAATTATGGGAAAAAATGAATGCAAAAATCACATGGATTATTTGTCAAGATGTGGATGAAAAACTTAGAAATCGGATTAATGCTTTTGAAAATGCGTTTGAAACTTGGGAATATTTGAAAAAGCTTCATTCTCAAGATGATTTTGTCTTTTAAATTGATTTCATGGAAAGAATGATTATGCTCAAACAAGGAAACCTAAGCATTAGGGACTATCACAATGAATTTTCGAAACTTTGGACACAATTAAGGAGTTTTGACAAATTTGGAAAACTTCACAAATTAAACGAATTTCAAGAATTTTTGAAAAATCAATATTTCTTCTTTTTTATACGTGGTTTAAGAGACGAATTTGAAAACATTAGATCAAGCCTTATACATAGGAAACCTAGACCTAGAGGGATACCTTTCTTGCCGATCTTGTTATGGAAGAAAAAAGATTGAAAAACATGCATGTAGCCAAAGAAGCCGTACTTGCCGCATCAAGACCCGGAGCAAATTTGAAGACTTACAAGCCTCCACGTGCCAAGAACAATGAAGGCACATTCAAGAAGCCCACGGGACCATGGCCTAACAAGGATACAATTTGCCATTATTGCAATGAAAGTGGACACATTAAAACCACTTGTCCTCTACTTCGGAAAAGGGGTGGAAACGTGGGAGCCGTGGAAGAAGGAGGTGCCTTGCCCAACAACATAAAAGCGTACATAGAAGAAATTTTTAAAGAAAAAGCTTTGGGAATGCTCTATCTACTTCGCAAGGTATGTCTTGGTTTTTAGATTCCGGTGCATCTTTTCATATGACACATATTGAAGATTCTTTGGTTAATTCTTGTGAAACCATTGGAAAGCATGTGTTTACGGCCGATGGAACAAAACTCTAAATCAAAACATTAGGAAATCTTGAAAAACAAGACTTTAAAATTCAAAATGTAAGTTTTATACCTAAACTTATTTTAAATCTACTCTCGATTGCTCAAATATGTGATAACAATTGTATAGTCACTTTCTCATCCAAACATTGTGTGGTGCAGGATCACCTATCGAAGAAGGTGATTGGTCAAGGCCATAGAGAAAGTGGACTATACAAAATGGACTATCTTGTTATGCCAAAATCGGGTTTTTGTAACATAACCCAAGATGCTATGCTATGGCATAAAAGACTTGGACATTTGGGTATATAAAATCAGAACTCACAGCAACGGTCACATTGAGAGATACAAGGTTAGACTAGTTGCTAAAGGTTATGCCCAAGAATATGGAATTGACTATGATGAAACCTTTGCTCCAGTAGCTAGAATGACCATAATTAGAATTCTCATCACCATTAGTGCAATCAAGGAATGGAATATATACCAACTTGATGTCAAGAATGCTTTTTTGAACGGTTACTTGAATGAAGAAGTCTTCATGAGTCCTCCTCCTCGCATCACTCTCCCTCCTGGTCATGCTCTTAAATTACGAAAAGCCTTGTACGGTCTAAAACAAGCTCCAAAAGCTTGGTTTGATCGATTTGAAAAATTCATGCATTTAAATAATTTTGTGACTTGCTATACTGATATTGCATTGTTTGTACGAAAAACAAAATCTGGTATTGTTAACTTGCTTTTGTATTTAGATGACATGATCATCACAGGAAGTGATGAAGTGGGAATTGCTGAAGTTAAATTTAATCTGCATCATGAATTTGATATGAAAGACTTGGGCTTGCTAAATTACTTTTTGGGTATTGAGATAACCAAAAATAGTTGTGGATACTTTATGTCTCAAACCAAGTTTGCTACCGATATTGTTGAATGATCCGGTATTACATATATTAAGGTTGTTGACACACCCGAAGTCCTAGGCACCAAACTATGTTCCACTGATAGTGAGAAATTAGAGGATCCCACTCCTTATCGACAACTCATAGGTATAGGTGCACTCACTTATCTCACCATTACTAGACCAGATATTTCTCATGCAGTACACACAACCAGTCAATTTCAACAGGCACCTACTTCTGTTTATATGAGTGTTGTCTTGCGCATTATTCGATATATTAGAAACAATGCTCATAAGGGGGTCCTCTTAACTTCTTCTTGATCTTTTGATTTATTTATATATACGGATGTTGATTGGGGTGGAGATGTCAACAATAGACACTCTACGACTGATTTTTGTGTGCTTTTAGGTGAATCTCTTGTTTCTTGGAAATGCAAAAAGCAACAGAAGGTGCCCCTCTCATCCACAGAAGCCGAGTATCGAGCCATGGCTACAGTTGCGATGGATATTTCTTGGATCACACCTCTTCTCGCAGACATGGGGGTCCATGTCAAACACCCCGCCATCATGTATTGTGACAACAAAAGTGCCATGTATATTGCCTCCAACAACACCTTTCATGAGCATACCAAACATATCGAGATGGACTGTCACTTTGTTCGTGAAGAATGCCTCAATAAGAAGATCTCACTTTGTTATGTCACATCTGAGATGTAGCTCGCAGACTTCTTCACCAAATCCCTTTCAGCTTCTCGATTTTAGTTTTTATTAGACAAACTTTCAGTGTATATCCCGTAAGTTTGAGGGGGGGTGTTAATGTAATAGGTGCACGGGCCTTTAGGGCCCGTGCCACCGTAATAGAAGATGACCAGGGCCACCATGGCCCTGGCCCAACCGTTGGGGACCCGTTGGGAGTCCCCCAACGGCTAGTGCTGGACAGGGTCAGCACTAGCCCTTCTCACTCTCTCTTGTCTCTCATTCTAACACCTTGTAAAATGCCCATATATACTACTTCATTCAATGAATAAATTCATGCAGTCTTGCACTGCTTCTTGATTTGTTTTGTGTATGCTTCCGCTCTTGTTAATCATTCTTAAAGATAGACATTCGTGAGGGAATGTCGTTTGACTCTTGGTGACTTGTTGATATTGATTTGAGCCACATCAACCTTCGATTATCAACAAGTATTTACAAAGCTGGTCTATGATCCCTTAGTGGGTGAAGGGACAAATGTTTTTCTATCAATAAGATCATGAATGTATTGGGCACTCCAACCAAGGTTAGTTAATAAAGTATTTCCTTCAATGTTCTTGCTTAACTTAAAAATTAACATATTTAGAGAGATATATAAGTTTCAGAGGAAACTGCAATTGCTCTTCAAATCCCTAAACAGGTGGTTACTGTAGTGTCAAATGAGAAGCAATTATCATTAATTAGTTAGTGTTGCGCGCTATAGCGTTTTAGCAGCCCTCTGGCCGTTATAACGTTTGGAATTTATTGGTTGGCCAAAAACTCTGCTATAAGTGCTTGAGCGCTATTGCGGACTACTATAATGGTTTGTTATTTGTGTTTTGCATACAAAAGGGTCAATTTAAAGTGTTTATGAACATAAACCCTATAGGTTTCCGAAATTTGTATTGTTTCTCCCTCTCCCTCTCCCTCTCCCTCTCATGTTTCTCTTTCACTGTTCCACCACTAGCAACAACAATTGTCGGCAGTAGCGATGGGTGACGGCCATCGCCAGTGATGACCCTTCTATGACTTCTTTCGTCCTGCCATGTCGTTGGAGACCTTCACTGCTGTGCAAAGGAGTCATGTAGTGCCTCTCTCTTTGTGTGTTTGTGTCTCTGTCTTTCTCTCTATGTTCGCACAGGCCATTGAGAATCTCTTTCAAGTGGCATGCTTGCATTGCTTAAGATTATGCATGAACTCTCATTAGGTTGTTATTGTTGGCTTCAGTTCAGACTTAAGATTTACCCTTGTTGTTATTGTTTCATTTGATAATTTAGTTAAATGTTTTGATTGATGAAAATCCAGCTTTATGCATATTGTATAGTGTTGGTTTAAAGCTTGCCTTGTGTCACATAAGTAGTTTGAATTTAAAATTAGAATCCAGCTTTATGCATATTGCATAGTGTTGGTTTCAAGCTTGCCTTTTGTCACATAAGTAGTTTGAATTTGAACTAAGTGGATTCGCTTTGCAATGATTTGCATTTGTACTTTTGCAACATAAGTAGTTAAATCGGCACTATACACATTCATGTTCTTGTCTAATCTTTTATTTTCCAGCTCTTCTTGTCAATCTTAAACCAATGATTTGCATTTGCACTTTAAGGGATTATCAGTGGGAAATAGTTGTTACTTAGAATAACTTGGTTACGTTTGTGTCTTTGCTTTTAATTTAAGTTTAACAATTCAATATGCATATGCCATAATTCTTCTTGGAATTTGTTTATTTAATTTGATTCATATTTATGAATGTGGTGGTTATGTGTTTCTTGATATTTTTTATTTCTTAGAAATTTGAGAATCCATTATATATATTATTTTTTAATCATAAATGAGAGTGTACCGCAAAATCTGCAATATCTCGCTATATCCCGCTACTGTTACATTATGGTCAACCGCTAACAGCCCGCTAACCGCTATTGATATCCTTCATGATTACTTTGAATGGAACTTATTGACAAAGGACTATCTTAGACTCCTAGTCATTGTAAAGCTCTGGCTAGTAAAGAGGGTTGTCTGTTTGGGGTCTCTTATATGAATTCTCTTGCAAGGAAGTATATTTGTCTTCAAATTGACTGAAGGACCCCAAATAAATTTCATGGTAGAAGTGAGCTACGGCAATTAGAGTTCTGGTTTTCTTCACCAGTGCCGACCAGTTTCGTATGGTTAACCAGTAAATTCCCTCTAGGAGAGGCGCTTCTGTATTAGGTTTTGCATTCGAAAAGATCAACTTCTGTGCCTAGTATGTTTGAATGGAACAGTTGAACATCGTGTTGAGCCTGCTGGAGCCAAGTCCCATGACAGAGGGCTTGAGCTACAGACCTAGGCATGTGTTCATGGGCAGTACCTGAGGAAGATAGTGTTACTTGATTCTTATTGAGTTTTGAACACATAGGCAACACTTACCTGGTCAATTTTTTGCCAGGTGATTGGAAGCCCATCTGGTTGCTGGGCCAACATACACCCTTAAGCATACCTAAAGCTGTTTTCTTTGTTTGAACTTCCAATGAGCATGAAGTGCCTCATGTCCGGTGCTTCTTCTACACCATAATAGAAGCCAATCCAATACAATAGGTGGAGGCCATGGTGAGTTAGTTTTCTGTTTATCCAAGTCTTGATTGAATTCTGCCTCTCTTGGGTTTGTGGTGAGGTACCAGTGTGACTTAATTGTTCTTGATTTACCTTGAAGAAGCAATGACAGCTAAAACCGGTAGTATTTGTAATTTATCTATCTTGAGCCAATTCTGAAAAGATATCGTGGAAAACTAAACATTATTTGCCTTTGTAGAGAAATCAAGTGAGGTGTGTAAATCTCAAGGTGGACGTTTCCCTCCATTTTCATTTGAAGGACATCCTCCCAGGAAAGCCAAGAAGGGTCCGATTTGATCCTTTGCCTCGTGTTTCGCAAAAGTACATGCTGTGACGCAACACAAACATATCCTGCACTTCTTTCTGTCCGAAAACTTGCATCTTTTGGGGAAGCAAGTGAAGAATGCTTGAACTTATGGGAACTTCTAGAATGTTCTATTTGTGATCCCCGTGTTGGTGTTCGACAAGGACCGCTAGTCATATGTGTTTCTCTTTGTGATTCAATTTTCCAGGCCTGCTCAAATGCTTATTTTGCTATTGATGGGAAAACCCATGTAGTTAGTTTTTGAAAGTTTTAGATACTTCATAACTTCATTGGTTTGATCATATGCTATTGTGACTGCGTCAGGTCTTATCACCATGTGGATCAAGAGACATTCTTTGCGGTAGAGTTTCTGAGATTGTCTCCAATGGTTCCGAGCTATGCCATGCTTCAGGTTTCTTTGTACACCAGTCTGGCAGTAGTCACCACATCATTGAGGAGTCCTGCTATGGTGGGAAAGCTACTTTTTATTCAGTCTCAGATTCATGGAGGCAGTCGAAATCAGAATCAGCAGAAGAATCTGAAGAGTTTGGGGTATTGAATGATCTCCATCAGTGGACAGCGCAAATGACTTTCACTGAGAAAGTTTCATGGGCAGTGGGTGGACTGGTCCTCACCTCTGGGCTTTTGTTATTCAGGTGGCTCCCACTGGATCTGTCTTCACTCTTTTTAATTGATTAGCTAGGAGCTATGAGTTTCCTTCTATTTTTCTGAGTTTGTGAACACCATCTTTTCCATTCGATCATGCAGTAGAAGGAAGAGGTGCAACCGTCGACAGAAGCAAGCGACACTTCATCGGGCAACTCAAAGGATGAGAAGAGAGTGGGTGTCCCGCTAGTTCTACATTTCCTCCACTGGTTAAGCGACAGGTTTGGATGGTTCTGTACGATATACCGATCATTCTCTTCCGGATTGGCTGTAAGTTTTCTTTCTATTTTCTTGTAATTTCTTTTCTAATGCATGAACATGTATCAGGTTGTTAGTCAACTGGGGCCTTGCAAGTTTGAACTTTTAAATAAAGAAATCAAATTTCAGGTTGATCTGGTGATAGATTCACGGAAAAGCATGAGAAAGTTTTTTCTAGCTTCATTATTATGGCGATGTCGCATTTTAGAGTGCATAAGATCGTTCTGCAAGCTTCATTATACATGTTCTAAGAACTAAATTTTCTTGCAACACCAGAAGAATAAATTGCATGTGGGGTTTGCTATGAGTTCACTGTAATGGCAGTGGCACCATTACAGATTCAGGGTGCGTGGGTTCAGCGTATGTGGGTGCATGCATGCATACACACACACACTTCTGCGAGCTGTCTCAATGCAACATATACTTGCTTGCCGGTCCGACTTGGTTGAAGAGTTGTGAGCAGTCGGAATGAGCCAGTTGCTCCCTCACAAAAACGTACTTAATTTTTAAAATGGCGAAACTTAGTTCCACATAACCAAAAAGTTTGATGGAGGCACTTTTCAGCAAAAACCTGCTAATTAAAGGTCTCCTGCTGCTGCAAGAGCCCTTAAAACAGCATTTCAGCATTGTATTATGAGAAAAGAATGAACGAAATTGCAGGAGCCAACACCTTCCTGGCTAGAGGTTGGCTAAAAAGAACCTTTGTGCTCAAAGGTCTCACATTCAATACCTGGGGTATACGTATCTGTCTAACCTTTGAAGTTAATATTAGGTTACATAAGGTATCAACATTAAGTCCATATTTATTTATATTAGTCATTGATGAGTTAATACGACATTTTAAGTGCCTTGGTATATGTAATGGACAAGTCTAAGAAAAAAACTAATAAGAAATTGGAACTATAGAGAGAAACGGTAGAAAATAAAGGCTTCCGACTTACTACAACAAAGAAAGAATATATATAATGTAAGTTTGATCATTTGGGTACTTTAGAGGTTATAGAGAATAAGATTGACACACATTGCATCCCTCACAAAGAAAGTTTTAAATACCTAGAATCAATTTTTCAAAGTCGTGAAAAAATTGATGGAGATGTTACGCATAGAATTAATGTTGGTTGGTTAAAATAGAGAGAACATTTTGTGTGATAAGAAGATACTATTAAAGTTAAAAGGTAAATATTATAGAATAACAATTAGATGTCTTATGTTTTATGGTCCTGAGTATTGAGAAATTAATCTTCATGTAAAAAGATGTCTATAGCATAAATGAATGAGATGGATAAGTGGTCACACAAGAAAAGACCGTATACATAACAAGGTTATTAGAAACAAATTGAGAGTAGTATCAATAGAGGATAAAATTAAAAAATTATTTAAGATGGTTTGAACACAGAAAGACAACCCAAGGACATTAGCATAGGGGTGAGACCCACCCCGGAATCTAGAAAGTCTTTTCTTGCTACCACAATTTACTTTTCAAATATTATTTTCTTAAAATTTATGAAAATTTGAAGAACTTCATATTATTTTCTGAAATTTTAAGGTCTCACCTTGTCCAAGAGTAGGTCCACCAGCTTAACCCAGCTTGCCTTAAAGAAAGAGTGGGCCAATTGGAAAGAACAAGAATGAGGGAAAAACAATGGAATGTTGGCAAATGGAAATCTAATAAAAGATTAAAGAAGAGAGATTTTGTAGCCTCCTGAGAATTTTCTATAGAAGAATAATTCAAATTGATGACTTTAACAATATTTATGTAAAAAAGCTTAGGGCATGTAGGAATACTTCAAACACAATCTCAACACTGAATATTAGTGGACCTCGTGATGAAATTCTTAAACTATCGGTTTCAGATCACTAGTAAGTGATTCCCAATTTTAACGGATCTCAACAGCTTGCAATGCTCAAGCTGGATGTGGTGATGCCGAGCGAAGGATCGAGAAAACTCTTTAGGGTGGTGCATTAGCACAAGATCAGTATTATATATATAATACACACGCACAACAGTGAAACCTTGTTCATTTGCATTTCAGTAGAAAATACGTCAAGCACTAGCTGAAATCTTGGTAGATTAATGTGCCTTTTAACATGATTATAAAACCCAACAGGAACATCTGGAAATATTACACAGATACTGATAACAGGAAAGACAGATTTGTGGGACCCAAATTCGCTGAAAGCTGACTCGTGAGAGCAAGTTACACATCTCATTAATACTGTACAAAGGAATTACGAAATCCTCCGAGATATCTTACAACAAGCAGCAATCACAAGTACAAAATAAAATATATGCAACACTGAAGATCGAGGAAGACAAGCATTCAGTGGCACCTCGGTTTTCAGGTCACCTCAAGAACTTCATTGTGCTCTCATCAAATACACCAACAAAATGAAGGGCTTCTTGGACTTCATTTGGCCAAGAAACATACAAGGGAGAAAAACTCATGCTTTGCCTCCTTGACCGACCTGCACTCGCCAAAAGGCGAGAAATGAGTGGAAATCACCCGTGAAATGAGTGGAAATCACCTGAACTCATGGAGCTAGCTCCGCACAAGCAGATATATTCTAATTGTGTCTTCTTTGTTATGTAAGTTGTAATAAGCAGTACTATGCACCATCAAGAGTCAGACAATGAATGAAAATCTATCATATCATACATATATGACCGTACCGACCATGAACATAAATTCCATCAAAAGGAACTATTCTGGAAGACATTTTTCATCAATACTGTAGGAACACATGCACACAAGCACAGATATAAATGTGTGTGTCTGAAGGTAGTTCCGGATACTTAAGTGTGCCATCATTTTAACATCATGATGCCTTCCTGTGACTGTTTGAGAAGTATCATCCCAAACACAAACTATTAAATTGCTACCTGAACTACATGATCGTCATATCAGTCAAAATGCAGGTAATAGAAATTCCACGCTCATTTAATGCACAGAGAAATAACTGAATTTTAAAACTATTTATGAATAAGCATGTAGGGTATGAAAACGCTCTATTCAAGTGCATGTGCATGCAAATTGATGTTAGACTGAAATGGAGATGTGAAACAATATTTTTGTTAATCTCAATAATCACTCACGTTCATTATTAACCTATGAACACATAAATAAACTAGCATCTCCATTATAACTCAACAAAACAACCTTCTTTTTGAGTGTTTAGAAGTTGTACCTTCTTAGGTAATCTTGTTAGTCGGCCGGAGTTTCCAATTCCACAGACCATAGCAGATCACATAGAAGACCATTATCCGGAATTTCAGTAGGCCTTTGAATCTCCTTTATCTGATCCAAACTTTGTAATTCTGGAGAGAGTCCCCCATGCATACAAAGTATTTTGCCATCAATGAGTGCAGCTACTGGCAAACAGTTAAAGCAGTCGGTAAATATCTTCCATAGCCTAACATTGAACCTCCTTTTACATTCATCATAAAAACCATATATCCGGTTTATCTTTGCTTCTTCATGGTTTCCTCTCAAGAGATGAATTTTGTCCGGATATCTTATTTTGTAGGCCAAAAGCAAACTAAAATTCCCGAACGCATTGTGAAATGTATTATTTTAGCTGAATGATCGGCATACCAAAATATTCATCAATCAGAAGAGCTAACTCTAGAGCACATCCTTTTACATGCAAACATCCTTGTCTCTCCAATGCAATTCTGCATAAACGACCTCGTGCATCCAGCTTGCTTTCAATTAACATTTAGGGTATTATTCTGGTAACATCTAAAATGCCACTCATGCCATGCCGTAAAAGTCTCTACCTTCACATGAGACAAAGAAGAGTCGTCTTGAAGGTTTTCTCGCTCACTTGCAGTCCATAAGACCAATGATGCGGAGAATTTCAAGGTTCCCCATGGGATGGAGAGAAGTCTAAGACAGCCAAAGCCCCAGGTTTGCTGCGGAGGTTCATGGCGTGACATTTCATCCTAAGGCTGTAACTGTAAATAGAGAACCTGATACAACTATAAGATGCAGGGAGCACTTTTCGTGCAATTGAAGATGGAAAATTTTGGTTTACTGACAATTTCTTCCAGTGATCATTCCAGTTTCTTTGGTGCGGTAACTTTTGCCGACACAGATTGGAAAACATGCATATGCATTTTTTAGTCCGTACCTAGGCTCAATTTCTGTCTTTGATTCGTGTCGGTGGACAGAACCATTTATCTTAGAAGGTGCATCAGGCCAACATTTCACAAGATAAAACCACGAAGTCTAGTGGTATTTAGGACAAGAGACAGCATTCTGTAAGCGATTCCTGAAGAACGTTCAACTTGCATATTTGTGCCATGGAGAGTAAAAAGATTGTGAGTCATTTTGATGCATCAAGTTATCCCAACAAGAAAAATATGAAAGGACTCGCATATCAAAGTGGATTGTGAGATTTAATTACATATCTTACGATAGACAAATTTTTATAATTTTCATGAATATCTGAATCGAAAGCCTGCAAGCGCTTTCTCTCACTATGAGCAGTAAAGAGAATCCCTATATCGGAAAATTAAACTCTTGGTGGCACATGTCGAATTGCATCTTCTTGCTTCTTGAAGCAACACAGGAGTTAAACTTTCAAAGTTGAAAAGTCGATCTGAAAAGTGTAACTAGCAAATGAGGCAAGCTACTACAATATGACGAAGAAGACGTTAACCTCCTTTAAATGCAAACACGACACAATTATCACGTTGTGACATTGATGCTTAAAAAGATGGTTTCATAGGAAGAGTCAAGGTTGCACTAGCAAGCTTGCTGGAGGCCTTAGTGGCAATGGCCAACACTAAGGCATAAAAGCTCTTACAGTGGACCAGAAGACGCAAGAACAGGACGAAGAATTCTTGACATATCATTTACACTGTGGATCTTGAATTCTTGCGAGGAAATATAACTAAAGCTGTTGACGGGACCATTCTTTATTGGAAACCCCATGGAGAAGACAGAATCCATTTGAAGTCCACGAAGGCTCACCAAACAATACCTTCCTTGTTATTCGAGTCCTCAAAAAGGAAGACGAAGAAACAACTACTTTCGGCCAATATAAGAACCAACTATGCTGAAAGTCTCATTCAGAAAGATCCGAGTTCAGGCACCAAACACAACTAGATTCCCATAAAAGAGGTCGAACAACAACACGAACATGAATCATAAATTCAAAAGATTTTGGCTAAAAATAAGAAAGACAATCCCAGTAATCAAACACATATAACTATATCTCAGTTCGAGAATTGCTCCCGTATACAGCAAATGAATCGGAAAGTACAAAAATATGAAATCCCATAGCAAAGTTCGAAAAAACAAAACCTGTCGTATACACCAACCACTGCTCAAAAAATAAAAGCAAGAAGATTTTCTTTCTCGCCTACCATTTCACTTATGAACTCGAAATTCCAAAAAACAAAACAAGAACCAGCATTATATGTAACCAGCCATAACCTACATCAGATTCTGAACAAATAAAAGCCCATTCAAACCACAAAACCCATCAAATCGGACCAAGAAAACGAGGCAAAATGAGCACCAAAGGCAAGAAACTAACCACATATTTTGATGGGTGCTCTGAGTTCGAGAAGAATCGGCTGAGAGAGGAAAACTTCCTTCGCTTTCACGCAAAGCATGCGGATTTCGCCCTCGGATAGCCTCACCTGCTTTGCCACCTTCACCTGGCCCTTCTGCGCGAGCCGGGCGATGATATCATCGATTACCACGTCTTCCATTTCCTATCAAACGCGTAGAGAGAGCGGAAGTTCCACGATCAGGAGAAGAAAGGATAAGAAGGAAACCAAATTCTTGAATAGGTAACCAAGAACCGACTCCAAGGAGAATCCATGGCGGCCTTTGTCTGATACTTAGGACGACCAAGAATTTGTCGGCTCTTTTTGAAGTCAAACGTGTAGAAAACGAAAACATTAACGAATTAATTTTCACCGCGAACTTAAATAATAAAAAAACTTGCATACCATTTTAAAATTTTAACTATTCCATACGGTCTAAGTTTGCATGTACTCGGTCTAAGGATCCGAACCCAGTCAGATTCCGTGTTTAACTTGCTAATGGCTGGGCTTAGTCAAGTTGGTGCAAGCCCGAAGAAGGGCATGCATCATGGTTCATATTTACATATGCATGTATTGTGGATCGAGCTTCCTCCTACTAGAGAAGTATTAAAAAAAAAACCGCCGACGAGAGAAGGGTCTAGTTTGACGAAACCAGACTCATGTTTTAGACTTGATTGATGAACCTAAGTCTATGTTGGTCTGAGCAGTTGGGCTTCCATTCTTAACTCCTCTTTCTGTTGAACACTGAAATGGGCTTTACATGAATGGCGAGCTCGTCTTGCTTGATAGGTCCAAACTCGATGCCTTAAGGGATGTGTGATCACGAGGCCTGAGCCTAGGGAACTGGAACTGTAGACCCAGTTCCCCTCATGATCAAACATGGGCTTTGTTGCGTTTTACTTAATTACAAGGCTAACCAGCAGCTAGGGGTGAGCGGCTGGAACTGGTCCTGCAATAACAGTTTTACAGGCCCGGGTGAATTGACTTGACCAAGATCAACCACACCTCACAATCCAATTTCACCTTAAAATCCAAATTCTACCTGCACTTGGGAACCAGAATGTGTTTCTTAATCCAAAATGAACCAAATGAAGTATATCTGAATCCAATCCAATTTGCCATTTCCTATTTAATCCAATAAAATTCAGATAGAATCTACAATTATCCAAGTCAAGACCCCCCCAGATCCAAAAACAAAACAATATCCTATTCCCAAGGTGCTTGTCCGAAACAATGAGTTGGATTCAGATCTGCCGCACCTAAACACAGTCATAAACAAACGTTACGGATGGATCTGGATCCACTAGATCGGACCCATCCACAGTCTGGTCTGCCGGGAATTGATTCAATCTCTGACCCGAATCCCAGGCATCCTCACAATAATGAGCAACCAACCTGACGCCAGAAACCGCGTTGTCTTCACTGTCAATCGCGTCGATTTTTCAAGCCGTTGTTAACCCGCGAAATGACACCCACGTCGCTTCTTTAACTTTTTAAAGAAGGGCCCCTGGATGAACATATCGTGTAATGGGATTTTTTTTCCAAGTTTCTTCATTGCGTTGAATTTTCTTAAGTTTAATATTCTATTGTCGCATCTTGTGCCATATTTGACCAGTTTTGCAAAGAGCCAAAACCGAATCAGGATCAGGCCAGTTTCACCTCCAGTTTGAGTACTCAACCATTTTGGAACTGCAAAAAATATTAAGATTTTGAAATAAAAAAAAATGAAACTGGAACTATGGAACTGAAACCATACCACCCCGGTCTCGGGTCCGGTTTGATTGGCTTCGATCCCTGGCCCTATCCGGTTCCAAACTGGGCATGTCTAGCTTGGGGTCTGATTTGGGTAAAAGATTGTAATATGTCATTTATCGAGCTGAACCGAGCTTTAGTTTACCATGTTTATGCCCGGGTCGCATGGTTTAAGCATAATCCAACATGAACGGGCTAGGAACAAGCTGGACTATGACCGGCTTGATTCATTACCCGCCTAATTTTGAATTGCCCTGGAAATGCAAAAGGGAAGATAAGTCACAGTTTTGAGCTGTTAGGCATAAACAATTTTGAAAAATTATAAAATATATATTATGCCCAATATTCTTTGATCATGAAAATGTTCTCCCGGTAAGAAAAATAACTGCCGGTGATAAATAAGATAAATTCAGTTTCTTTAACGTGAATGTAACGTTATCAGCTTACCTAAGATGTCTCATGGTACAAATCCTAATAAACGTTTTTTTATTCTGTTTATAAGCGTGGCCGATACACCTCTTTTTTGTGTCTGTGGTTAGAATATGGAGGCGGAAGCCAGATACGCATGCCCTGGGCATCGAACTCATGACCTTCACCTTGTGAGTTTAGTCTCCTAACCAGGTAAGCTGCTGCATCTAAAGAACGGCACCAGAATGATTTTATACCAAGCTAGTTTGTTTCACGTTAGTTTCCAATGTGCAACTTGTACCCAATTCACAGGTTTCCATTATTACTTAAAAACGTTAAATCGTGTATACCGTATATGGTACCAATACATGTATTTAGATAAAAAATAAAAATATAGAGACCATCTTTTTAAATCAAGGATATTACATAATACACTATAATAATATCTTTTGTGATATTTTATGATACAGTAGGAAACAAACCATACAAATGGATGAAAAAGACAGGGCACCTAATCATATCATTCGGCATATTGAAATGTGTTATGATATTCTCATATGAACAATCTGACACGATATTTTCAACATGCATTGGCTAGAAGGGATTTTCATGGCAGGCCTATTCATGGGTGAAGTGATTGCATATTATATATATATAATAGCGGATCTATATGGAGGGGTGGAGAATGGACGCTCCTTTGAAATTTAGTTAATATACTTGAGATTCATGCTTTTCCCCTAACACGATGAAATTGTAATCACCCCTCCAAAACTATAACCATCCCATAAGCTATATATACTACAACAACAACAACTAAGCCTTTTTCCCATACTAGATGGGGTCGGCTACATCGATTCTTTGTTTCCACATATTCCTATCGTGTGCCATGTTAGCAGTTAACTCCCAATAAGCTAGATCATTCTTTATTGTTTCTTTCCAACACTTTTGTGGTCGTCCTCTACCTCTTTTAATACTTTCCAAATTTAGTTTTTCTAACCTTCTTACATGTTCTTCTTTTGATCTTCTTTCTATATGTCCAAATCATCTTAAACGATGTTCTCTCATTTTATCCTCTATTGGTGTCACTCCTAATTTGTTTCTAATAACCTCATTATGTATACGGTCTTTTTCTTGTATGACCACTCATCCATCTCAACATCTTCATTTCTGTCACAGATATCTTTTGTACATGTTGATGATTAACTGCCCAATACTCAGAACCATAAAACATGGCAGGCCTAATTGCTGCTCTATAATATTTACCTTTTAACTTTAATGGTATCTTCTTATCACAAAGAATACCTGATGCTCCTCTCCATTTTAACCAACCAGCATTAATTCTATGTGTAACATCTCCATCAATTCTTCCACCACTCTGAAAATTTGACCCTAGGTATTTAAAACTTTCCTTTTGGGGAATGCAATGTGTGCCAATTTTAATTTTTATGTCCTTTGAAGTAACCAAATGATCAAACTTACATTCCATATATTCTGTCTTTGTTCTACTAAGTCGGAGGCCTTTGCTTTCTAATGTTTCTCTCCATAGTTCCAATTTTCTATTAACTTTTTCCTTAGACTCCTCCATTAATACAATGTCATCTACAAATAACATACACCGAGGTACTTCATCTTGAATATGTTTTGTTAACTCATCCATCACCATTATAAATAAGTATGGACTTAATGTTGATCATTGATGTAACCCAATATTAACTTCAAAGAAGTCTGTCGTTCCTTCATGAGTCCTCACACATGTTTTTGCACCATCATACATGTCTCTTATAAGGTTAATATATGTCAATGGGATACCTTTTTTTTCCAAAGTTCTCCAAAGAACCTCTCTCGGTACCCTATCATAAGCTTTTTCTAGATCAATAAATATCATGTGAAGGTCTTTCTTTTTTGCTCTAAAATATTCCATAAGACGTCTCAAAAGGTGAATCGCTTTAATAGCATATCTACCTGGCATGAATCCAAATTGGTTCTCTGTTGTACTTGATACTTGTCTTAACCTCCGTTCGATAATTCTTTCCCATAATTTCATAGTATGACTCATTAACTTGATACCATGATAATTCGCACAATTTTGAATGTCTCCCTTGTTCTTATATATGGGTATAAGTGTACTTGCTCTCCATTCCTCAGGCATCTTTTGGTTTTTTCATATTTCATTAAATAGTCTTGTGAGCCAAGTGATTCCTATTTCTCCTAGTATTTTCCAAACTTCTATAGGAATATTATCTGGTCCTACCGATTTACCACCCTTCATATGTTTAAGAGCCTCTTTGACTTCATTCTTTTGAATACGTCGATAGAAATTGTGGTTTATATACTTTTCTGACTTAGCTAAATCTCTTAAACTAATACTAACATCTTTATTTTCATTAAAAAGATTATAAAAATAGTTTTTCCATCTATTTCTTATATCATCATTTGCCACTAGAATTTTTTTCATCATCGCCTTTTATGCATCTAACATAATTAAGATCTTTAGTTTTCTTATCTCTAGCCCTAGCTATCCTAAAAATATCTCTTTCACCCTCTTTTGAGTTGAGTTTTTTATATAAGTCCTCCCAAATCTTAGCTTTTGCTTCACTAACGGCCTTTTTCGCTTCCTCCTTTGCTTTCTTATAAGCTTCTAAAGTTTCATTAGTCTTCTTAGCATAATGTAATTTGTAACATGCTCTCTTTGCCTTGATTTTATTTTGTACTACTTCACTCCACTACCAAGCTTCTTTTTGTGCCGGTACACCTCCCTTAGATACACATCTTTCGCCACTTTCCTAATATGTATAGCCATATTGTTCCACATATCACAGGGTGTGCCAACATAATTCCAAACATCTCCTTGAAGGACTTTTTGTTTAAATATATCTTCTTTCTCGCTTTTGAGGTTCCACCATTTAGTCCGAATAGCTCGATGCACTCTTTTCTTCTTTGTCCATTTTTTTATTTGTAAATCCATAACTAAAAGTCGATGTTGGGTGGTTAAGCTTTCTCCTGGAATTACCTTACAATCTTTACAACACGCTCTATCTTTTTTTCTACAAATAAAGTAATCAATTTGTATTTGTGATAAGTCACTCTTATAAGTAATTAAATGTTCATCTCGTTTTTTGAAGATTGTATTGACTATAAAGAGATCAAATGACATAGCAAAATTTAAAATCTCCCTACTTTCCTCTTTTATATCCCCAAAACCAAAGTTTCCATGAATCCCTTGATATCCTAATGCCTCTTTACCGACATGTCCATTTAAATCTCCTCCTAAACAAATCATTTCCCTTTGTGGAATCTTTTGAAACACCTTATCTAACTCTTCCCAAAAAATTGTCTTTATACTATCTTCTAGTCCTACTTGGGGTGCGTAAGCACAAACTATATTCAAAACCTCTGCTCCTAACACTAATTTCAACGTTATGATTCGGTCACCATATCGTTGTATGTCTACTACACTCTCCTTTAAATCTTTATTTATGATAATACCAACTCCGTTTCGGGCCTTTTCTTTACCTGAGTACCATAATTTAAAACCTGTATCCTCTATCTCCTTTGCTTTTTCTCCTACTCATTTTGTCTCTTGTAAACATAGAATATGAATCTTTCTCCGAATCATAGTATCTACCACCTCCATTAGCTTACCCGATAATGTTCCGATATTCCAAGAACCAATACGAATCTTATTATCTAGGATTAGCTTTCTTACCCCCCGCATCCGTCCATAATAAAAATGCGGAGACCCTCTCTGAAAATTTTTCACTACATTCGGGCGGCAATGTAGCGGGACTAACTTCTTTACCCACACCCGTCCATGATGTGGGAACCCTCTCTGCAATTGATTCACTACATTCGGGCGAAAATGTAGTTGCCCTTGCTTACTTCTTACTGCATTCAGGCTCTGCAGCACGTCGCTAGGCGGGGACGCCCCAAAGCAATGCTCATAATTTTTGTAATCCATGTTGTAAAAATCCGACGAAGTTTTACGCTGGCTGTCGGAAGCCTAACACAACCCTTCTCCTTTATCCGGACTTGGGACCGGCAATGCAAGGGTGATCTCTTACATGAGTGGAGTTATCCCACAAGCTCTCTTTATATATAAAGAGAGATACTAAACCCTACCCATCAGGTTGTCCTTGATAGGCGAAGACAGAACCATGGGGTTCCACCAAGTAACAAGTATGGTAGCATTTCATATATATATATATATATATATATATATATATATATATATATATATATATATATATATATATATATATATATATAACAACTAAGCCTTTTCATACTAAATGGGGTCGGTTACCTGAATTCTTTGTTTCCACAGCATCCTATCATGTGTCATGCTAGCAGTTAACTCAATATAAACTAGATCACTTTTTATAGTTTCTTTTCAACATTTTTGTTGTCGTTCTCTTTCTCTTTTAACAGTTTCACAACTTAATTTTTCATATTTTCTTATAGGAGCATCGTTTAATTGTTTTTCTACATATACAAACCATCATAAACGATTTTCCCTCATTTTAGTGATACTTTCAATTGGTTTCTAAGAACTTCATTATGTATAAGGTCTTTCCTTGTGTGACCACTCATCTATTTCAACATCTTCATTTCTGCTATGGGCATCTTTTATACATGATCATGATTTAACTGTCCAACACTCAGAACCATAAAACATAACAAGTCTAATTGTTATTTTATAATAAATCGAAAGCCTTTACTTTCTAACGTTTCTCTTTATAGTTCTAATTTCTTATTTACTTTTTCCTTAGACTCGTTGAGTAATACAATGTCATATGCAAATAACATACACTAAGGCACTTCATCTTGAATATGTCTTGTTAACTCATCAATGACCAATATAAATAAATATGGACTTCAAGTTGATCCCTATTGTAACCCAATATTAACTTCAATTGAGTTTTTCATCTCATTATGAGTCCTCACACATATTTTTGCACCATCGTACATGTCTCTTATAAGATAAATGTATGTCAATGAGATACCTCTCTTTTTCAAAGTTCTTCAAAGAACATCTTTGGACACTTTATCATAAGTCTTTTCTAGATTTTTTTTGCTTTAAAATGTTTATAAGACGTCTAATAGATGAATTGCTTCAATAGTATATCTGTCAAGCATGAATTCGAATTGGTTTTGTATTGTACTCGATATTTGTCTTAACCTACATTCAATAATTCTTTCTCATAATTTCATAGTATGACTCGTTAACTTGATACCTTGATAATTCACACAATTCTTAATGTCTTACTTGTTCTTATATATAGGTATAAGTGTACTTGCTCTCTATTTCTCGGACATCTTTTTAGTTCTCTATATTTCATTAAATAATCTTATTAGCAAAGTGAGTCCCATTTCTCCTAAGATTTTTCATATTTCTATATCAATATTATTTGGTCCTATAAATATATCAACCTTCATATATTTAAGAGCATCTTTGACTTCATTCTTTTAAATACGTCAATAGAAATTACATTTTGTATATTTTTATGATTTAGCTAACTCTCTTAAGTTAATACTAACATTTGTATTTTCATTAAAAATCTTATAGAAATAATTAGTCATCTATTTTTATAACATTATTTGCTACTAGAATATTCTCATCCTCATTTTTTATTATCTAACGAAAGTAAGATCCTTAGTTTTCTTATCTTTATCCTTAGTTATTATAAAAATATCTCTTTTACCTTCTTTTGAGTTAAGCTTTTTATATAAATCTTTCCAAATTTTGGCGTCTACTTCACTAACGACCTTTTTTGCTTCTTTCTTTGCTTTCTTATAAGCCTCTCAAGTTTCACTAGTCTTCTTAGCATAATGCAATTTGTATAATGTCTTCTTTGCCTTGATTTTATCTTATACTATTTCACTCCACCATCAAACTTCTTTTTGTACCGGTACACTTCCCTTAGATTCACCTAACACATCTTTTGCCACTTCTCTAATATGTATAATCATATTGTTCTACGTATCAGAAGGTTATATCTACATGATTCCAAGTATATTCTTGAAGAACTTTCTACTTAAATATATCATCTTTCTCACATTTGAGATTCCATCGTCTAGTATGAATATCTCTATGCGCTCTATTCTTCTTTGTCCACTTTTTTACATGCAAATCAATTACTAAAAGTCGATGTTGAGTAGTTAAGCTTTCTCCTAAAATTACCTTACAATCTTTTAAACACGATCTATCTTTTTTCCTATAAAAAATAATCAATTTATGTTTATACCAAGCCACTCTTATAAATAATTAAATGTTCATCTTATTTTTTGAAAATTGTATTGGTTATAAAGAGATAAAAAACCATAGCAAAATTTAAAATCTCCTTACCCTCATCATTTATATCTCCAAAACTATAGTTTTCATGGATACCTTGATGTCCTAATGCATCCTTACTCATGTTCATTTTTGTCTCCTAAACAAATTATCTTTCTTTGTAAATTCTTTGAATTACCTTATCTAACTCCTCCCAAAAAACTTCTTTATACTATCTTCTAATCCTACTTAAGGTGTATAAACATAAATTATATTCAAATCATCTACTCCTAACACTAATTTCACCATCATAATTTGGTCACCGTATCGTTGTATGTCTACTATACTATATTCAAATCTTTATTTATAATAATACCAACTCCATTTCAAGTTTTTTTCTTTTATGAGTACTATAATTTAAAACAAGTATTGTCAATGTCCTTTCCTTTTCTTTAACCCACTTTCTCTTGTAAACATAAAATATGAATCTTTCTTCGAATCATAGTATCTACCACCTCCATTAACTTGTCGGTCAATGTTTTGATATTTTAAGTGTCAATGTGAATCTTATTATTTATGACTAACTTCCTTACTCCCACATCCATCTATTCTAAAAATCTGAAGACCCTCGTTGTAACTTATTCACTACATTCGGACAACAACGAAACGGGACTAACTTCTTTACTCAAGCCCGTCTATGATGTGAGAACCCTATTCGGACAAAGATATAGGGGCCCTTACTTACTTTTCACTGCATTCGGGATCTCCAATACGTCATTAAGATGGAATACTCCAACGCAATACTCATAATTGGTAGAATCCATGGTAGATAAGTTCGACAAAGTTTTACACTAGTTATCGAAAGTTTAATGCAACCCTCCTCATTTATCGGGGATTGGGACCGGTCGTGCAAGGGTGATCTCTTATATGAGCGGAGTTATATATATATATATATATATATATATATATATATATATATATATATATATATATATATATATATATATATATATATATATATATAAGGCCGTTAAATTTCACCCAACATCACCCCCAAAATTTTTCTAGTCCTGCCACTGGTATCGGATCCATTCACCAACATTTGAGCCAATTTAAGTGGATGACAGATGAAACCATAATGCACGTGTGAGCACCTGCATCTGAGATAACTTACACATAATGAATGCCGTGGTGGATTCAAGAACCTCTTCAAGGTAGGGCAAAGTAGCCGAGCGTCGAACGAGTTATAACTATTTTGTTCATTTTCCATATTTGGTGTGGCAGACGCCAAATGTAGATCCACCACCAAGTGTGACATACGAGAGCGCGATGCTTGTAGATGCGCCCACATCCGAGCCAATTCTACGTAGCCAATAACTTCATGAACAGCAAAGGTTGCTTGTCTCAGCTTCGCAAGTCAGCCTACTATAAATAACTGTATAGAGTTCTGATCGTGTGAAAATGGCATCTAAACCTGGAATCCAAATCCAGACCCATATTCTCAGATCCCACCTAAATCCCTGTGTGTCCTGATGCCAAGCAATACTCCAGAAGCTGGAACTAGAATCAGGCAGCCTTATCCGGAACTCGACAGGACGGATTTAGCTAGGAGAATGACACTATACTTTCATTTTGAGATTAATTGGATAAGGGTTTGAGTCTAGATCCATTTCCAGACAATACGAAATACCGACAAATCCCCTACTTTGGTTACTTCCACCCAGATCCACCATGCTCATTGGAGCCTATTGATTCCATCCAACAACAAACAATTCTCGAGTATATAGGCGTGCATCTCATGGTCCCATTTTCATCTTTGACCACAATGCCTGGAAGAACTTCAATGTACTGGTTTACCTTCAAAACCCCCTGCAACGTACGTCATAGTGATTTTATAGTAAATGTCAATATTAACTGTGACTAGAAAAAGCTAAAGAATGATTTAATAAAAGACTGCAAAATATACTGTTAGAGTTAAGAGGCGAGATTTCCTGGAAATAGCAATCAAACTGAGAAAGCAGCAACCCTGTGGGGGGGAACAAACACGGGAGCAACCAAGTTTACACCTACCTATAATAATCGTAGCTTGACGGGAAATCACTTCAGGCGAGAGCGGATGCAATTTAGCCACATCCAGCTTACTTAAGTCCTGCTCCATCAACCCTTTACGCGACATTTTGCCAAATGCAGAAAAGAATCGAATGCTCCTTCCAACAAGAACAATACAAACGGTTCAAGCAAACTCTGAAAATCTCAACCCGAGCGTAAACATATTGGTCTCTCTTTGGAAGAAACATCAGAAAAGAGAACTCGAGTAAATTCGCAAATAGAAAGTGAAGTTTACACTGTAGGGTGTAAGGCCCTCCCTCTTTAGAGAGAGAGAGAGAGAGAGAAAGAGAAATTGGTTACCTTCCACGGACGGTCGATCGAACAGCGGATGGCGACGGCGAATGACGACCGCAAGCGGAAGATATCGAACGAAGAAGGAGGGGCTCGGATGGTCTTGCAGACTGTGTCGTCGGTCTGAGGCGAACTGCTTCTAAATCTGGTAAAAGTCCGACACCCCGTACTCTTTAAGTTTATTTACTTTTAAACCAACCATTTTGGGCTCTAACGGGCCTGGATATGAACACAGACCCGGTTCGTTCATCATAGAGCCAGGCCACGACCCTGTATTATCGGGCCTGGGTTAGGGAATTATACCCAACCCGGCAAGCCATCTCCAGAAGCACAATTGAAGAACTGGGAAACGAACCGAGCTGCCCATGTGCAGCTCGGTTTAACTCTTAGAACCGGCCTGCAGTCCGATATCTCGGGCCTGTGTTGGAACATTGTATCCAAGTAACCGAACCCTGCACATTTCCAGCCCGAGACCCATAAATTTGAGACTTAGAGCGATAGTTCACCCAACTCATAAGTTGCAGGTCATGAGTTTGATACCCAATGCATGCATACCCGGTTTCGTCCTCCCACTATAAAAAAAAAAAAAGACTTGTGAGACTCAACAGCTATATCATAAGTGTGGTTCTATAAACATATATTGGGAAGAAGATACTAATATGAATTTTTATGAAGAATGGGGAACGCATTGTTATGAGAATCTTAGTTTGACTATAAAATCGTAGAATAGAAGCTTAACATGAGCTCAAATCAGTTGAAAATGAATGCCATTGATTTGTTGAAAATCGTGTTTGATTATACTGTTCTTTTAAATCTCAGCCGCTGTAACTCTTATCTGTTCTTATATAATAACTTTCGTTCTATTATAACAATCTATTGTTTCGGATTGGAAGCAGTATTCTGATATTTTGTCTCTTGTTCATCACAATATCCATAACGTACTAACAGTTGATCTTATGAATTGTAGCATTACTTTCTCTCTTCCGTAGTCTAAACCATCGATATTTTGTTGCTAATGATGCATTATGTAAACATTAACACAATGTGTGTATATCCCTCTACACAAGAGGACCTTGAATAACTTGTTGCTCTGTATTGATTTTTCTTATCGGACTCTCGGATTCATAGTTGAAGATGCAGGATGGTCTGTATTAAAGACTTGGTTCCAGCTCCCACCAACGATGTAAATACGCAATTCATATTGTTAGACAAAGGAGTGCCCACCATAGAAGGCCCTGAAAGGGCTTGCCTGGCACTGGTTGCTGATGAAACTGCTGCAGTTCATTTCCAGTTCTGGGGTGGAGAATGTGGTGCCTTCAAGAAGGGAGACATCATTCAATTGACTAATGGGATCTTTTCCTTTCACAAGAGTAAGCTCTTGCTTCGAGCTGGTAAGCGGGGGAGGATTGAGAAAATCGGGGAATTCACCATGCTTTTCGTCGAAACTCCAAACCTCAGTGAGATCACTTGGAGTCCTGATCCTGCTGATCCAACCAGATATGTTCAAGGGGTCGTGCTATCCCCGCACTCACGGTTGTTTCTTCCTCTTCTTTGAGGTGAAGTATCACTCCAGCTATCTATAGATGCGGAATTTCTTGAAATATCCATCTACTGTGATTGTCATCCTTCAGTGATCCGTGGTTACTATAATCTTAAACTTATGCATGCACGTGCAAGCTATGAGTCGTTGAGGACACGTACTATTTGATGATTTAATCTCTAAGAAACTTTGTATTGTTTATCCACCTTTTTTTGCTAGATAATTTGAATTCTTGGATTAATAGATATTCACTGTCCTAATATGCTTTTCTCCATGCTTCCCATGTCATGTTCGTCTGAACTGAACCTGGATCCTTGAACCAATGGACATTGTTTCAGGGAATTTACGAGAACCATATTCATGTATCATATACTGGTAAAGCTTTTACTTCCACACACGCGGCCGCGCATACACACAGAATATGCTAAACATGCTTCTACCGACTCGCTTTTTCTCTCTCTTGCCAGAAAACCACGATAGGTGGCCTTCCTAAAGTTTACAGTCAAGGGCGGTAACTCTCTCTCTCACACACAACTCGGTTCACCGAGATTCCTTTCATGTCCTTATTGCTGATTATCGTATATTCCGTATGCATTGCTGTCTCTCTCTAGCACATACATATCCAACAAACGGAAGCGCGAGGAAGCGATCTCTTGTTTCTGTGAGCAACAGGCATCAAAATATGTTTGTGCTTCAAAGTCAAATACCATTAAAACATCGGTTCTTTTCAGCAGTGGTATCAATTCTTTAATTGATCCCACTGCTGACTATGAGCAGCTTCCTGTTGATTTCAACTTGTAAAGGTAGAACAACCTGCCTCTTCCAAGTCAGCAATGCCCTTGGGAAAGCCTACCTCATCTGCAGCCACCTGTCCACCTTCCTCTAATCGTTTTGTGATGCCAGCCACCATCACCACTGCTGCTCCGTTTCTCTTTAGTTCTAGGTATGTACAAATAATTACATATTCTGAACATGGCGGGTTGGCCATTATGAGTAACACTGCATTTGAAAGGAAACAGAGGAAGTGGAGGGAGGTTGGGGTCCAGCTCTGCACGTAGCGGAAGGTTACAGAATGGCCATTGTGCATATCCCACTATATATATATATATATATATATATATATATATATATATTATGGGATTATGAGTTGCCTTAATCATCAATACAGATAGGCCAGGTTAGACATGGCTGGCATTTGTTCACAAGTGGCCCACAATCACGTCATGTTTGACAGATGAGCACAACTCAGCAGAATATCCAGTTATTCCGAAGATCATCCATCTTAGATTCTGAAAACACAACCGGACTACTTTTGGTCTCTTACCATTGCCTTGACCAATATATGGAAACCACAGGATACGCTGAAAAAAAATTCAATTGATTGAGAAATGGTCGGTAAAACACACACTCACGGCATCGCCAAGAGCAATCGGCGATGACTTGCATTGCATACAAGTGAAAGGAAGGCAGGATTCACAAACCATAGGCCATTGCAGGAACAAGAACTCCCTTGATCTTGTAGTGCACGATCCTGTTGAATCAAGCTGAAGCTGAAAGAGCAGACACACAATCGAATCCGCATCCACACTGCGCACACTCGACGAAATTCGACGTCGCAAAGTTGGCCGACGTTATCCCAACCGAGAAGTTGAGGTCGGCGCCGTTGACGGTGATCTGAACAATGTTGAGCCAGAAGAGCAACACCTTCACACTGAGGCCATAGATCTTGTTGGTGGTGACGTAGCCGGTTATGGTAGACTTATATTTGATGTCGTAGGACCCCTGTAGAGAGAAGCTGCAGCTACCGTTGAGATGATCGGAGAACTTGCAGTAGAAGAATCGAGTTCGTAGCCTAACACGCCCTTCGGCAGCAGCCCTATGGGAAATCCATACCCCTCCAACGCTTCATATGCCGTCAAGTTGTTTCCCGACGATGATTCCGCCACCGCCGCAGCCACCACCATTGATAAAGACGCCAAAACCGCTACCAGAGTGGCCAACATGGCCGTGACTGGTGAAATCGCCGCTCCCATATAGCTGGTTCTCCTAACTCCCTTGATTATGGGGTTTGGAGCCTCTCTTACACACACACGCTCTAAGTGCCTTCTCTGCTGCCTTTCGATCTCACCACACTGTCAAATGACCGAGAGAGAGAGAGAGAGAGAGAGTCACCGAACTGTCAAAGGACTCTTGGTTATGCAAGGCACAACCACGTGTTTAGGGGTGGTTGGATTATCCTTTCGCAGCTTTCCTTCTACGTGGATTTCCTTCTCTTTCAGAGTAGAAGATTTCTTCACATTTGTGCCTACGAAAGCAAGCCAAAACGAGATTATGAAGGGTCAGTTCAAGTGAAGCGTGCATCCAAACCTAAAACAAAAGGCTAGAGATTATTTTCAACAGTTAGGTCAATGCTAGTTGATCATTAAGTGCATGTCAACTAACAAAATAGTGGTGGAGCAGTTAATAATGAATCTTAAAAGGATAAAGGTAGCAGGAAGAGCAATAGCTCACCTGGCTAAGGGGATCGATTTTGGTCATGTGTTTGACACTTCACGTGTGCATCTAGCTTCACCCTCCCTACAACAACTACTAGATCAGATAAAGTCGGTTACATGAATTCTTTATTTTCATAGAAGTCGATAACGTGCTATGCTAACATTTAATTCAAAAGAAGCTAGATAATTTTTCAATTGTTCTTTCTAATACTTTTATGATATTTATCTTGCTTTTTAATATTTTTATGATCTAATTTCTCACATTTTCTCATAAAAAATGACATTTTTTCACATATTCAAACAATTTTCTCTCATTTTATGTCTATTGATATCACTCCCAATCTCTTAAACAATTCTCTCATTTTATCACTAATGTCACTCCAAATATTTAATCCTTCTTATTGTAAAGAAAAAAAAGAACAAAATTGATGCCAAAGAAAAGATGGTAAGGTATTATTCTACCAAGTTGTATACTCAAAGTTGACCTTAATTGCTGGTTTGGAGAACTCACACGAGCAGAGGCCTCGCTGGTATGGAGGACTAAAACCAGCAGAGATAAACAATGGTGCGGGCTCACACTCATGCAGGTAAGCAGATACAAAAAATGATATAGTGGATATCAGATAATTGAATGGGCCAAATGCCAAACTATTTAGCCCAAGTGGTCAACTACTAAAGAAGTAATAGTTGCAGAAAACCAGACCTCCAGTAAGAAACGCAAGCTTGTTGTAGAAACTGCTTTAACAACTGAACAAATGCCGTCTGTCTTACAAACAAAATGAATCAAATCAGAAACTTTCTTTGCGATGCTGAGAAGCACCATCGTCTTCCTCCAAATTGTCGCGGCATGCATGGGAGGAACCCCATGCTGATTCATAAATAGAAATCAGTCTAGCAAGCAGCTCCGGGCAATTTCCGACAGCCATGCTTCATACATACCAGATCTCAGCAATTACATCATTTAATCCATCTTGTTTTCATTGTACACAACTTAATTACCATATTAATTTACCTTTGATACCATTCACCAAAGCGGAACATGACAGGATAAAGCAAAAATGACACCACGTAGAATAATCCAACTGGAAAATGAAGGTACTGGTCTCTGGTGCTTCTTGGCATCTGAGCAACAATGGCACTCTCCAACAAATGAACATTTCGGGATATAAGTCTTGAACTCCGGAGAACAAACTGTCAATCTTGAAGAACCGCATCCCATGAGAAAACAGCAATTCCATGCAGTCAAAGGTGACTACTTGGAGTTTCTGGGCAACAATTTATTGAAAAGCTCCTTTCAGTCAACACGTGAAACGCTGGATCCTGCTTAGGTCCTCTCTGCTACAATAGAGAACCCCGAAAGTCAAAAAAATGATACTATGCTTGTTCGAACAAAAGAGTCGATCATTGCAGTAATAACCCGTAAATATTCAAGCACCGTGAACTTGCCATATGTCAGGTAATGCAAGGTTTGCCGCATTGAAACAATGACAGCATTGTCCGTGAAAGAAGGTGCCAAAGATGACACAGATTTAGTTATCTAGATATACCATCTTCTGGAGACAGACGGATTTAGAGCCAGTGGTTTCAGTTTACCCGGAATCTCTCAAACCATAACTGAACTGGTCTGGTCGGTTCTGAGTATTGTTCTTGTTTAAATGCGGTTCTGTTTTCGGTCCGGTTTAAACTTTTATATTAATTATAAGTATTTTTATAAATAATAACAATAACAACTAAGCCTTTTCCCATACTAGATGGAGTCTGGCTACTTGGATTTTTATTTTTAAATGCCATTAGCAAGTACTTTTATTTTTAAAATTTTATTGAAAACTGATCAACTTTAATTACTAACATAAAGTTGAAGACATGAAACAACGAGCTTTTACTTAAAGTTACTTTTTGTGTTGTTTTAACATCATAATTGAATATTGTTTAGTTTTAAAATTACTCAAAGTCTACAATTAACTGCCTCACATGAAATTAAATGACCTGACCAACCATCATTAAGAAAGCTAGTCCCAGTGAAATCCCCCTAGCACCTCAGGAGTGGTGAGCCCCGGCAACCAAGTCTATATAATGATTCCCTGTCAAAAAACCACATCTCGAGCCAAATGATATGGTTTAAGGGCTGAAAAATCATAAAGAGTGGGACTCTGTGGGACCAAGAGAGGAGAGAATGGAATTTTAATTTAAAAGGAAGGGAAGACCAAACCGGTGGTTTCGGTTACTAGAACCTTTGAACCATCACCGAATCGGAGAGTCCCCAGCTTCCGTTACAGTTCCGGTTTCAATTCCGACCCAGTTTAGCTCTGATTTCAACCATCAAACCGGTTAGGAACAGCCCTGGATGACATCTGAGCATGGGTAGATAGCAGGGACAACGCAAACTTGAAAAATATCTGCTGATATATACATTATATATATATATATATGTGATTTTAGACATATTATGTAATTATGTGTGTATGCGTATTAGTGTATACATACTTTTTTTTTATTGTGTTTACATGAGTTTATTCATCATTTTACCCCTCCTCATACATATTGTCATGTGGCTATTATACCTAGTAGAAGAAAGAGTGATTTTAAGGTTCATTAGGCCTTTGGATATGAATGTTTTCATGAATATAGTAACAATAGATTTTCTATATCACTTACAGACCTAAATCATAGTTTATCACACAAATATATATGTATCTCTGACACAAATATATATATATATATATATGTATGTATGCATGTATTTGTGTATGTGTATATACTGTGGTGTGTAGATTCTCACACAGTTGCACACTTATGGATGGAAAGTAGCATAGCTACATAGCTATTTGATAGACATCTATTGATAAAATGTGCACAACCGCAGCTGACATTGCAGCACAGCTGTCTAGCAGCAGCATATAGAAGTCTGCTAAAAGCACACATGCATCCTTAAAGATCTTTTATTAAGAAAACAAAGGGCATGGTTTGTGTTACACCAATGTTGGTGCCGATGTCATACATGTCCAAGCCAAATTGAAGTGCCCGGTGTGGCATAGTCCTATTAGCACTCCATGCCTATCCTTTCCAGAACACACAATAAAAGTTCAGGAAAGGAAATATTGGATGTACCTTTTCCTTCTTTCACCTCCAACTTAGATCCACCCTCAGACTTTTGACTGATAAAATAAGAGAAGACTTTGTGTTTTCTCTGGAAAGATAACTACCTAATCAGAGTTTCACTGGGTATCAAATAGAGAACTGAAACTGGTTCTCATCAACATCCTTAAAATTATTGAACATGGAAAATAGGGAAGGCAACTAGGATATGTGGCAATAATACTACCTCAGGCATGTCTAATTCCAACTGTGAGTCTGTGATTCAACTGGCACTTGTTTTTAGGATGATTTGGGGCACTACTGCTGTAATGAAGGTTCAAGTTCAACCTTACATAGACAGGCCTAAGCCCCAACAGAGTAAGATGCAGGTTGTGCTAGGTTTAAACGGCCAGTCTTTCATCATTTAGTGTAACGTTTGAAACATTAATGCATCTGATCCCATCAAATACTGAGTTGGTAAAGTTCTCATGTCATGTGGCACTCTCCAACTGATCAAACCGTCTTTTGCTTAGGCTGGGTATCATTGTGGCCCTTTTGAACCGGCCATGATATACATGTGCCCAAGACCCCAAGATTTCAAACTTTTAACCTGAAACACAAGCAGCAGATGACCCTTTTCAAAACTTTTGTCATGACTCGTAAGTACGGGCCTCAGTTCTGTTCATGTAAATTTCCTGTTCAGTGTTGATATTATTAAATGATCAATTTGAGTAAGTTTCAATCATCGTTCTTACCAGCTTTGGCAGTAAGATAAGTCCAAAAAAATAACACTAGAAGCTTCAGGCACATGTTCATCTGCTGCCTTACATATTTTAGGGGTAATTCGAACAGAGTTAGAAAATCAAGTGCATCCCTTTACATGCATGCGACAGAGTCTCCTCAAGACCTTGTAAAGAGACCCAATCATAAGATGAAGCCAATTCTCCAATTTTAGTATGTCTAAACCCATTAATAAGGTTCCTCACATCTAAAAGTGTCTAAAAAATGGATTCATGTCAATCATTAGATCAGCTCATCTAGAACCAAGCTGCAGAGTGTCATCCAATGCAGTACTGTCAAGCACGAATTAACCCAAAACCACACCAAAAGGAAAAGATAATTCACCCAGAACCCAATGACTGCACAAAGAAAGGTTAAGCAGGCCTGCAATAACTATTAAAATCGAACAAAGACAATCACGATCAGAGCGAAGCTACATCCACTTGCATAGGTCTCGAAATGGACCAATCTGCTCATTGTTCAGCATATCTCAGCTCATATCCAGCTTGCCCATGATGATAACCAGAACGGAAGCTGGGTCATTATGCCACATGAAATGAACACCACCTGTACAGCCTGTTACATAGACACTTCATTCGGGTGAAGTATCTCTTTTGAAGCTGGTGCCACACCAACACTGACATGGATGCCATGCCTATGCAACTCTTTCATGAAACAAAAGTCTCTCTGTTTTTTTAGAGGAGAGAAAAAAACTCCACAGTTTCCAATTGTGGATGCAAATGACATTTGTAGTCATATATGCTGTTGACAAAAAGTTGCACAACACCGCTAGCCGCAACTCTGCAGCTTTATATCAGTACAGTTGTCCATAATTTTGCAATTTTATACAAATAGTTGACATACAAAAATTGTAGACCATGATATATGTATATAAATGAGAAAAAAACATATTAAAACAATAAGGAAAGAGATCCATCTCTGAGCACATGATGAACTTAAAATTTTGAAATAACACTTTCTTTTAAGTATAAGATCCACGTGGCCATATGCAGATCGTTAATAGCAAAATCTAATGAGTTTTGCATGAGAAGGGGCAGGCCGATAAATAACTCCACACACAATATTAAAATGTATGCATAATCATGATTAGAAGTATATATGACTCAAAACAATATAATCTAAATATATAAATACATACATACACATATATATGTATGTGTATATATTTATGTACGGATGTATATATACATACACGTTGTGTCCCTGATTTCATGTTTTTTTCTTAGTTTGCCATCTCCTTGCACAAGCACTCGCACCACGTGATAATTTATGGGATCAATCACCTGAGCACATATAATATTCATGTATTTGTATGTTACTAAACAATGTGAATCCTTATCCAAATAGTTGGGTGGGTGGGTACACAGATAATCAAATGGCCAAAGTTTCAAGTTTACAATTGAAATTGCATAACCGAAATTAATTTGTAGTCAAACGAGCAAGAATTTTATCTTTCAAATGAAATTACTAAGGACATATTTATAGATTTAAAGAGCAAACGCATGTTAGGCTCATGTAACTCATGAATAGTCTCAGCTCATACTTGGCTAGGCTCAATCAAGTACACAAGCTAAAGCTATATATGTGTGTGTATGTATATGTGTGTGTATATGTATATGTATATGTATGCATGATTGTTCTACTAGGTTAATTAATCACCCCTAAACATGCATCATAATTTTGGCTTTTTTCTTCAATGACCGTCCTAGAAGCATCAAATCCAATGTTCATTCCAGTTACATTCACAAACTTCAGTATTAACAACATAACCGAGGCACACACGAATAAATCTTAAAAATGAAAAAGGACCAGGCTAATCAAACAATGGAACATTGAGAAATATAAACAGAATTGGGGCGGGAAAATCACAAATAGAAAATTTGATATGACACAATCTGAGAGGTTAGCTGTATGCTAAAAAACAGAAGCAAAACTAATTCGTCATAATTATCCATGGACTACCCACAACTACTCAGCCCTCTAATGATATAACAAACACCAACACCAACACCAACAAGCTCATGAATTTCAAGGAGAGCAACAGAAACATATCTTACATGATGAGTCCCTCTATGTTTCCTTGAGCCTTTTGATCAAAGCATCCAGAGACTTCTTCTTCGGGTTCTGCTTCGCCGCCCTGGCACCGAAAGTGCCGAAATACCTTTCCGACGGATCCCTCATCTTCTCTGATATGATTACTACCTTCCGGTAATCCAACGCCCAATAGTTTTTCTCCCTGATAACCGGATTCATGAAGCTCTCCGGGTGACTACTATCCAGCAAATTCACCAGTTGCCTCGCCTCTGCTAACGATTCCTTAAGTGAAGGACCGGACGGCAAAGTTGACGGCAGAGAACCATCTAGACCGTTCTCCTCCGCCTCTTCCCCGCCCCTCACTAGCTGCCTATCCTCCGTCTCCGCAAAAGACTCCAGAATCTTGAGATCGGCATCCAAACCAGTAACCGCACTGCCATTGAATCTCTTGACGCTGTCCCCAGCAAGAACGGCAATGAGACTGTCTGATACATGCTTCAGCACCCCTCTGAGGATCTCCACCAAGATCTCCGGCGATAGAATCTGCTGCCCGGTAGAGACAAGAGTCTCTAGATAGATGACGACTTCGTTCACATACTCGTTGCCGCTCAGTGGGGCCTCATCACTTATCCAATTCACGTTCTCCACAAGCTCCATGAACTCGTCGACCTTCGCTTTTACAAGCTTCAGAAGAAGCTCGCGTGCTCCCTCCCGCGAGGGCAATAAGGACGAAACCGGCTGGCGTTTGCGCTCCACCATCCGGATAGGTATTCCAGAGAGCTGAGCGGCATGACGAATGAAGAATTCGCACGCCCGTTCCAGAATTGCAATGTTTGCTGCGACCTGCATCGCCTGCGAGACGGTGTAGACGCTTCCGGAGCTCATCAACTTAATGAGTGACCCATTAAGCACGTCGTTGAGCAGCCGATCGAGGTATTTCTTCACGACGTCGTAGAAATCAAGCTGCCCGCTGTAGGAGAGGAAGCTTACCGAGTCCTCCACAAACGATCGGACGATCCGGCAGCAATCCGGCACCGTGGAGGAGAAGGGCGCAATGTAAGGGAACGCAGGGATGATATCCGAACTCTGTATCCGGAATGCCAGAACGTTCATGCTGTACTCGTACTCCTTCTTCATGACCATCGGATCAAATTTATCGCCAGCAATGGCGTCGGAGATCTGCTTCCGGCAGTCGGCAAGGAGAAGCTCGTGGTACTTGTCCCGGTGCTGACTGAGCACGGCGAGGAGTGGATCCACGTGGTAGCTGTACCGGCGAAGCGTTACGCCTAGAAGGCTCACGTAGTCCTTGATGAGAAGGAGGTGATTCGCCGTCTGCATCCGAGAGAATTGATCTTCTAAAACTGAGCACATCTTCCCGACGGCCATCTCCCACAGATTATCCACGTCATTCCGGGAGACGAGATCGCCGGCAGTCCGAAAGATCCGGTCCTCAACGATGAAGTATCCAGCGATCTGTGCGAAGAATGTCTGGTGCGACTCAAGAAATGGACTCATAGACGAGATCTGAAAATCAGAAGTTAGCTGCAACTTCCGGTTCTCCAAATACTGCTGCCGGAACCGATCCTTCAATCCGAGCGTCTGGTAGATGTGATAGCATCGGTAAAGAGAACGGAGATCCGCGACGTCAGCGCCAGAGCCTGCGCCTCCAGCGCTTGAATCCGATCTCCGATCGTCATCTCCGATATCGTCGTCGTCATCTGCATGGAGTGAGTACGCAACGCAATCAGAGCGAAGATTTTGCTCATCGGCTTGGCGCTGCTTGAGGCGGAGCTCTTCCTCACGCTGGCGAGACGAAGAGGCGCGCCCGATGGCGAGCTGGCCGAGCTCCCGGCTAGCCACGCGGATCTGGACGAGCCAGTCATTGAAATCCTTCGCGACGCGAAACTCAACGTGGGATCGGATGGCGGGGATGTGGCAATCGAGCATCCGACGGAGCGCAGAGGAAGGGGCGCGAGGGAGAAGGTCCAGCTCGAGGACGGAGAGCGTTTTGAGGGCGAGGTACAGATCATCTCCGGAGAGGTGTCGGTTCACGCTGGCACAAAGGGAGGAGATGCGCGCGCAGAGCGCCGCCGATTTGAGTGCGATCGAAAGGTTCGCGCGGACCGTCTGGGCGTCGAGCAGCTCTTCAAGGCGCGCGAGCAAAGGGAAGCTGGCGTCTTGGAGGCGGGAATTAGTAGCGGAAAGCGATGATTTGAGGGTATCGGCGTCGGCAAGCAGGGCACGAAGGTCGTCGACGGCGAGGATGAAGTCCTCGTAATGGGATCGGCACACATCCTCGATCTCAGCCTCCTTGGATCGGGCGAATCGCCGGAGGTGGTGCAGAAGGGCGTCAGGCTTCCCTGAGGCGAAGGCCTTACGGACAAGGGGACCGAGATCGTCTCCATTGCAGATCCCCGTGGAGATGAGGAGATAATCGAGCTTCTCGCCGGAGTCATCGCCGTTGGCAGTGGCCCCAGGCGGAGCCACCCGCCGCCGCGCCTTCTGCCCCGATTGCATCGCCGCCGCCGGCAACCTAATTGGACCCTTTTCCTTCGTTTATCTACTGGATCGACGCCGAAAAACGAGCGGATTGGGCGGAGATTTCCGCTCTTCCTTCCTTTTTCTTCCTCAATTAGCTCGCTGAAAAGGCGTTCTGGGATTTCGGGGTATGGTCGGAAAGAGAAGGAAGGCCCTGTTGGTGTGCGAGGTTCAATTTACGAAAACAACCCTCGAGCTTCCTTCCTTCGATAAAATGTGAAGCGCGTTCTTGCATACTTTCGTTGAATGTTCTGAAATAAAGCTACTTGTCTCATTCATTGCCACGTTTCAGATATTTTACTTTCAAGGCAGGCCCAAGTTGAAGGCCACGAGTTCGGTACCGTTGAAGTAATCATTTGGAAAGTGCACTTACTAACCCCAGCCTGCCCTTTATTTTTTCAACAATTCTCAAATTAATCTCGTTCTCTATTTTAATAAGGGATCTTTCTTTAAATCTTGTTTTTTTATTATTGTTAACATATGAATTTGAGGAAGAATATGATGACAACAACAATTAAGCTTTTTACGTAGCCATATCAGATGTCATGTTAGCAGTTAACTCACAATAAGATAGATCATTCTTTATTGTTTCTTTCCAACACTTTTGTGATCGTCCTCTACCTCTTTTAATACTTTCAAAATCTAGTTTTTCATCCCTTCTTACAGTTCTTCTTTCAATATGTCCAAAGAAGAATATGATAACAAAACAATAGAAAATAGAGTTCTAAACGTTTTATGTTCATAACAACCAATTCAAGCGAAAGAAGAAACAATTATCAGTACCTATGATGTACCACTATTTTAAGAGCATCGCATATTAAGTATGTTTTTGTTTAGAAGATAGCGCGATTGAACCGCATCACCCTTTATAACTGTGTATAAAGTGTATTTACGTTAATGTTTAAAGAGTAACAAATGACTCACATCTTTCTCACAAGTATATGCTTAATAAAAAAGAGTGCATGAATAGTAACTTCTTACTTTGAACTTGCTCCCAGTTTGGGTTTAGGTAAATTCAGGTCAGGTTCTTATATAGTAGTGCAATGCAAGTACAGGACCTAGATACGAGTAGGGGTGACAAATCAGGTCACTTCAACTCGGATCAAAAGTAATTGGACCTGGGCCCAACTTGGTTTTTCTTAGATCGTTTTATTTATGCTCAGACACAACCTGGTACTGTTTGGCTCAGGTCCGGGTCGACCCGACTACGTACATCTACATAGTTATACTCTAATAGCCAGAGGCCCTTTCAACTGTGTTAACACCCTCGGATACTTGGAACACAATCGATTATCCATAAGAATGTAATAGAAAGTTAGCCCTGAGGAGTTGCCTTTCTAAGTCTTCACAAGCTCGCTCTAACACTCTTCTCTGTGCATGATAAAGAAAAAGGAAATATACTATCATTTGTGTATTTATTTGGTGCAACAAGGCAATCAAATTCCTAAACACAAATTGGAATATGTTGGTATTGCATGTGCCTTCTAGTTTCGCCTAGTGGGTTTGAGTCGGGTCGATGTCTCGATCCGGTGAATGGCGAAGGGGCGTGCATGCCGCCCCTTCCTTTTTATTACAAAGAGAGGCCAAAGGCAAAGAGATGAACATCCTGAGAATTGAACTCATCACCTACAACATGGGGGTAGAATAAGTGCAAATGGAAGATGTAAGTGCACAAGAGGGAGCCACCGAGATTTGAACTCGGGTTACTGGATTCAGAGTCCAATGTCCTAACCACTAGACACAAGTATCGGTTCAAATTTTCATCATGCAAATAGAGTAAAGAATAACAGGAACTAGAGTAATAACATGGGACTTGCGCTAGTAAGTGAACCATATAGATCCTGGTTCGGATTGGGTTGACTTGCAACGAGCAAGTTCATGTCAGGCTCGCTATATAAATGAGCCGGACATGGGCTAGCTTGTCGAGCGTATGATCTCAACGTAAGAGTTCAGGTTGCGTTGGTTTGTATTAACCTATTTAGTGAAGTATAAAGAACATTCATGCACATAAGCTAGAAAACCATATAACCATTTGAGTGGGCATAATTTAATCAAGTCTTCAAATCTTTCAACTGAACTGAGCAGCTCATGTCCAGCTCATCGAACTCTGTTTCGTTTTAAGCTTCAAGTCAAACATGAATAAGATCTTCAGTTGATGAACAAGCCGCGAACAGCGCCTGTTTAGTTCCTTCAACTTATTTAGCAGCGCCAAATGAATGGTCAACGCGAACCGGGTCCACCTTGATACCCGTTCAATCTCGGCGTCTAACTCAATACTAATTATTTCAAGTAGTTTTCAATTAAAGTTCAAAATTTGTTTAGCGCTATGTCAAGGGCCATTTCATGGAATATTTAACCTGATTAATACTTTGTTAATGAATAATTTTGGGAAACTGGATGGTCTTCTAGTTTCATGAGATACTATCAATTATATAAAAGTATTATAATTCATACATATATAGTACTCTGTGATATTTTTATATAGAGAGAGACAGAGAGAGTGAGTGAGTGAGAGAGAGGGTGAAATGTTTCATTATGCAAATATAGTACAGGTCATATAACAAGAAGAAATAAAACGAATAAATGGACAGGGAAGCTGCCATAAGTAAACACAGGTGCCAGATGCCCAGAACTACCGATCTGGATTTCAGATAATCATCGGAGACCAATTCATGAACAGGCATCGACCAAGAATTCTGGCTTTGTCAACCGATTGGCACATCAATCATTGAATCTTACAATGCCAAGGCTGTGGAACATCAATCCAAAGATTTCATCACTCCTTCAAAAGGGAAGGCAGAACCACCTTGCTTGTTATTGGGGGAAAAAAAATGTAATGTTACCTTTCCATGCAGATATACCGCAGACATATGACTGAAGATCAGATGATGAAGGTAAATTGTCGAGTCCCTGATTCGGGCAGATGATCAGTAACAAATGCAAATTATAAGTTGTTTTCATCCGTAACTACTTCCACTGAGGCCATTTGGTTGATCCTGTTGACTGGGCTCTTCCTTTACCAGAACTCCCAAACTTGCTAGCAGAATCGTGCCACACCATCTCCATCTGATGCAAGAGAAAGATTATCACCATCCTTCTTTTGCTAGTAAAACTTAGCATATTGCTTGAAGAGATGCTAAAAATGAGAACGCATTTCATTTCTTTTTTGGAAAAGATAGCTAATTTCAATATATAACAAACTCAGAAGCAGTTTCCGTATAAAGGGCTGAGGATGCAAGCTCGGGATGGAGCCGTATGATTCAGAAGTCTCAGGCACGGGAAGCCTCATGTACTGCTGAAGTATGGGAAGTTTCATGTACAGTTCATTGGGAAGAGAGTGGCTCATCATTGGAGCTTCAATAAGCCAAAAGATAACACAGACGAATGATACTACAACAAAATATAAGACAAAAGAAAGAAAAACGATAAGACAGTTAGGCCCTCTATTTGATGCCACCAAGAACTTGCTAATCAATCCTCATCCCCAAAAAGATATTACATCTAGGGGTCCAATTTGTCTTACCAAGTTGATATTGTTCAATGCTTAAGCAAATAAAAACATACCTTGCATATAATCACCGTATCACCTTCTTTGACTCCTTGTTTTGTGAGGGCTTTGTTCACACCAGCAGCTTCCAATACATGCTGGAACCTTTGCATAGATTCTTTGTACCTAGACCAAAAAAGGTTTCCACAAAATGTTTTAATTTCCACAGATTTTGTGTCGCTTCACAGGTCTTGTAGCAGTGTTCACACCTAAGAGCCGAACTAATGACATTACTGGTTCAACATGGCCATAACCAAGTTGCATTATTTGCAGCAAGGAAATAAACATTAATCACAGCCATAATAGGAAGTAGGAGCTTACTGCCAATTAGTCATCTGGATAAAGCGCTCTAACCCAGCTCCATTTACATGCCATGTATTAGAACTGCTGTCAAAAGAGAGTTCAAATTCATTCATGGAAGCGCTGCGTTGTCTGGAGACAGTTTCTGCAACGTGATTTAAGTCAAGCGATTCCAACAGGCCTGTAACAAATAGACAAATTTAACACCACAAAAATCGAATTTAGTTGGAAGGCATGCTACTGGAAAAAGACAGATTAGAGGAAACTCTAAGATATAGAAAAGAGAAAGTTTGAAACAGAAAGAAATTCAGAGCAAAAAAAAACATTACAAATAGATGCAGAGGTGTGTCCATCAGGTGGTGACATGTCACACAACAACCACGCCCTTGAGTTCAAAAGGTATCTTATATATAGTAAAAGCATATATTTGACACCAATTACAAAAAATGATGTCGATCACAGTTAGTTTGGTTCAAATAAAATGTTTTACAGTTCAGTCTCAAAAGCATCCTAAGTTACCAATCACTGCCCAAAATCAGATGACAGCAAATTATCCAGATGTCATCTACGGCTGTTATCTGTGGCATTCAAGAACGATTCATGCCAATACATAATCCTAAAAGCCTCCTCATTTGCATTTCTTTGGTTCACTAATTGGAAAAGTCATTCCAAGATGCGCAAAATCTTCCAAAGTACATCACTCATGAAACCTCTGGTTTTGATATAGACTATGAGATTAGTGATCTAATATTAGCTATTTTATAAGGTGTTAGCACCTTGTACATGAACCTTAACCATCAAATCCATCTATAGCTTTCTTGTCCCTTTTATCAAACTTGATCTGAAATTGGGTGCATGCTGAAACCAAAATGCAGGTTTTAGATCGAAAAAGGTTCTATACATGACCAGATATCATTCACACCAATGAATTTAGTGCTTATAATGCTTTATGCTACAAACTTTCTTCTTAAGGGATAACGAAAAATGTAGTCTGCATGAAGTGCATGCAGCAAACCCAAAAAGGGTTTTTCAACAGTGTTCTTACACATTATCACTCAAAAGAGGCTGTAAACTAGGAAAGGAGAGAATCTTTTCATTATTTAAAAATATATATATATTTACCTTTTGGAGGGCGGGAATGGGCAAGATAGTTGCCAGTTATACAATTAGATTCTCATTTGTGTGCATGCATTCCAAGTTCATAGCGAAATCTATGACATTTCTGTGCTTTTCAAATCGTAAATCTTCATCGTTTTCTATTTGTATGCTCCCAAGAGACAGCACCAATAAAATCTCCAATGAAACACCAAGCAGGGACAAACAGTGCCACTATCAGGTGTATTCTATAAGAACCAGCTCCAATGAGATCTTGAAAAGTTTACTGTGCTGCCCTTAGTGTGGGTGTTTGGCATCCGCTTGGGGAAGCGTAATCCAACATGCCATGGCTTGAGATGAAAAGAACATGTGTAATAAAAATACTTGCTTGATGAAAGACATTTATTACCTTCTCGCTCAGAATTTGACTTCTGTGCTTCCTTCAGCAGCTCATATGCTGCACATATCACTTCATAACTGCCTTGCCTATTTTTTGCACTCATACAGAAAGGGCGAATACCTCGTGCTAGCAAGTCTTGCTCAAAGGAACTCCACTTTTCGGACACCTCAGGAAGATCAATTTTGTTAAATGCAACGATGAAGGGTTTTTCAGCAAGAGCAGGACTGAACAACTCTAATTCCACTCTTATAGCATCAAACTCATAAGTTGGCTGCTCTGAAGTACCATCAACAATATGTACCTGAATAAAAAAAAAACAAATATGAACTGCTTCGTCTTATTCACAATGTTGATAAAGGTAATAAGATAATTGAAAAAGAAGTCATATATATGTAACGGCAAAAGTTGAAAAAGCTTACCATATAAAAACAAATTAACTGACAAAAGAAAAACATGACAACAACAACCAAGCCTTTCCCCATACTAGATGGGGTCAGCTACATGGATTCTTTGTTTTCATATAGCCTGATCTTGTAACATTCTAACAGTTAACATAAACTAGATCATTCTTGATTGATTCCTTCCAACACTTTTGTGGTCTTCTTCCTCTTTTAACATTTTCACCATTTAGTTTCTGACACCTTCTTACTTTACTGAAGTTTCTATTGGTCACTTTTTCATATTCTTAAATGGTCTTTCCTTGTGTGACTCACACATCCATCTCAGTATCTTAGTTTTTGCCATGAACATTTGATGATTAGCTGCCCACACACAGAACCATATATGACTTAGGGCCAGCCATTGACAAAAGAAAAACACAAATAAAGGAAAAAGATATTCCCTTCTAGAAAGACATGACTTCAGGCCAGCTATTCATGTGCATCAGCTAACCTCATTAACTATTCCATTACCCTTTAGGCCAATTTTTGTCATTAAGGATATATGGGCACATTGGAGTTTTACCAGCGTTGTCTACCCCCATCCAAAAGAGCAAACTCCAATGGAAACTGAAGCTGCTCGCAACTACTTATTTCAAAATACTCAGCCTACTTGTATAGAGATCGTTATTGTGAAGTACTGGGTTCGTTTTATCCTGTAGGAAGCACTGAAAACGTATGGAAATTGGACATTATTTGTTTTTTATTAACTACCATATGTGATTTAAATTTAGTATAGTTCGTACATATTCAGCATCTAGTAGTATACAACCACATACTTATGGTGCGTATCACAAAATGTAAGACAAGAATCAATATAAGTTTATACCAGTACAGAACATCGTTCAGAATGCCGCAGAAATTCATGACCTAAGCCATAACCCAGATGTGCACCTTCAAGTAAACCTGGTAGATCAGCGACGACCATGGTAGCATCATAATCAAACGAGACCACACCTAAGTTAGGAAGCAAGGTTGTAAAAGGATAGTTTGCAATGGCTGGTTGAGCTGCACTGATGGCACTCAGAAGGGTGCTCTTTCCTGCGTTTGGTGCCCCTACTATCCCAACATCAGCAACCAACTTTAGCTCCAAATCCAACCACCTAGCAGAAAATGACAGGCATGGTAAGCTTCAGGTACAACCAGATCTTCAGAAATTACAAAAATGAACTGAAAGATTTGGCATTCACCCATATGAAATGATAATGGCACAAACCAACAAACAAAAGAGAGTCAGATCGAGATACAATGAGTATAAATTAAATTATTGCTTCCATGCATCCAGAACTGGCCTTAAATAAGCATCACATAACAAGAAATAGGCACACAAACTGATTACATCGGTAGGATACTTCAACTTGTTGTGTCCCTTGCTTATTAATCTCAATAGGCTTTTCTTTTCTGGAAAACAGAAGTATCTAAATGCCTCTGTGTAATGTTCGGGTGATATAGCATGTAAATGGGTTTTATTCGGTTCACACATAGGTGTTAATAGATCTTTCTCAATCTCAACCACTTTTAAAGTTGCTTTTAAGCAGGAGAAGGTAGTAAGAATTTTGACTAATTAGGCAGATATGCTTGACATGTATTATAGAACGGTTAAGACTGATGCTAGTATTGAATAAGATTGAGCAATGAATCAGGCAGGCTATTGTTGGTCATTCTGCCATGTTAGGGCTTGGAGTTCTGGAACGTGGCTTGTCCAAAGTCCGCCTATGTTTGGACAGGTAGAGCCCAACCTCTTGCAAAACTATAAAGTTAGAATAACGCATTACATATTTAATGTGATATCACACAAATAACAAGATATGCAATGCAACATATATTTTCCTTATTGTATAACGCCACACGCAAGCTCGCAGCACAACCACTTCTATGTATGTTGACAAGCAACATGTTGGGCCCAATGCCAAAATCTATGAATTAGAAAAGCATGGAGGAAAACAAAAATCTCTCCCCTAAAAATAACCACGGAGTTGATGCAGTCTTGCCATCAAATAAACCCTGATAAATATTTTGTTTGAAAAGAAAGAGAAGAAAAGGAAAAGAAAGAACAATAGTCTAAATCAAATGGCCTTCCCTTCCATCAACATGTTTTGACCTTGCTAGAATTTCATGTCAATAGGTTAAAAAAGATGCTCTCTAACCTTTTCCATGGATTTGGCGCCAAAGCCACGTGATTTCATAGTTGTACAGTGTAAATCCAAATCCTTCAAGCTCTTGAAATAAAAAACTCAAAACCAAAAGTTAAAACCATTAATCCATCTCCTTACCATGTACTCTCGCAGAGTCTTCAATTTTTATTCATGTTTTTCTATTTAAGGGAGAAGTATATAGATCTGTATTTTCATTCTTTAATGTTAGTCACCTTACAATTATTTTCACAGAACTTTTACCGATTGAAACACTTGGTGAAGTGATTCATCTATCTAATCTGATTTAACAAACAAAATTACTTTGATAAAAGAATTCACATTTGAACCGGTTTTCTACATGTCCCAAAGACATGCGGAAGTGATTCATCTATCTAATCTGATTTAACAAACAAAATTACTTTGATAAAAGAATTCACATTTGAACCGGTTTTCTACATGTCCCAAAGACATGCGGAGCAAATATGCACGAAGTCCAAGGGAGCTTCAATCAGATAGCTTAATAACATTGTCCACGTTCATGAAGCTATCTTCTCAGCAGGAGCATATTGCTCAATCTCTAAGGGAAGATATTGGATCAAGAAACGGAAAGTTGTGAGATAGTAGCAAATTTTGCAAGCAGATCAGAATATGCATGCAATGAAGCATACATCGCTTAAATCATACAACCAGAAATGTTAAGAGAATCTATACTACAGAAATACACCACATATTAACGACATGTTGGAACGTGTCCTTCGGTTCAGTTTCTCTGAGAAAGGCAATATGCAGGAATAACGTGCATTTGCATTCAAATATGTACAACTTTTCACTAACGGAGATCAAACACACACATGATCACGCATAAGAACATAAATCACGTTCCATTTGCATGGATGTATGCAAGCATATGAAATTCAACAATTATCGAGAGATAAATAAAAGGCACATACTACTAAAGAACAGCAAAAGAGACCGACTCGAGGAGTGTAGTCTAGGAAGACGATGCAACACTCACGATTTCCGTTAGTCAAACAATCAACGCTTTTTCCCCAGATATAATTCATTGCGTGAATTGAGAAGAACAACAAGTAGAAATAGCGGTGATTGAAAAGGCAACGACTAGCTGAAATATAGTAGCTTCATAAAGCGGAGATGGTTGAAGTAGAACGGACTTTCTACTGAGTAATGACGGCTCAAACATTAAACCAGCATGGAGTAGGACCAACTATACTTGAGATTTCTTGTGCAAATGCCTCACTGACCAACCAAAGAGAACCCAAATAACGAGAAAACGAAATGGAGGACATCGTGAATTCAACAAAAGGAAAGCCTGAGACAACACTCACATTTCCGCTCCTTCCTCGCCATTCTCAGCAATTCTGGGAACCTTGTTCGTCCCCGATCTAAACGAGGCATTACCACGCCCGCCTCGCCCGCCCGGTAGAAGCAAAGCCCGTTGGCCAGGATGCATCAATTCCAAAAGAACCTCGCCTTCCCCTTCACCATTTCCTGCTTCTCTAACCACCGTTCCGGGTGCCACCTTCACCACCACATCCTCTCCTTTGGCTCCGTCCTGATTGCGCCCTTGCCCGTTACCCCCCTTCCCTGCCCTAAAATGGACGTTCTTCCGGAACGGCAAAAGCGAATTCATCGATCCATCCACTTCCAAGAAGACGTTCCCGCCCCGACCACCGTCTCCTCCAGCGGGGCCGCCGAAAGGAACGTACTTCTCTCGCCGGAAAGCCACCGCACCGTTCCCGCCGTCCCCGGCCTTTACGTAAATCTTCGTCCGATCAAAGCATCGCATCACCGCCGGAACCCCTTTCTCCTTCTCCTCCGTGCGCTCCGCCGATAAATCTTCTCTGTCCTCTCCATAATCCAAGTAAATTCCATCATCGTCGTCGTCGTCCTTCTCGCCCTCGCCCTCTTCTTCATCTATTTCATCATCGTCGTCGTCAATTCGAAACCCTAGACTCTTCCAGATGTTACCGTCTTCATCATTAATGGATTCATCTCCGGAATCTCCCGTGTTCGACGGAGATGTGGAGCTGATTTCAGGTAAAACCGGCGCCGACAAATCCGACAGCTTAACCTCGCCAGTAACTGAGAAATCCGGAATCAAGAAGTCGTCCCTAGGAGGAAGGACGGTCCAGGTTGTAGCTTCATCGCCGGCAGAAGGGCGGCGGCCGGAGGACGGCGGCGCGATCACTTCCTTCGTCTTAGGGCCAGAACGGAGCTTACTTTTGGGCTTAGGGTTTCGGGAAACGAGCTTTCTAGGGTTTCCGGTAGGAGGGCGAGCCTGCGCGGAGATGGAAGAGAGGGAAGAGGAGAAGGAGACGGAGAGTGACGCCATTTCCCACCCAAGCTCCAGCCGTTCATCCGTTGCCTGTTGGTAATCTCCCGCCCTCGTTATCTTGTGATGCTTTTGACGTCCAACATATTTATCGCCACCTGTCCGTTGCAACTATGAGCAAATGATTAAGATGATTTGGTTTCGAACCTGTCCCTCGTAATCTCCCGCCCTCGTTAGGTTTCGAACCTGAGACATCAACCCGGAAGTTGGTCTCGGTTTAGGCACTCCATGTCGGCTTATTCATGTTAGACCATATCAGGGTCAGATTAAGATGATGAATGTTTTAGATCAAATAATAAAATTTTAAAAAACAAATGTACAATGTATGTGATGTACATTTTACTCTCTTCTTTTAATTTAGACTATTCATCTTTTTTGTCTCATGGTACAGATCAGTAGGGATGGCTTAGTATAAATTGGAGTCTAGCAACTCTCTCTCTATATATAATATATATAATGTCCTTGGGTGCACAACCTTACATATTTTCATTATTAATCATTGAAATCAATGTAGATTTGAATTATTTTATATTTAATGCACATGATGCATTAAAAGTAAAGTACAAATAATACTTATAACTCAAAGCTCCACCATTCATTTCAAATATCAAGATGTTTAAGTAAGATTATATATCTAAGTATATTATACATTTAACATATTATATATATATATATATATATATTTGTGTGAAAAGTTGTAAATGTGCATACTCATCCATACTCAAATTCACTTAAACATTTTTATCATTATGATCAACAATGATATGTGAAGCTAAAAGCTGGGAAGTACAGTTATATTTTATGTACTTTGCTTAATGTATTGTGTTTTAAATGTATTTTTCTTCGTATGTGAGTCCGAAGGGAGGTGGGCATGAACTATTCTCTCTACATACATACATGTATATATAATATATTTTAGTGCATAATCTTCCATAAACATCTCTATAATTCGATCTTTGAGATTAACAAAAAAATGAATTATTGTACTTGGTATTAAATGCTTTAGATGTAAAGTGTTTTATCACTTCAATTATTGATCTCAAACGTCAAATGGTGAAAATGTTTATGCAAAAATATACAACATAAAACATGATATGCATTTAGTACTAACTCTCTCTTACATTAAATACCTTTTGTTTTTTCAACTCAACTGTTTTCTCAGAGATCAATCGTTGATGAAAATGTTTATACAAGATTATGCATCAAAACTCTAACTCCCTTTCTCTCTCTCTATGTATATGTGTATATGTTATGGGATCAAGCTCTGTTTCGGATCAGGTTGACATGAATCAAATCAGAGTGGTTCCTGATTTAGGAAAAGAAGCTATAAGAGACGGTCAGATCTGGGTCAACCTGTTTCAACCCGACCCAACTCCATCCATGGGCGTGATCTAGCGTGTTTAAATAATACTTAAACTTCCTATAAGAAACCAAACGTATTACTTAAGCTTGCTTGATGGCCCTAGCATGTTAATGTGTTAACGCATCAAACATGAAGATTATTAGATAGTCGCGCAGCTCCTTAAGCCGAAATGTCTGCTTAAACATGTTGAGTATACATTTCATGAACTTATTAGTCGTATATGTCTTTCTTTCTTCTTCTTTATTTGCTGAGGTTCCTCAGAAAGCATGCATTATCACGAGATTATGTTGTTCAAATGTGTCCAAAGATGTAGAACTGGCTCGGAAACGAACTAAACCGATTTGGTTTGGTTTAACTTGCTCAGAGCTTGTTCACGTACTGTTTTTGAAGTGCATGAACTAAAATACGAGCCAGCTTGTTAAGCCTTGTAAGCCAATTGTTTCAAATAGGCTATTTTTTCTTTCATGGTTGCAATGGGGAGGACAAAGCCAGTCACGGGAGTCGAACTCAGTACTTGTTAAGCCTTGTAAGCCAAATGTTTCAAATAGGCTCTTTTTTCTTTCATGGTTGCAATGGGGAGGACAAAGCCAGGTATGCACGTCACGGGAGTCGAACTCAGTACATGAATCTTTGAGGGTCGAGAACCCTGCCACATGAGCTAACAGTCAGAGTGCTTGTATAAGCTTACTTGGTTGTACATAACACTGGATTTTCAGTCTCCCACTTTTCAAGTAGTTGAGACAAAAGGTCCAAAGGACTTGTATCGATCTCTTAATGCGAAAGATGATTAATTCACCTCACTAATTGGAGCTAGAGATGGCCGGTTTGGACTTGAACAAGTGGGGGTTGAACCTAACCCGAACCACCCCAGAACCAAGGAAACCAAGATTGAACAAAAAAAGGAGACCCTTGCAGTTTGTTCCAGTGAGAACCAGAAGTTCCAAAGTCTCTATCCCACCATTTTCAAACCCTACTGTTTTCAAATGAAACCGAACCACACCCAGCCCGGATGTTGAAATCAAAACTGCCGATTGAGAACCCGTTTTCCTAGTTTTCCCAGAACCGGCCAGATCTAGTCGACTAACGTTTCGCTTAAAAGAACCTCTATCGTAAAGAAATCATTTATCTTGTCGACTATGAAGTGTGGTTGAAAAGGGCCTTGGCTATTAGAGTTTCGAATATCCAAGAAAATGGAGACGAGACATTTGAAGTGCTTAAAAAGAATGGCGGCTTCTTGTTGCTCCGGTATTTTAAGTAAATAGTAAAGCACTAGCCCGTTCGAATTAAGTAGGCATGAATGATTAATTCAAACCCATAAAATTAAGCTCTTTGGAAAACAAATTTAACATGAATAAATAAAACTCAAGATGATCCAACTCAAACAGAAACTGTCGAATTCAGGCCACTCAACAATGCCCTCTGCAACCGGTTTGTTAAATCATAAGCATCATTTTAGTTCCATTCACCAAAAGTGATTCAATTGATTGTTTGAGACTACATACTGTATATGCCAAAAACTCACGGATTGTAAGCAAGCCAAACCAACCGGAAATATTCATGTTGAGATGAGTTGAGATCAAGCTCGTGAAGATTATTATATAAGCTGGGGTTTAGATAATTATATCCCTTGCAAAGACTGTTTTCAAGATCAAATTACATGACTAATCTCTAAAATTCATCTAATATTATACCAAAACATCCTTAATCAAGGATGCCAGCTTCAGGTCATTATCAAAATCAGTAAAACAAAGTGCAGATTACAACACCAACTGCACACGTTCCCATTTAATCACTGTTCATGTGAATCATCAAAACATCAAAATCTCTTAATAAGATTTTTATGACTTCATTTCCTTCTCCTACTCTGCAAGAAGGAAAAGAAACTTTTAAGTACCATAAATTGCCCAAGCATCCTAAAGAGGAGAGCAAGGCAAAGAATTGAAGGGGAAAAGAAGAAATTTGTCAATATCATCAAGGTACCATTTCAAACACCTGACGAGGCATGGCATATATTTGGGGAAAAGATGCACAACGTTAACAGAACAAATCAGATTGCAAACACATAGTTTGGACCAAGATGGGAACATAAAAGACAACTCTTTAAGTTCTCTTGTGAAGAGTGAGGCACCGAGTGAAAAAAAATCGTATGCTCAAACTTGCAACCAAATTCAGAAACTATAATCAATCAAAAGCAAATGAGATAATTACTGACTATTATTATTTTAGGGATCAATAATGTAACAATTCCTTCATATTCATCGAGATAGGGGGCATGATTCACATGGATATAGTAAGTCTCGCTTGGGCTGCTTTAATGGTAGTTTTTACGTTTTCCCTTTCACTCGTAGTATGGGGAAGAAGTGGACTCTAAGAATACTACTTATTGATTGTAATTGAGTTCAGTAATCAGCTTGTATCAATTGTTTCGTTTAATAATTCATAGATAAATTAGATTAGATCATTTTATGTTTAAATAAATATATCTTCCATCTCCAAATTCGACAGAAATTGAGTAATTAATTACCTTTAACCTTTGAATCCGCTATAACCATCAATATATGTGCAGAAAACACAAGAATAATACAGCATCGCTTCCATGCATTTACTCTGGGTTATAATATACTTACTGATGTCAAATAATCGTCCATTTGTAGTTGCTTCCGCTTCTTCAAGGACGACATAGCAGGGTCAGAAACAGGATTCCTTGGTACAGACCGCTTTGATGGTGTTAAGCTCTGAGGCCAATCAAATGTAAGAGTTAGCATGAAAGAAATTTCCAAACATCAACGATGACAAGCCAGAGTTGACATTACAAGATTCCACCATGAAATAACTATACGCATGTTTGTTCCGTGTTTGGAATGGATCCCCTCACAACGGATACTCTTGAGAATTCAATATGGGGCACCCAAAAAGTGAGTATGCCTCACTTTTTCTTGCCCCCTCGTAAGAGTCCAGTCTCTGACGTGGGAGATGGACACTCGATTCTCGTTCGAGAATGATCCCCTTGAAAAGACTGCATTTCCTCAATGCATACTGCAGATGTTCCATACTAAATATACTCCACGACATGAAGACAAAAATAATGTCAAACATAACCTTAGCAAGCTTCTTATCTTTCCCAATCAAAACGAAACACGGGTGACATTCGAAATGCTGCCTTCAATTCATCCCAATTCCCATAGCCAAGTTTGTAGAACCATGCATATCTGCAAATTTTGTAGCAAAGTTAAAGGCAAGGATTTTCTGTTAGAAAAACACAGACGAAATAAGGAACTGGACATAAAATGAATTATATAAATTTAGACAAAAAGAAAATGAAAATAAATAAATTTTGAAAAAGAAAAGAAAAACAATTAAAATTCACACCATGAATCGGTCACATTCTTCATTGTATAACTTCCTTTGTTTTGCCCATATTGAATCTTCAACTCTAGCCACGGATTCTTGTAGCGGTCCAGTTTCTTCCCAATAGCTTTCATGATCTCATCTTTCCGAGATATTCTTTGCCTCCCTCTTTCGATGTTTTTAATAATTCTATCATAATCTACAGACAGTAAGTCAAAATGCACAAATTAGACAGACCCTTAGATATTTTAGTGAGAAACTAATTTCAAGCTTCGGTTGGCAAATCAACACATCAAAAAGAACCAAGACAAAAATGCACTGTAGTTTAACTCAATAAAACACTCTACACAGTCCTTATCAACATATCCAACACTAAGTTGTTGGCTATATGAAACAAGCAAATTGATTTTATTTAAAAAAACTTGACTGTAAATTACAGATATAACACCTCATTTGATTTTGCAAAGTATTTTAGTACTACAAAAAGATTCGTTTATTTTCACATTGGCTATAGGCTTACCATTTAATTCCTTGTATCTTTCTTTTGAAGACTTTTGCATATCTTTCAACTTCATCCTCTGTTTTTCCTTCCATCTCAGAAGCAATACTTTTTATATCATTTCGTTTTCATACTTTTTTCACAGGCCCTAATGAAAGTATTAAAATCCCTCCGGCTCCATGATGAAAATCCCTATGTTCCAAACACCAAAGTTAAAACAAAAGATAAATAGACACGTATCAAAGCCTAGTTTAAAAAGAAAGTTTATAAAGAAATTTGCCCACCTCCTCCAGCAGGTGCTCTTTTTCTTCCAACTCTTCAGCAGTCAATGGATCTCCCACCTCTAAACATTAAACATGTATATCATTATTAAATTATATTATATATATAAAAAGGAAAAGACTACAGTGTAGAGAGTACCTTATGTACCTTCTGGTTCATCAACATCTATTGAGTCTTTTAACTGATTCTTCTGATGTGTTTGCTGAAATTTTGTTAAATAATATAAGCACCAAAATATATACACATTTGGCTAGCTAAACCCTAAAAAATGTAAATCAGCAAGTTTATGTTACCCACCATGAGATAGCGTACTTCCTTTTCATAAAGCTCACTCAGTCTTTGTGTGTTGAAAACCGCTTCTGCATATGCCAAAGTAAGCAGAAAGAGAACTTACAATTGTGGCATACGTGGAATCCGAGGCTCCCTAGGTTTCACTGGGCCACCTTGTCGCAATGCTTGCTTGAAATAATCAGACTCGGAGTAGCTGATTAAACAATCCATCAGAAAATTTAAGATGCAAAATGATTTGATTCTGCAGTAAGTACCATAAGATGAAGCATCATCACTACACTTACTTGCGCTTGCGCTCTCGTTTAGGTGGCTCTATCCAGTTCTCACTAACAAGTTTTTTAAAGTCAAGTTTGTCGTCCTTCATAACACAGTAACACAAGTTAGCAACTTGAAAACATGATCATAAGTCAATGAACATAGATCGCAAAGAAAACCCAGAAATGAACCTAAGGACACCAGTCAAGCAACAAAAACATACTTGTCAAAGCAAACAAGTGGATTTAAGAAAATACTTATTATGTGAAACTAATGCTGCTATCAAGTTAAATGCTAATACATGCATGGTTGTTATTGTAGAAATCTTGAAATGCATTGGGTCATAGATAAGGGAGAAGAGTGGAGAAGAGAACTGGAGAATGGAAAAGTAAGAAGAGGTAAGGAGACGTGAGAATAAGAGAGTAAGCCTCTTAGTAGACTCAGGTATTTGTATTGTCAAGGATTATAAGGGTTAAACTGTCATTAGAAAAGTAAAGTGCCACCTTGTAACATGCACAACATTTCAAAACAAAAGAACTCAAGAAATAAGCAAGACACAGATGAAACTAAGCCTATAACACTCTTCTATGAGCTGTAAAAGTACAAAGTTAGTTATTCATGTTTTGGGCTTATTCTGGTGATTTTCTAGCATGCCGTTTCCACGACTTCTATTGAGTGCAAAACGGGAAAAATGCGAGCTCCAACACATCAGAGTTGATAACCCATTAACGATAAGTTAAGGAACAAGTGGCCCATATCTCCCTCAGGTGCTTGCTAATATGTCAAAAGTCATACAAAAAGATCCAGTTATTAGGAAAATGACTTTCCCACCTTTTCATCATCCAAGTCAAATAGTTCAGCAGCTGCACAATAACCAACCAATAAGTTAATCAACTTCACAAAATCATCACCACGGTTGTTCTAAGCAATCACATCTAAACTAGTTGTAAAATCATGATACCAAAAAAAGAAGGCTTAACATACTGTCGTCCATTTTAAATTTTATGGCGTCCTCTGTGAACTTCTTCATCTTCGCATCAAGCTCTGCAGTTGCCTCTTCACCCTTGGCAATAATCCTATCGATGTCTTCATCTGTAATTGTGCTATCCTTTGAACTGAAAACCATTTCAGCACCAAACCTCACCATTTGCAATAATTCATCTTTGTTTACAGCTGCATCAAGAGACAATTCACGGTATAAATCCTCTTTCCGAAATAAGAATCACTGACATTTTCCAACAAAAAATATTCAGAGTAGAGAGAAACTATAGACTTTCTACCTTTCTGTTCTGCCAATCGACCTTGTTGAATGACCAAGGCATCAAGTGCAAGCTTTTTATAAGCCCTTTCAATCACTTTCTCTTCTATCGTGTACTGCAATTAAGATCAGTAAATGTGAGCAGTTGAGACATGGTTATGCACAAAAACTCTTAAGAGCTTGACCTCAGTACAGAAACGGAACACTTGAACTTCTTTCTTCTGACCAATCCTGTGTGCACGGTCTTGAGCTTGCAGATCAACTTGGGGATTCCTGGTAAGAAGCATGAACAAGTTTTTGTAACTTCAAAACCACAATTATGAATGGAAGCTAGCCAAAATGATTGTAATGCATAACACATACCAGTCACTATCGTAAAGAATCACAACATCTGCAGTTGCAAGATTGATACCCAAACCACCCGCTCTGGTAGAAAGCAGAAAGATGAACTTGTCGCTTCCCGGTTGATTGAAAGCCTCAATTGAAGCATCACGATCCTCACCACCAGTATTCCCATCAATTCGACAGTATTGATAACCCCTATACATCAGATAGTCCTCTAGAATGTCTAATAGCCTTGTCATCTGAGTACAAAAGAAAAGGGCAGCATAAACAGCCATTGAGAATTCACGAAGTTCAGAACGAAGGCATGTCACCAAATTTATGAGAAAATGGATGATGGAATATCCAAGATCCGAGTATGCTACCCACTCTTTCCTTCTCCATAACAACCTTCAGATGGAGGCTCTCGCCTTAGAGTGGCGGCTTGAGGTTCAAGACAATGATGCAGAATTCACCAATATTTAGAACCCCAAAAGAACAAAATACTTGAAAAGAAAACGAATGATAGTAAAGAAAGTCCATAAAATAACCGATCGCATTTTCTAGCTACTCCCAAACATTATATGCTTTAACTTTTATAACCCCATAGTTCCACAGATTTGCTAGATATATGGACCTAATCTATGATCCCTCAAGATTTTGCTTTGCATTAAGATACAGCAAAGGCCATATTAGGTTATGTCTGGAGGTAGTGAAAAACCTACCGTTCAGATCTAGGTATGACAGGGGAAGCCACAGATCAAGGGGAAGCCACATATCAAGATACAAATAAAGCTAGGACCACCAAAAGTTAATAGCCACATCATGAGAAGCTCCTGCATGTTTCCGTTGTATGTAACTATTTAATCTCAACCACACAAACATTTCCTCCTTTCTTGCATTATTTTAACCTCAACCGTGCGTTAAACCAATAGCTTCCATAAATTATACTTTAATAATCGGTTTTGTTGAGGCAGAGAGGATGTAATGGGATTTCGCCTGAATAAATGAAAACCTAATGATTAAGCCCTCTATCTTCAGGAAAGAATGGGAACTAACCACAACCCTCTAAACCAGAAGGCAGGAAAGGAAAAAGGAAAGAATATGCTTCAATTTTCCGCAATCCAAGATTCTTATCAAAAGAAAGTACATGCTCACTTTGTATGCATAACCACTATACAAGCAAATGTAGGATATGCTTTATTTACCTGAGAAAATATCAAAACACGAGAATCCCGCTGCTTGAGCTTCGGAAGTAGTTTGTCCAGAAGAACCATCTTACCTAACAACGGTAAATATAACAAAAAGATATCATATGTGATGCAAAGGATCTGTCACAAAATCCATCAAAAGGGCAAATGTCTACCAGCATTAGTGACAAGATGTTCTCCAGTGGTATAAGGAGGACCAGGTTCAGCTCCTTGGAAAAGATATGGATGGTTACAACATTTGCGCAGCTGCATGGCAATATTTAGTAGACGCTTGCGTTCTCCCCCAGCATTGACAACTTCCAAGTCTTTCTGAAGCAAAGCTCTGTAGAAATGTTTTTGCAATTGTGACATGCCAACCTTGAGTATCGTCTCCTTTTTCGGTGGCAATCCTTTTTCAACATCAGACTTTAATCTTCGAAGAAGGAAGGGTCGAAGAACCTTAAAGTTGAAAATAACATGCATATTCTTACTTGGACTGGCCAATAGCACCAGAAAAGATAACCTAGAAAAAATGAACGGATTGGTACCTTATGAAGCTGTTGAACAACCTCCTGCTGATCATTTTCACCGGATATTTGAAACCATTTGTCAAACGTCTCAGCAGAGCTGAATATCTCAGGCAGAAGAAAATTGAGAAGCGACCACAGTTCATGGAGGTTGTTCTGCAATCAAAAGGATTCTAGCAATATCAGAAAACTAAGTAGGATGGGAACCTGGAAGAAAGTGGCATGTACTATGCAGAACTGAATTGCAATTGGCAGGATTGGGAGAAGGCTAACCGATGGATATCCAGACTGTCACATAGTCACCTCACTACGTGCATACTGTGCAAACATGACCTAACATCAGGTGCACCACAACATGTCGTGAACACCATAAAGCCTCTGTCAGGCATGTTTCCCTTCTTAACTTCATTTCCTTTTATAAACTTGATTTATTTGCATGTTGTGATTTTCAGCTTGTCATTGATTAGATTGTTGATGTCATCATCTCAGATTTATTTTGATGATTTCAGTCACATTTCGAAACAAATACACAATTATTTTGAACAACTTAAGCTTAAGATTGTTGAAAAAACTTAAGATGGTATTTCTCACTTCTGGTCTTGGATCAGATGAGCGTAATGGCACACGATGAGTAACTCCTAAAGAGCCCATGCCTTGGAAAATACTATTTTTCTCCAAAAACTAAGTTTTCTGACTTCACCATAATATAAAGCCATAGTTGTGGCCTCAAAAGCTACTTAGCAGATAAGATGTACTACATTAAGTATTACATAGGTTAAATACTCAAAGGGGATTAAAACAAGCAGTTCACTTTGCACCCAAATTTTGATGGAATAAAAATAGCTGCTTCTTGTTAAGTAGATTCAATTTAAACTACAGCTCTTGGTGACATCTTGGAATGAAAACATCTACAGATTTTAATTAATCAAAGCTGCAAAAACACATGGAATCGTATTTCATGTGAGCGTTCAGGAGACTTCAGGATAACTACTTGCAATCTACTCACATGTGCATGTGCAAGCATGTATTCATGAATGTGTGTGTGCGTGCGTGTGTGTGTATATATATATAGAGAGAGAGAGAGAGGCTCGTCAAATTCAACAACAACTAAGCCTTTTCCCATACTAGATGGGGTCGGCTAAGAGGCTCATCAAATTCATAGCTCAAAATTGTCAAGCTGGCAAACATGTATCACATGGTGGTAAATGATGCAAAGCACCCCAGAAGAAGTATATCAACAGGACAATTGTTTGGAATTACTCTCTTTGAGATAATAAGGGGTCAACTATTATCAACAACCACATCAGGAATGCATATACCTGCAGAGGGGTTCCTGTAATTAAGAGGCGGTAGTTGGTGTTGTATAGTCTCATTGTCTTTGACAAAAGAGAATTCTCATTTTTTATTCGATGAGCCTCGTCTATTATAACATAGCGCCAGCTGAAACGGCGTAGGCTTGATTTCTCTTTGATTGCCATTTCAAAACTAGTCACACATACGTCAAACTTTCCAGCCACCAGTAGCTTCTCATGAATATGCTTCTGCGGAGAGGAGAGAGTATAAAACATTAGAATGGTAGTTTATCATGGGATTCAAACTTCTGGTATCCAGAGATCTGACACAACATTAATTAAGAAGGAAGAGTTTGGCAGATATAACCAGTAACGGAAGGCATTCATTCAAATAACTTATTATTTACCCGTTCTTCTGGATTTCCGAGGAACTTAACAGCTTGCAAAACTGGGCAAAAACGTCGAATCTCTTTCATCCAATTTCCAAGAGTTGATTTTGGTGCAACTACTAAATGGGGGCCAGTGATTCCTCTGAACTCATGCAAGTAACCAAGAAGAGAAATTGTTTGCAAAGTTTTACCCAGCCCCTGAACAATTAAGAAGGCATACGACCTAATGAGCACCATAGGATTCATTATAATAAAAGAAAAGGTTGGAAAAACACTCAAGCATGAAATTAATGATGATAAAATTATGCATGCCATAAACAGTATCAAGGTTGTTTAGACCTCAAAGCAATGAATGACTCCAGTGGATGAGTGGTAGGAAGAAATCACAAGAAAATGGTGATTCAGAAAGACTATGCAACTGGTCCGTACATTAGAGCAGTGATGTGAAAAACAAAAAAGAGCAATAACAAAGATTTCGTTTAGAGCTGATAGTTGTTAAATCAAGAATGGCACTCAATTGCGACTATTTTAATTAAAACTCAAGTCAGTTTGATATGTAAAAAATAGAGAAAGAAACAACACAGGAAAGAAGCACGTGGCTGCTAGGATCCAAATATAAACAACAGCATGTATAAGATTGCTAGCTGATGCTCAACATGGGCAAACAGTATGATGAAAACAAAGGTTCCCACAGTTGACATTACAAAGGAATCATAAATATCTGCATACCATTGGCCGAGTCCCTCTTCAAGGACACAAAACAAGAATGGACTTATACCCAGAAGTTCGTCAGATTGTCCAGAGAAGGTTCAAGGTCAGAAGCAACATGAGGAAAATGCGCTTACAGATGGAACAATTTTTGTTTGTTTTTGCCGTTAATCTGCAAGCAGCAAAACCACTACAACACTCGCAGATACTACAAGAAACCACTAATTGAGAAGTGCAAATAGAAACGCATGGAATGACAAAGGCCACCTACTTGCCAATTGAACTTGCACATGAACACATATGGTGAAGAAATGACAAGAGGTATTATATCTAGTATTCATAAAGAACAACACTCATTGAAAAGGAGATAACCCTGTACAACGTCAAGCACAATGCACTTCATTTACATGAACTGCAAGCAGTGACATCAGCATGCATTTTCAATTTTTTGGAGTCATATGAAAACTCTCTAACAAAAAAGGAATAAATAACCAGAAAATCTCTCCCTGAAACATATGGAATATCAGAGACGTCCAACTATTAAAGTAAATACGTTAATATCATCCCTAATTACATTGTCATAAACAATGTGCGACTGGACAGATATCAGGACAAGAACACAGAAAATGCACATCAAAGCATGGAAATCACCATTTCATCAGCAAGAATTCCATTGATGCCATTTTCATATAAACGTATCAGCCAATTTAATCCAGCAAGTTGATAATCCCTCATTTTCCCTTGTATACCTAGAAGACAAAAGGACAAACATGCAAAATTAGAAGACTAATGGTTGACGTCATAATCCAAGTTTCAACAGGAACACATTTACAAATAAAGGTGTTGATTTATGCTCATAGATGGGAAAATAAAGAAAAAAAGATTAACATACATAAGTAACAATCATGAGTTGCATCAAACTACATTGAGGATAAAAGCAAAGGGCCACGTTTACATCAGAAGCAACCGAGTCCAGACTCTACTACTCTAGGGATTAAACTCATGTTTCCTACGACCTACCTAAAACTGAACTCTTTAAAAAGACTTATGCTGTGAAACAGATTATAAACAGTGATTCTAACGAAACCAGCAGTCTATGTTGATATAGCAGTTCCTCTGTCATGTCTACACGTGAATTATATGAAATACTGCATATAACGCCTCATATATATGATTCAAAAGGGTAGGGCCCTTTGTTTAAGCATCACATTAACTGGCAACATGATCCAAAATTTAGCATGGTGAAGAAGATGTGATATAACTTCATCAACGAAAATCTTTTATCAAATTTTCAAACTTTTTTTAACAGATGAACAATAAGCACAAATTCACAGATGCTGCATTAAATATAGGAACCAAATAATAGGGAAACATACATACATACATCATATAAAAATTGTGCTTGTTTATTCTAGAGTGTTAGGACCTAGTCTCAATGAAAGGTTCTCATCTTTGATGGCTCATTAAGCTCAATTTGTGACAGATATACAGCAAAATGGAACATGCACAGAGTGATGTCTGATAGTGGCCTGCAGATTGTTAGGGTCTAAGACTTTAAATCCTGAAACATTATATTGGAAGTTCATAATTGACTCAAGATCATCGTTGACCGTTTCCATGCAAACCAAGGATGCAGTGATCCAAATCAGTGACACTAACACTAAGATACTAGAGAAAACATGTCATTGCTATACTATAAAAAGTAATGCTCACATGAAGGCTGTGCTACAAGTCGTGTGCTGCCAGCACCAGCAAGAGCATCCTCTTCCTCCTTAAGATATACCTCATCTTCCTCCTCTTCAGTTACTTTTGAAGCGTGCCTTCCCCTTCATGTTCCATAACATGCAATTAGTCATCTCAATTGGAATTATGGAAAAAACCGGAATAAAAGATTGCTACACACAGTAACTTGTTAGATGAGCAGCTATAAATCTACGATGTTACCTACTGAAGATCAGCGCAACCAAACCAAACATTAGCTCTTTCTCTGTTTGAACTTTTCAAACTTAACCATTTTCTCGAGCAATGTCATGAAACGAGAAATGACTGCATTACCTTCCCCTTGGCTTCTTCTCAGATGCAGCCTCTGCACCTTTGGCGAAATGTGCGAATATCTCTGTTTGCTGTAAAAGATATTTCAGTCGACCCTTCCCTTTGTTGTTCTGCAATCATCGCACCCACAGAAAGAGCTCAGCTTACGGAAGACATATGACAAAACAAGTAATTGGCATCAAGATATTACATGAACTCAAGAAGCCCCAAATGTAACATTCAATTACGAATACAAGTATGAAAACAGGGTTACTTCGGCACCGAGAGAAGGAAGCACCTAGAGAAAACGAACCTTCTTTACGAGCATGAACGACATAGTTACATTAATCAGACCCACCGAAACGAAGGAAAAACGATACGAACAATGTCAGAGGGGATACTGTGCAACGGAATTACCATATCGGCATCAATCGCTGCGTTTTGCTTGTCTAAAATCTCCTGGATTTTCTGTTTCTTCAACTGCTGCAGTTCTCTCAACCTGACTCTTTCGCGTTTCCCGACGTCAGCACTCGACGCCATTTTCCCTCCCTATACGGATATTATCAAACGATTATTCACTTGCTTATTCTTGCGGTTGCTTTGATGTGCGGAAAATACCAAAAAGGATGAACCAAGAGCAAACCCTAGAAATTATGGACGAATAAGATGAATTCGTGTAAGCGATTTCCAAAAGGACAACTCTCACCTCTTCTTCGTCTTCTTCATCCCCTTCCGTCTCGCTCTTTGCACCGTCTGCGTCCTCGTTGTCACTCGCCGGAGACTCGCCTGCCGTGGCTTCTTCGTCCTCGTCATCGTCGGGATCCGCCGCCCTCCCCACAGCTTCGAGCTCCTCTTCGTCCTCCTCTTCCTCTACCGGCGCCATTTCTTCCTCCTCTTCTTCCTCGTGCCTCGCTTCTGATTCCTCCGACGACGACGATCCGCCGCTCGAAGCCGTCTCTTCCTCTTCTTCTTCAGACATCAGCCGGGATTTCTTCGCAATCGCCATGGCGGAAACCCTCAGATCTCCCGCGGAAATAACCTTTCGGGAGACTCTCGGCGGTAAGAAACGAGACGGCGGAGAGAGAGAGAGAGAGGCGACTCGGCCGATCGTTCGCGCAATTGAAACCGACGTACTCCTATACGGGGAGAGCGCGCCGGGGAACGGTATTATATACGTGTCACTGTAGCGTTCGTAGAATCCCCGTAATATAACCTTTCATTTCTCTCTCTTTTTTTCTCCCGCCAAATTGCTCCGGCTTTGCATTTCCCGCCCATCTTGTCCCACGCACGAACTCGATACGACCGGATCGCTGCACCTGTGAACCCGCCGAGCTTCCCTAATTGCTACACAGTAATGTCGTGTATCATGCTCATCTCGATGCCAATTGGGTTTCTTTGATGCTTGGTTGGACACAAGCACAACATGAAACATGGCTTCTCGGCTTGATTTGTGTTGCCTTAAGAGTGCGTTTCATTAAAAGGTTTTAGTGGAATTAGACCTTAATATTTAGTATTCATGCTTTCTAAGTTTCGTTGTAAATCAAACGCAGAACACGTCTACATGAAACTATTGTTCCATGAGCTTGATTTGAGTTAAAAACTTTGACATAAGTACGAGGTAAGTCCCAAGAGCTAAACATAAGTCTTTGCATAAAACCCATACCCTTCCTTCTCTTTCGTGTTCGTATTCTATCGCACAAGAAAACCCAAACATCAATAATACTCGTGAATTAAATACAAGATCATAATTCATCATAGACGAATAATCAAACACACCTAAATGCCATATGGTGTTACCATCTTGTATTTCGTGTTGTGCACAGGTCAACAAACACTGCTGTTTGTTCGTGTTGGCTGGATCCTATACATGCATGCCCCTAACATAATCATGTTTGTGTTAGGTCTTACGGTACTAGCACCACTGGATCAAGATTAACCCAAGATTAGCACAAACTCTAACTCAACTGCAGGTCTCTATGACTCTCTTGATGCAAGTGGTGTGAGTTTGATTATTGGGGCATGCATGTAGAGATTTTGTTGTAACGAAAACTAAAACAGGAATTGAGTGTTTGAAATTATTGAAGTCGGTTTAGTTTTCCAGACCAATAATAACAAAAAACAATACAATCTATTGTTGGATCATAGTAAGAGTCTGATAGATCTATCAAGATCCATTTACCATCTCTTCGGTAGAATGAGATTCACCAAAAGGGTCTTTTATGTTTGTTTGTTTTTGTATTCTTTGTTTAACATCTCAATATCCATCCCCATAACACTCCGTTCGACCTTAATGTTGGGTACCTCACATGCTACCCAATTTGCCTCGATTTTCAACGTCAACATGTCTACATTTTGTATTTAACATTAATTTCACCAAGTCATTGGGAAATCATGATATTTTGATAGAAAATGAGTAAATATTTTGCAAACAAAATAGCTTATTCATTATGCATGACACATAGATATTATAAACCACACATCAACAACAGCAACCGAGTCCATTCCCCATATTAGATGTGTTTGGGCTACATGGTATTCTTTGTTTTCATAAAACTCGCTCTTTGTTATACTAATAATCAACTAACAAAAGCTAGATAATTTTGTATGGTTTCAACACTTTCGCCGTCTCTCTTTTTCTTTCATAAAGATTATGAACCATAGTATATAAAAACAGACTTTCGATGTACTTGCATCTAAAAATTGAATATCCAGGAGCAAATATATATATATATATATATATATATATATATATATATATATATAGAGAGAGAGAGAGAGAGAGAGAGAGAGAGAGAGAGAGGATCATCTGTACATCTAAGGGCAACCCTTTCAAGCTTTGAAGCTCATAGTCCGACTCATAATTGCAAAAGACTGACCATAGATGAGTTTCGAATGCCAGGAAAACAAAAGACCAGGGCTGCTTATATGCCTCTTCTCAATATACAAACGAGACTTTACAAAGCCAAGAAAAGCAACCCTATCTGTTTGCTAAATACTTGAGAAATCCATCCAATTTTAATCCCAGAAGTCAAAACACCTACAACGTTTTTGGGTACGAAGAATCACGTCGGCGGAGTTCTTTTATCAAATGCACCACTTGAACTGCGTTAGAGTTCATTATGTCTTGATGACTTAAGGCGCATCAAAATAAACGATGAGGCAAGAGACTAGACCAAATGAATCTCCAAAGCTTCTCTACTTTCAAATAGGGCACCATGAAGCCCTATATACAACAAAGTGCAAGATTTTTTTTGTTCTTTTAACCTAGTAGCTGTAGCTCTAGGTTGACAACTAATTTCCTGTTTACCTTCTCACACATCCAGGCTCATCTGATCGCAAACAACGATGTCCATCTGAGTTGAGAAAAAAGGGAAAGGTTCTCTCCCCGTGAGGAAGACTATGGACCCGCCCAACCCGGACCTCACCATCTTATAAATAGAAGTGCATGATAGTACTAAATGCGGCTGGCTCGAACTGCCTTATTTTGATTCACTTGCAACTGGAGAAACCAATACGGACCACCAACTGAATTTGCAGCAGAATCTCTTTACAACCTTTTACGAGGGGAGCTCAGTTATGCAACTTCATAAGTCTCCACCATAGACCAGTAGACCAAGATGATAATTTACATGGAAGGAGTTTCATTCATGGCTCTTCAATGGTATGTGCTATAAAAGCTTCCTTTGTCATCATTTATCTCCTGTCCCTCCAATTCTCCCCCCAAACTTTTGCCTCTGCAACAGCCCTCTCCCGATCAAGGTCTTGATTAGAGTTTTTGGCTCTCCCACCCTGAATTGGGCTGTCACTTTGAGATCCTGGCCTGTCTAGGCCATCTAAATCCCATTTCCTTCCAGACCCACTTCCAGATTCAGCACTGCCTACCTCGGGACCAAACCCGGCTCCACGAGAGTTTCTATGTCGAAAATCAGGAGAATTCTGATATGAGGATTGGAAAGAGTGTCTACCACCTGGAGAATCCATGCCACTGATGGCGTTCCTCCTCCCATCTCTTGATCTTGGTGTAGATGGGCCACCTCTACTGTTTTGAACAGCAGCAGCATTTGGATCAAAAGGTTGGGAAGCTAAATATGAGAGGGCAGTTACAACATCACCGATGAGAGGCCGGGTTGCAGCTTGTTCTTGTAGGCACATAGCAGCAACAGCAAGAGCTTGGTAGATGCCTCTCATTGGATAACGGCCTTGTAACAATGGGTCGGCCATCTTAGGGAACTTCCTCCGATCCTTGAAGAGCGGTCGTGCCTGCACAAAAGTAGAATGTACGTTAAATTATTTGTTTCACCTACTTCCAGAATTCTTACCAACGAAACCATGATCAACATTCCATCATTAACAAGGATGTATGTACATAAAATATTCAGCATAGGTTCCCTAAATATCAGCATAAGGAATGCTCTCGTATATCAACTAAAACCACAAAACCAAGCCTTTTTCCACGTTAAGTGGGGTCAGCTATATGGATTCTTAATCACCATTGAGCTCCATCTTCTGTCATATTAGCATTTTTAACTCCAAAATCATGTTTTATTGTTTCCTTGCTAACACTTTAGAGGCCTTCCTCTCCCCCTTTTAAAGTCTTCACCATCCAAATTCTCGCACCTTCCAACTAGAGCATGGCAAATGCCTTGGTATGCGTTTAAATAAAGTTATTTTATTTGATAGAGTTTGCCTACATTGGTCATACGTATTTTGAACTTCATATTCAAACAGATATCATCCTCTTAGCTTATGAATCGATACCAAAAGCATATTAGATAGCAGTTAACAAATAGCAACTTAGCCATGCAACAGGATTAGTATAATGATACCCAAAGCATCAATTAGCATAGTAGCTTCAAAATAGAAACTCACCCATGCTACGAGATTGTGCTCTCCAGCAGCACGGGTGTTGTCAATTGCTTTGCGCCCTGTGATGAGTTCAAGAAAAACAACACCAAAACTATAAACATCAGATTTCAGTGTCAGCTGTCCCGTCATTGCATACTCAGGAGCACAGTAGCCATATGTTCCCATCACCCTTGTGGAGACATGAGTCTTATCACCAACAGGACCTAATTTCGCAAGCCCAAAATCTGATAGCTTGGGATGAAACCCTTCACCAAGTAAAATATTGGATGATTTGAAGTCTCTGTAGATAACGGGTGGATTTGCCTTGTCATGCAAGTACTCCAAACCTTTAGCTGCCCCTGCTGCAATCTTCATCCTTGTATTCCAGTCGAGTGGTTCCTTGTCTGGTGGAAGACCTGCAATGTAGAAAAGCTGAAAATTAGCTTGTATATTTGGTCAAGTCACAATTTACATATGCAGGTTAAATTTAACCCGTGTAAAAGTAAAACATAAATCCCAGATTTATCTTCCAAATTAAAATTAAGTTCATGGCCGACAGCAGAGAGTCAATTACACCTTCCAGAATGTACAAGATATTTCTCAAGTGATTCTTTAGTTTTGGATCCTCTTCCCAAACAAACTGTTCAACACCCTTTTTTTTGTTTGCATACTTTTGTGAGAAAAATTGCAGTCAGATGAATAAGATAATATGCAAGTAGATGCTGCCAAATTTACCTTATATTCTCCAAATAATTGTTATCCTCTGAATAAATTATGAGGAGCACAGAAGCTGAGTCAATAACTTAAGTTTAACCATGCTGTTTAGCATGTTAGCCGAGATTGGCTCAAGGATGGCATGAGGGAGTCCAAGGACGCCATCCATCGTAAAATCATTCTAGCCCAAGCATGATTAACATTGGAGCTCTGACAGGATGCGGTGCATCAGTGATGGAAAGATTGTACATTTGGAGAATTATTGGAAAAGTTTTATACTAACAGTCGGCTACCTACCACAGCCCTCCTTTATCTTCGGTTGGGACTGCCTTGTCACCCATCACCATAAGCAGTACTGAGCTCAATGACTTGTCAATCCCAAAATTTTCCAGCCTCACCACATCTTTCTAGCCACTATCGTTCCACCAAAGCCGCTCGTCATTCCAACTATAGAAATTGTTCTGCCCATATCCCAACCTAAGTTAGATACCCCAGTTATGAACAAGTAATGCACTGCGGTTTATCAAGGTTTGTTCTTCTGCATGCTAAAAATAAGATTGGCATCTCAAGATTTGTTCACAGAATGAGCTCCCAACTTAAACTGGTTTTACTTGGATCATCAATTTTACTCACCGTTATCCATCACCAAGACATGGTAACTGACTTATCTGTGATGTGCCAAGTCAAACGAGCCACAGACATGGCAACTGACTTATCTGAACTCTATGAATGAAAGTTCATTCTCCTATTAATCCTTTACCCATTGTAAACAAAGAACCTTGTACTGTAGCTGTGAACGAGGCTAGCCAATAGCTTCCACTTACTGCTTAGGGCTCACAATAATGAACTAGTCCTCATACGACCAAAAGAACTACAATCCTCCACGGAAGGGATAAGAAATGAAAATGCCCTGAAGCTACAAACTTCATTTCACTCAATTGAAGATCCTAACAGATGGGCATCATGTAAATGTTGTTAACATGCTTGCACATATGCTGCAAAACCGGAAGTACAACTATCATTATTATCTGTTGAAGGATCAAATTTATAGTGCAGGGTCTTACTGCTCTTTTCTTATTGCTGTCTTCATTTCTTATTTCTGTTCTTAGTTGTTTATTTTAAAAGGTGCCTCATTAATGGCACTTATGTAATTAATCTTGTAATAATGCTGGTTATAAGAGGGAAAACCCTGTTGGAAACGAGATTGCGCAGCAGAAAAGAAAAAGATCATACACAATCAAGAAGAAATTTGGAGATCGGAAGAGGGGGCGGACCTCCATTGGAGGCCGCCCCCCTCTTTCTCTCTCTTTCTTAATTCAAACCCTAATACAACCTATCAGCCCTTATATAAGGAACTGTAAAACATAAAATAACCAAAATACCCTTAATACAGAAAATTATCAAAATACCCTTACGACTTTGGACAATTACAATAATACTCAAAACATCAAATTTACTGTCCTAAAACATCAAATGTACTAAAACTGACTCTAAACTCATATTCTTTAACACCCCCTCAAGTTGGGACTGAGATACTACGAACTCCAAACTTGCAAAAAAAACTTGGTCTTTCTTCATATGTCTGCAACATTCTTCATCTATCTTTATGTGCAACATTCTAATCTTCAGCAGCTTCTTTGGCTACAACATCATCAACTCAGCCTTCCTGGTTGATCATCTCAAGCAGCATCTCTGGCTGCAACATCAACTCAGCCTTCTTGGTTGATCATATCAAGCAGCATCTCTGACTGCAACATCAACTCAGTCTTCATGGCTGATGATCTCAAGCAGCATCTATGGCTGCAACATCAACTCAGCCTTCTCATCATAATCTGAATCAGATTCCTCGTTGGTTTGATAAAATACAATTGCGCAATGGACAAGAAAAAAATCATACACATTGAAGAGGAAATATAGAGATCGAAAGAGGGGGCGAACCTCTAATGGAGGCCGCCCCCCCTCTTTCTCTCTCTTTCTTAATCACAAACACTCTTAACCCTAATACAACCTATCAACCCTTATATAAGGAGCTGTAAAACATAAAATGATCAAAATACCCTTAATACATAACATTACCAAAATACTCTCAGTACTCCGGACAATTACAATAATACCTAAAACATCAAATTTACTAAAACTGACTCTAAACTCATATTCTTCAACACTCCCCTCATCTTGGGAGTGAGATGCTTCGAACTCCAAACTTGAAAAAAAAACTGGTTCTTTCTTCACCACACGTGCACGAGCGATCTCTTTGAGGCTTCTGTAAAACAACTTAAACAATCAAGAATACATGGGTAGCACACAACCCTTCTATGGGTGTCGGTTGCTCCCTCTCTCTTTCTTCTTCTTTATAAAGTGATTCGGCAGCTACACTTCAAAAGTCATGTTTTTTTTTTACTCTTGAGAAAGTTGATCTTTTGTGATAGGAGGTACTACTCCACCATACACACTTCACATGGCTTTTCCTGCGCCCCTTCACATGGTAGCTACAACCGGTGTGTTGGTTGGGTACCCTCTCTTTACGACTCAAATAGCAGAATACAAACATATGCTCATACTAGTCGGTATGCGCCCCTTCACATGGTCACTGCAACCGCTTTTCCAATCCTCCTGGCTGTTTACTTTAGCAACTCAAGGTTTTAATTTTCATGCTTCTTGGTGATACTGCCACATTCTATATCAACAAGTTTCTCTAACCTCTTCAATGATTTAATTTTTCATGCATATGTAGTGAAAAAGACTGATTTTCTGCATTCTATCTTTCCTTCTAATTTCAATTATGTTGTTTTTCCAATGAAGACAATCATCATGTACTACTTTATATCTTCTTTAATCTTTTTCAGAATCTGCAACCCTCTTAAACATTTTCTCAAACACATGATATGCAGGTAAACATGTCTCTTGAACATTTCATCAAACAATTGATGTACAGGTTAATCATCCCTTCTTGACATTACCACTCTTCTTGAGCATTTCATCAAACACTTCACGTGCAGGTCATCACGTAAAAACTCTCAAACAGATTTCATTTCTCCCATCCAAATAACAGTTCGTTGAACGCTCTTTACATATAGGTCCTACTTTTGTCCAGGACATAGTTAGGCCCCATAATTCTGACCTTCATTCCAGTTGACACTCTTCTAGCGAAGACACGTTCAAAGGCAAAGAATCGGCCCTTGTCAGATGCAGGAATCATCTTTGACACGTAAAGCATCAAAAGTCCTTCAGGATCACAATTTCCAACAGCTGTAGCATAGGAATCATTGAGAGGGCCTTCATATAAATTCTCCACACGGTACCTCTGTGCCTTCGCAGGGGATGGAAGGTGGAAGATCATCATTTCAAGAAGGGCACTGCTAGCTAGAAGCCACGTTTGCATGACGCGCTTCATCAGAGCCTTGCCTACCAGATCCTTCTCCTCAGCTTTCATGATCACACCAAGCTTCTGCAACATCGGCCATAACTTATCCTTTTGGTCATTCATACAAGTACTTATAATTTGCTTCATCCTCCATCTTTCCACACGCACCAGCATTCATCAGGCTCTATTGGGCATTTCAACAAACAATTAGTGTGCAAGTTACTCACGAACTGCCAAGTGCCCTTGTTTGCACAGCCAAAGGTGCAGATAGCTGCAGCAACCGAGGTGCAGTTTGCACTAACTGAATAACAACCATGTATAATGCCTTAGACAACAGTAAAGAAAACAAAAAAAACTGGAAAAAAAAACCAATCGAGGAATGAATTTCATTGTCTCGAGAGGATACTCTCCTAAACAGCAAACAATTGATTGACTTTCCTAGATTTCAGCCACTAAAGTTTGTTCCTAAGTCATCCTTTGTGCAGCTTCCTTAGCTAGAAGCTTTTCCTTGGCCTTGGTCTTAGCCTGAGACTTGGAACCCATGATGCCGCCACCCCATTTCTTTCGCTCATCGTACTTATCTTTGAAGTTGGCCTTGAGTGCCTCTATGATTTGCTGAACTCGAATTTATCTTCATTCTTCACAAATGCAAGACACAGAGCTGTAGCAGTTTTATTGTGCACAATCGCTCCAAGACGTGCTTTGCTTTTCACGATGCAATAACGTCTCCCCGTGAAGCGACGAAACTCAACTTAGGCAGTCGCCTTCTGCCAGTTTTTTGCTACCAATCATGCCTTATAGCTCTGATACCATGTTGAAAAATACAATTACGCAGCGAACAAGGAAAAAATCATACACATTTAAGAGGAAATGTAGAGATCGGAGGAGGAAGCAGACCTCCAATGGAGGCCGCACCCCCTCCAATGGAGGTCGCTCCCCCTCTTTCTCTCTCTTTCTTAATCACAAACACTCTTAAGTCTTAACCCTAATAAGACCTATCAGCCCTTATATAAGGAGTTGTAAAACATAAAATAACCAAAATACCCTCAGTACTCCAGATTATAATAATACCTAAAACATCAAATTTACTATCCTAAAACATCAAATTTACTAAAACAGACTCTAAACTCATATTCTTCAACAAACCCTACCATCCTAGGTTAGACAATTTTAAAGAAGTGAATAAGAAAGAGAAAGGGGTGGCGGCTCAAATCAGAGTTTGCACACCCGATTACCATCTTCTATCATTTTTTGCCTTATTTTATTATTAAATCTTCATTAAATCAACATGATACAAGAGCCGAGTTGTTGATTTCACCAAGAAAACAACGGTAGATCGTAATTGACAAGGAGCAGTATTACGGGACAGGTGACGTAGACCAGTCTAGAAGCAAAACTGTAATTATCTTAGCTCAAATATTGAAGGAACCAAAAAATCATGAAAGGGAGATTGAAGGAAGAGTTTCAGAATTCAACATGAATGACCTAGAATTTAGTACGCATGAATGACCTGAAAATCAAACCATTGCAAATCACAAATATAAAATTGAATGGTAAGAATTATAGAGAATGGACAAGATCGATAGAACTTTTTCTTAAATCAAGAAGAAAGTTAGGAATCATCAAGGGAACTCAAGTATGCCCTCCTCGAGACAGCCTAGATTTCGAGCGGTGGTCAAAGGAGGATGCTTTGGTAAGCTCCTGGTTAATATAATCGATGATTCCTATGATTAGAAAGACATTCATGTATATGGAGACAAGAATCATATTTTAGGAAACGAAATATCACAAAGGAATATGAAGTACAACAATAACAACAACAACTAAGCCTTTTCCCATACTAGACGGGGTCGGCTACATGGATTCTTTGTTTTCACAGATCCCTATCGTGTGCCATGTTAGCAGTTAACTCACAATAAGCTAGATCATTCTTTATTGTTTATTTCTAACACTTTTGTGGTCGTCCTCTAGCTTTTTTAATACTTTCCAAATTTAGTTTTTCATACCTTCTTATATGTTCTTCTTTTGATTTTCTTTCTATATGTCCAAACCATCTTAAATGATGTTCTCTCATTTTATCCTGTATTGGTGCCACTCCTAATTTGTTTCTAATAACCTCATTATGTATACGGTCTTTTATTGTATGACCACTCATCCATCTCAACATCTTCATTTCTGTCACAGACATCTTTTGTACATGTTGATGATTAACTGCCCAACACTCAGAACCATAAAACATGGCAGGCCTAATTGCTGCTCTATAATATTTACCTTTTAATTTTAATGGTATCTTCTTATCACAAAGAATACCTGACGCTCCTCTCCATTTTAACCAACCAGCATTAATTATATGAGTAACATCTTCATCAATTCTTCCATCACTTTGAAAAATTGACCCTAGGTATTTAAAACTTTCCTTTTGGGGGATGCAATGTGTGCCAATTTTAATTTCTATGTCCTCTGAAGTAGCCAAATGATCAAACTTACATTCCATATATTCTGTCTTTGTTCTACTAGGTCGGAGGCCTTTGCTTTCTAATGTTTCTCTCCATAGTTCCAATTTTCTATTAACTTTTTCCTTAGACTCCTCCACTAATACAATGTCATCTGCAAATAACATACACCAAGGTACTTCATCTTGAATATGTTTTGTTAACTCATCCATCACCATTATAAATAAGTATGGACTTAAAGTTGATCCTTGATGTAACCCAATATTAACTTCAAAGAAGTCTATCGTTGTTTCATGAGTCCTCACACATGTTTTTGCACCATCATACATGTCTCTTATAAGGTTAATATATGTCAATGGGATACCTCTTTTTTCTAAAGTTCTCTAAAGAACCTCTCTCGGTACCCTATCATAAGCTTTTTCTATATAAATAAATATCATGTGAAGGTCTTTCTTTTTTGCTCTAAAATGTTCCATAAGACATCTCAAAAGGTGAATCACTTCAACAATAGATCTCCCTGGCATGAATCCAAATTGGTTCTCTGTTGTACTTGATACTTGTCTTAACCTACGTTCGATAATTCTTTCCCATAATTTCATAGTATGACTCATTAACTTGATACCTTGATAATTCGCACAATTTTGAATGTCTCCCTTGTTCTTATATATGGGTATAAGTGTACTTGCTCTCCATTCCTCGGGCATCTTTTGGTTTTTCCATATTTCATTAAATAGTCTTCTGAGCCAAGTGATTCCTATTTCTCCTAGTATTTTCCAAACTTCTATAGGAATATTATCTGGTCCTACCGATTTACCACCCTTCATATGTTTAAGAGCCTCTTTGACTTCATTCTTTTGAATACGTCGGTAGAAATTGTGGTTTATATACTTTTCTGACTTTGCTAAATCTCTTAAACTAATACTAACATCTTTATTTTCATTAAAAAGATTATAAAAATAGTTTTTCCATCTATTTCTTATATCATCATTTGCCACTAGAATTTTTTCATCCTCGTCTTTTATGCATCTAACATAATTAAGATCTTTAGTTTTCTTATCTCTAGCCCTAGCTATCCTAAAAATATCTCTTTCACCCTCTTTTGAGTTGAGTTTTTTATATAAGTCCTCCCAAATCTTAGCTTTTGCTTCACTAACGGCCTTTTTCGCTTCCTTCTTTGCTTTCTTATAAGCTTCTAAAGTTTCACTAGTTTTCTTGGCATAATGTAATTTGTAACATGCCCTCTTTACCTTGATTTTATTTTGCACTACTTCACTCCACCACCAAGCTTCTTTTTGTGCCGGTACACCTCCCTTAGATACCCCTAACACATCTTTCGCCACTTTCCTAATATGTATAGCCATATTGTTCCACATATCACAGGGTGTGCCAACATAATTTCAAACATCTCCTTAAAGCATTTTCTGTTTAAATATATCTTCTTTCTCGCTTTTGAGGTTCCACCATTTAGTCCGAATAGCTCGATGCACTCTTTTCTTCTTTGTCCATTTTTTTATTTGTAAATCCATAACTAAAAGTCGATGTTGGGTGGTTAAGCTTTCTCCTGGAATTGCCTTACAATCTTTACAACACACTCTATCTTTTTTTCTACAAATAAAGTAATCAATTTGTGTTTGTGATAAGCCACTCTTATAAGTAATTAAATGTTCATCTCGTTTTTTGAAGATAAAAAATTAGAAAATGTCGCGAGGAAGATAAATTTGTAAGTGCCTACTATGGAGAGCTTTATAGGTTGTGGAATGAACAATAACACATTATAGAAAATAAATGCAGTCACTATATCAAAAAAAGGACAATAAATAACGATGTGAGAAAGGTATTTGATCTTCTTTGGAGAATTTTACCCGAATATGAATCCATTAAGATCAACGTACTTAGTAAGGAAGAGTTGTCCTCAGTCGGTACTGTGTATTCTCTTCTTTTAAGAGAAGAAGATAGAAGAAACCTCGAAAAAGGAGATCAAACACAAAGTGAGGAAAGTGCTTTTGCTAGAAGAGGTCAAGAAAATTTTCAACGTGAAAGAGTTGCTACTAGAGGAAGAGGAGGTGGGCGATCCCAAGAGTTTGAAGACAAAACAAATTACAATGTTCCCACTGTGTGAAGAGAAGACATATCCGAGATCAATGCTGAGAAATCATAGGAAAACCAACCGATTACAAAGATCACGGGAATTATGTGGTTGTCTCTATAAAAAAGACAATAGAGTCGGCTACGCATGATGAGATGATAGAGTTAAGGAAGAAAATCGTATAACTTGAGTTGAAGCTTTGAGATCAATCATCTATCTCATCAGAAAAAAATGAAATAGGTATTCCTACTTCCTACAACATAATTGGTAACTCTTCCTTTATAAGACCTAAATTTTGGGTGATAGACTATGTCACATGGGTGCGAGTGCGGGATACGGCAAATTTCAAAAATTTTGGGTGCAGCGACACGGCTAGGGTATATAATATAATATATTATATATAATATTCAAGCTACATAAATCAATCATAATACAACTAGTATTTGCTAATTTTGGGTGCACGTAGGTATCAATTAGCAAGTTCCCTCATAATGATCTTAAATAGTGATTTTACGAGCTGCAAAATATCCAAGTCATGGATTCAAAAGAGTTTCAAGATCTTTTGTAGGATATAACATATACTAGTATTTGTGCTAGGATCCACTAGTGATGTCATACTCTTCTATTCTATTGATCTGGCAATGTTCCTGGTCTTTAAATGTGTTTGGTGACAGAGATTATTCTGTGCAAAGGCATAGAGTATGGAGTCCAATTGTTCGCACCCAAAATCATTGAAGCAACTTTATATTGTATAAAGCTATAATAGTAAGTACACAATTTTATATTAAAGCAAAACATATAAATGGTAAAAAACTACTAATTTCATCATAATACACAAATCAATCTTCATTATTCAGACCCATTTATCCGTGAGTTACAAAAAAAAAATACAATTTTTTTTTTAGACATGCTGCACCGACACGATGTCGGCGTCGATGTCACACCAGTGTCGGGGTCGACACTCCACCCCTTAGAAGTGTCTGTGTGACTTAGGTGATAGATTCATGTGCAACTATTTATATGGTAGGTGATAAATCCATATCCACACCACAATATATTAAATTGGCTAACGGGTCCTTAATTCCAATGAAAGAAAAGGGAATGATGCAGACTAAATATTTTCAACTAGAATATGTGATATATATTCCTGAATTCTCATTTAACTTATTATAAGTGAGTTCATTGGTTAGAGATTTACATTGTTCACCAACTTTCTCTTCCTCTGGTTGTAAATTTCAGGATCTGAGGATGAAAAAAACCTTTGAACATGGTGAACTCAGGAATGGGTTCTACATACTCCTATACAATCTGATTCCAGTACAAAAGAATGCATTTGTAAATTATAACCATAAAAATAGAAGAGAAATTGAGATTATGGCATAGTCGATTAGAACATCTTCCAGTTTCAAAAATCAGAGAGTTAGTTTAGATTGAGAGTCAAAGAGACATGGTCCTTCAATGTTATGTATGTTAAAGAACCAAGCATCGTATTATGATGTATGGGGTCCTTATTTTATTTCTTCATTAAGAAAATTTCAGTACGTTGTTACTTTTATTTATGACTATTCTAAATTTACGTTTGTGTATCTCACGAGAATGAAATATGAAGTGTCATCCATATTTCCCATTGTTCATAAGCTTGTTGAAACTCAATTTGGACATACCATCAAGATATTCAGATCGCATAATGGTGGTGAATCCATAAATCATTGTTTACATAAATACTTGCAATCTCATGGTATTATCCATGAAACTGCCTGTGTCTAATATTTATACACTGCAGCAAAATAGAGTTACGAAAAGGAAAAATAGGCACATCTTAAAGGTTGCTAGGACCCTATTGTTGGAGCATAATTTTCCTAAATTATTTTGATCAGAAGCAATTCTCACAGCAGTGTACCTTATTAACAGACTATCATCTAATGTTCTTTTTTGGAAAAACTTCCTTCCAAATGATAAAACATGGGAATACTCCATTTCATGTAACACCACGAGTATTTGGGTGTCTTTGTTTTGTATATATTCATTGCCTATTTCTTGATAAGTTAGATCTTAGAGCAGTTAGATGTGTGTTCCTTGGTTATTCAATTGAAAATAAGGGATATGTATGTTATAATCCAAAAACACATAAGAGATACATTCTGTGGATGTCACCTTTTTTTTGAAACCACTCTATATTTTCCAAGTAAAATTGTGTCGTCAAGTCCTATCACGGATGAGCATGTGCTGCCATTCAATACCACATAAGAAAATTACGAGGATCAACTAATAGAGGAGAATGATCTATAATATAAAGAAAAGAAGTTTAAAGTCTACATAAAGGGAGATAAAAAGATATTTGTTCAAATTCTCATGACACTATGGACCAAGGGGAGACTCTTCCTCAAATCAAGATGGTGAGATTTTAGAAGGAAAAGGTAAAGATGAGTTAAATTTAGATGTTCTTATTACTCTCAGAAAAAGAAAAAGATTATGTGGTAAATACCTTATGTCATATGATCATCTATCTCCAAGTTATCATAACTTTGTGTTGAATGTTGAAGCATATAAGATTTCTAAACATTTTTGGGAAGCCCCTAAGTCACCACATTGCGTAGAAGCTATGCAATGAGAATTGAATGCACCACAGAGAAATCAAACATTAGAAGTAAGTGATTTCCATGTGGAAGAAAGGGATGCAAGTGGTTGTACACTATTAAATTCAAAGCAGATAGAACATTGGAAAGGTATAAAGCCCAGCTAGTAGCAAGAGGTATAATCAATCTTATGGGATTGATTATGATTAGACATTTGCACTGGTGGCTAAACCCACATCTATAAGAGTTATAATCAGTATTGTTGTCCAAAGACAGTAGACAATGTGACAATTAGACGTGAAGAATGCCTTCTTCTAGGGTGAGCTTAAATAAGAAGTTTATATGGAACTAACATCAAGATATACAAATTAAACAAAGAAAGTTTGCAAGTTAAAAAAGACAATATATGGATTGAAGCAATCACCTCGTGCATGGTTTAAAAAATTCATTATAAGTATTATTAAATTAAGTTAAACTAAAAGTGTTAGTGATCATACTTTGTTTATTAAAAAAGGGTGAAACTAACACTATTGTTGGTTTATGTTGATGATATAATTGTGACAGGGGATGATATTGAAGAAATTGAGAGGTTGAAGCAAGAACTACATCAGTCATTTGATATTAAAAATCTCAGTAAATTGTATTACTTCCTTGAAATTGAAGTAGTTTATTATGGTAATGATATTTTCTTAACAACAACAACTACTACTACTACTAAGCCTTTTCCCATACTAGACGGGGTCGGCTTCATGGATTCTTTGTTTCCACAGATCCCTATCGTGTGCCATGTTAGCAGTTAACTCATAATAAGCTAGATCATTCTTTATTGTTTATTTTTAACACTTTTGTGGTCGTCCTCTAGCTTTTTTAATACTTTCCAAATTTAGTTTTTCATACCTTCTTATATGTTCTTTTGATCTTCGTTCTATATGTCCAAACCATCTTAAACGATACTCTCATTTTATCCTGTATTGGTGTCACTCCTAATTTGTTTCTAATAACCTCATTATGTACACGGTCTTTTCTTGTATGACCACTCATCCATCTCAACATCTTCATTTCTGTCACAGACATCTTTCGTACATGTTGATGATTAACTGCCCACCCAACACTCAGAACCATAAAACATGGCAGGCCTAATTGCTACTCTATAATATTTACCTTTTAACTTTAATGGTATCTTCTTATCACAAAGAATACCTGACGCTCCTCTCCATTTTAACCAACCAGCATTAATTATATGCGTAACATCTTCATCAATTCTTCCATCACTCTGAAAAATTGACCCTAAGTATTTAAAACTTTCCTTTTGGGGATGCAATATGTGCCAATTTTAATTTCTATGTCCTCTGAGGTAACCAAATGATCAAACTTACATTCCATATATTTTGTCTTTGTTCTACTAAGTCAGAGGCCTTTGTTTTCTAATGTTTCTCTCCATAGTTCCAATTTTCTATTAACTTTTTTCTTAGACTCCTCCACTAATACAATGTCATCTGCAAATAACATACACCAAGGTACTTCATCTTGAATATGTTTTGTTAACTCATCAATCACCATTATAAATAAGTATGGACTTAAAGTTGATCCTTGATGTAACCCAATATTAACTTCAAAGAAGTCTATCGTTCCTTCATGAGTCCTCACACGTGTTTTTGCACCATCATACATGTCTCTTATAAGGTTAATGTATGTCAATGGGATACCTCTTTTTTCCAAAGTTCTCTAAAGAACCTCCCTCGGTATCCTATCATAAGCTTTTTCTACATCAATAAATATCATATGAAGGTCTTTCTTTTTTGCTCTAAAATATTCCATAAGACGTCTCAAAAGGTGAATCGCTTCAACAATAGATGTGCCTGGCATGAATCCAAATTGGTTCTCTCTTGTACTTGATACTTGTCTTAACCTACGTTCGATAATTCTTTCCCACAATTTAATAGTATGGCTCATTAACTTGATACCTCGATAATTCACACAATTTTGAATATCTTCCTTGTTCTTATATATGGGTATAAGTACTTGCTCTCCATTCCTCGGGCATCTTTTGGTTTTTCCATATTTCATTAAATAGTCTTGTGAGCCAAGTGATTCCTATTTCTCCTAGTATTTTCCAAACTTCTATAGTAATATTATATGGTCCTACCGATTTACCACACTTTATATGTTTAAGAGCTTCTTTGACTTCATTCTTTTGAATACGTCGGTAGAAATTGTGGTTTATATACTTTTATGATTTGGTAACTCTCCTAAGCTAATACTAACATCTTTATTTTCATTAAAAAGCTTATAAAAATAGTTTTTCCATCTATTTCTTATGTCATCATTTGCCACTAAAATTTTTTCATCCTTATCTTTTATGCATCTAACATAATTAAGATCTTTAGTTTTCTTATCTCTAGCCCTAGCTATCTTAAAAAATATCTCTTTCACCCTCTTTTGAGTTGAGTTTTTTATATAAATCCTCCCAAATTTTAGCTTTTACTTCACTCACGACCTTTTTTGCTTCCTTCTTTGCTTTCTTATAAGCCTCTAAAGTTTCACTAGTTTTCTTAGCATAATGTAATTTGTAACATGCCCTCTTTGCCTTGATTTTATTTTACACTACTTCACTCCACCATCATGCTTCTTTTTGTGCCGGTACACCTCCCTTAGATACACCTAACACATCTTTCGCCACTTTTCTAATATGTATAGCCATATTGTTCCACGTATCACAGGGTGTACCAACATAATTTCAAACATCTCCTTGAAGGACTTTCTGTTTAAATATATCTTTTTTCTCGCTTTTGAGGTTCCACCATTTAGTTTGAATAGCTCAATGTACTCTTTTCTTCTTTGTCTATTTTTTTATTTGTAAATCCATAACAAAGATGCATTGTAAATCCATAACAATGATATTTTCTTAAATCAAAGAAAATATGCATTGGACTTATTACAAGATATAAAGATGTTAGAGTCTAAACCTCTTCATATTCCCATGAATGTTAATGAGAAATTGCGAGTAGATGATGGATGTGATAAGAATGATGTGGCTAGATATCAAAAATTAGTTAGAAAGTTTATATATCTAATCATTACTCGTCCATATATAGCTTATGCAGTTGGTATTATGAGTCGATTTATGCAGGCACCATCTAGATGCACATGGATTCAATATTTCATATACTAAGGTATCTAAAAAGTACTCTAGGATATGGTGTGATGTATAAAATAATGGTTATACAAATATTAAAGTATACAATGATGCAGACTAGGCTGATTGAGATTCTCCTGAAGATATAAAATCTACCTCATATGACACTCGTGGGTGGTAATATAGTTTCCTGAAAGAGTAAAAATAAGACTGTTGTGGTCAGATCTATAGCTGAAGTTGAATATAGAGCTATTGCTTTTGGTATATATGAAGGAAAGTGATTACGATCAGTGCTCTTTTCTTATTGTTGTCTTCGTTTCTTATTTTTGTTCTTAGTTGTTTATTTTTAAAGATGCTTTTAAATTGGACTTCATTAATGGCACTTATGCAATTAATCTTGTTGCCTAGGTTAGACAATTTTAGAGAAGTGAATAAGAAGAAAGAGAAAGGGGTGGCGGCTCAAATCAGAGTCTGCACACCAGATTACCATCGCTTTATTTTGTTCTTCAATCTTCATAAAATCAATATTATCTCAAACTAGTAATTCCATTATATGTAGATTGAAACTTTCCCAACACATATGCATCTGTCTTTAGTTGGTTTTGCATGTTCCTTTACCGTTTGGAAAGGGGGAATCATAAGTGCCCCCTATGGTCATACTGTTGATAACCTGTTACCTCTCTGCAAATTAATCTGCAGAAAATATCTTACCTTCATAGCCACATGATACACCCTGTGAGTTGTTGGTAAAATGTGTGGTTCTTTCTTGAGTTTTTCATCTGTTTAAGCGGTTCTGTGGGGTCTTCCTCCATATAATATCAATACATTCTTCACATGAAACGATAATATAATTAATCATGTGAAGGTTGATGATAGTACACTGCATAAGACAGCAAAGTACCAACAAAACATCTTCTACGTAATCATAGCAAGTGTTCTGTGATATTTGCCCATCCATTCTCAAAAAATTCTTGGGTCATTTGGAATTAGGAAAAAATTTGGACCTCCTCTAGTGTTGCTTCATCTTAACATATTGCTGCTCATCTGCCAGTTTTCAACAAAGATTGATGTATGAATTCTCATATGATATGTTTGTTAGTTGAGTAAAGAATAAAAGGAAGGTTTTCATCATATCAGGTGTTTCTGAATCTTGGATAAGCTTCATTGATCACCTGTAACGAATTTTCCAGAATCAAAGAACCAACTCCTGCTGTAGCCGACCCCGTCTAGTATGGGAAAAGGCTTAGTTGTTGTTGTTGTTGTTTGTTGAAAGAACCAACTCCTGCACCACAAGGGGCATATCAACTGAGGGTTTGGGCGTAATGGTAGGTCAGCTGTTCAATAGCAGGTCCGCATGCAGGCAGTCTACTTTACTTCATCTTGGGTGTAAGAAATAGAACCTATTCCTTGACATTGCTATCAATCCAGAAGAAATGTTGCCTATAAATAACAGATCATGATGCTAGTTTTGATCCATCTAATAAACGAGCACATGGGATTAATTTTGTTTTGGTTATTTCATGCTTCTAAATGTTTGTTCAATGATATGATTTTGGTTATCTCTGATATGCATCAATAATAAGGAATTGAGATATTATTCTCTGTTTGATGTTCAGTGTGTGTTTCTCTCTGTATATATGTAAGGTACTGTCCTTGTCAGGTGAGGGGCTCCACCAGGTGACAAGGACGGCACCTTGCTGGCAATGGGATGGCAGTTATTCAGGAATGAGGACCTTATCATTCCATATATATATGTGTGTGTGTGTGTGTGTGTGTGCATGCATGTATAGGGAAAGAGTTCCACATATGTATGTATGTGAGTGTGTGTGCAGCAATGTTTTGAAGTACACAAAAAGATCTCAGAAAATGAAGCATGTAGTCTAACCATGTAAATGATCTTCCAGTGACCCCAAAGGCATAAACTCATAAAGTAGGAGGCGTTGATCTCCATCAGCGCAATAACCGACCAAATTGACAAGGTTAGGATGATGCAAAAGGCTGAGCATCAGAACCTCCACTAGAAATTCCCTGTTTCCTTGTAGACCATTTCTGTCAAGCTGTTTCACAGCAACCACCTGCAATGTTCACAACACCCACGAAGTGGCTCGAATAACTTATCAATCACCATATTGTAAGTTACAAAATGCACTAAAGCAAACAAATATCACAAAACACTCTGTCAAGTATTCTTGATTTGCCGACTATTAGCAGCATTTCTCTTACACACTGACATGTTACAGAAGTTCCGAAACACAAAAAAAGGTGGGAAAAGATAGATAATTGAACCTGCCCTGTTCTCTCCAATCGGCCCTTGTAGACACGGCCGAAACCGCCCTCTCCAAGAAGACATTCCTCCCTAAAGTTCTTGGTTGCCGCTGCAAGCTCTCTGAACGTAAATGTCTGTGCAGCAATATGCTCGGATGATCCATCCTTTACTGTAGAAGTTTCCTTCTTTGAATCGATGCCACTCCTTGATTTATATCTACCTGCGTCCCAGCTCAAATCAATACAATACCAATGTCAGTCAGTCGGGCGCATCATGACACATCAAACATAAAAGTCTCAGTTTAAAGTTCGGTCAGATTCTTCTAATTCGCATCAACAAGCACAGGTTTCCACATTTGGCAATATCCCGTGGGATTCTACTCAAATGTCTCTCTCCTTCAATATTTAACAAGCAAAACTCCCCACAACATTCATTAAAGAGAAAACTCGAAGACTAAAACTGTACCAATAAACGAATTATGCCTCCGAATACAGATTTAATGAAGCTGGCTTACTAGATTAAAGTGATAAATAGGAGGGAAAAAACAAATATTGCATAATTCTCTCTGTAATAAACGCAGATACCATAAACACAAAATCTAATTAGTTAACAAGAAACGGTAAGAGGAACCAACGAAAAAGGAGATGAATGAATCCAAACTATAATTCCCACCAAATTAGCCTGACCTGAGGCCATTCTGCTGATATGAGAACCAGCTGAGGTCGGCCCATCTTTCCTAAAACCATCTTTCTTTCCATCTTCCTTCGTGGATCCAAAGCAAGAGAAGCAATCCATCATCAAATCCACATGAAAGACTAACAGTCCCAGGTAATTCTACTAAAAAAGAAACCAACACCCAGATCACTAAATCCCATAACACCCACAGAAATCCCACTTTCCTATTAGGTTTTTCTCACTCTTCCCTACACCCACATCATTCCTCGAAGAATCAAAAGACCCTTTTTTCCCCTCACTCCTCGTCTCCAGATCCAACAACACAAGCTTCACCTTTATTTCCTCACATTCTCCACAAAGATGGTGGGAGGACTACACACAATAGTCACATCTCTCTCTCTCTCTCTCTCTCTCTCTCTCTCTCTCTCTCTCTCTCTCTCTCTCTCTCTCTCTCTCTTACAGATCACAGCTCAGAAGAAAAGCACTCGAGGAATTGCTGCCCGGAAAGAGATGAGGATGTTAGAGAATATAAATCTGCAAGACATCATAAGCGTGTCAAATTACGACAATACCCCTATGTGGTATGACACTGTAAATCTGCAGAGCGTGAGAATATGTAACATTAGATCGGCATCTATGCTTAATGTCATATCTCCTTCGGGTCACAGAACATAGCAACAGGTTTGACCATATGTACTATGGGCTCATAGATTTCATGGATAGTGAAGAGTCAAAACTTTCCTGCCTTTGGTGCTTGACAAAATGGGGCTGGCTAAGCCAAGGACGCCTGCTTGTCTGTCAATGGCTCCCACGATCTGCGCAGGGGCAGCAGGCGCCTACTAGTGAAAGACAGGGAACGAGGGACGGTTCTGCATACAACACACTGTTTTTCACGTCTTCGACTGTAGAAAACCAAGAGTTTTTCGCTGCTGAAAAGAGGACGGTAATATTGAGGACGGTTTTCTTTTATTCTCTTTTTTTTTTCCTTGAGGGACGGCTGAAGCCTAACACATATGAACCCTGTGGGGGTCGAACTTTCCACCAACAGCAACAGCATCAAAGCACCCTGTCAATTGTGCTAACTCTATGGGTGTGACGACCAACTGTGTTCACTGTTGGATTCTAGTTCAGAACTGCTAATTTTGGTTCTTGAATATTTTAGAGAACAAAACCATGCTATGGCCAGAACTGAACCATCGGTTCCGGTTTGTTCGGTTCTAAACCACGATTCTACTTATTTATAGATTTTTTATGCCATCAAATTATTTTGATCTACGATCCATAGTTTATATTTATGAAGTTATAAAACTCATATATATAAACTTGACAAGATTTAAATTCGTATAAGTATATAAACTTTATATATATTTACATTATATATAATATTATAAAACTCATGTAGATAAGTTTATAAAGATTTATATCTACATGTATATAAACTTTATATATATAAATAATGGTTTGGTTAAATTCGGTTTCAAGTGTACCAAATCACTGAGTCTTTTTCCTGCTAGAACCTAACTGATTGAACCGCTAGACATCTAGAATTTAATCAAACTGTCAGTTTGGTTCGATTTGATTTTGGTGATTCCATGAACATCCCTAAGCACACCCATCTTATTTCCACCCAAAGTGACAAAAGAGTTTTGTCACGTTTGGATTGGTATGCTCTTGACACGAACACAAACACAAACACAAAAAGCAGGTAGAGTCAGGGCCGACCATTCCTCTCCCGAACACGAACTCACCTGACCCATCAAACCCGATTTGCCATCTCTACTGTCATACTATGCTCTGAGTGCGTGCGAGTGACAGTATTGGTACGTTGAGTCAAACACTAAGGTTGCTTGGAAAAAAAAATTGGGTGGTACCACAGTTGTGGGGCAAAGAACGAGGCACATCAAACACCTAAGTTTTTGAAATATAAAATATTGAAAAAATGGCGAAGATTGAAAATTAAATATTTTCTCATCAGCAGAAGCCGTCGGAGCCCCTCCCCGTGGCTTTTATAGTTCAACCATACGGACAAGAAGGGAGTGGCATTCTCGCTATTCTCTTTAAAACCAGAGGCGGTTCTACAATCGCGTTAAGACCGTCTCACAGAAATACCCAAACTTAGACACGAAACAATTGCATGTAATTAACCCGAAATACCCATCTTAACAAAGCGGTTTTAAATTATTAAGAGGTTGTTAGTAAAGACAATCCCCAGGTCTCTTCAGATATTTACGAAAATACCACTGGTCGGTACTTTATAGCATGCAAGCCCTATTCCTAAAATCTAAGGGAGCCTTGGTCCTTCTAGGGTGTTTGATTCCAAGGCCGACGGAGCTAAAAGCTCCGGAAGCACTTTTTACTGCATGTCGATGCTTGCGTTTGATTATGAAAGAAACCTAGATATGTAGTTTCTAGGGTTCGCATTCTAGTTTGCCAGATTAATTGTGTGTGTTTTGTTTAGATTTTTAAATAAGACTGATTTATGAACTAAGTAGACCATAGTTGATTCAACTCGCGATATGAGTTGATGGTATAGAAGAGGAGCTCATGAAGTAGCTTGATAAGGTAATGTGAGCCAAAAAAGACATTAGTGGGGAAATGGGATTCGTTGGAACGCTTACGTTAGACATGTCTGGTTCCAAACCAGCCCGGCAGTTCCAACTGGGACTGAACTAGGTCAGGAACTGGGTCCAAAATCAAGAACCATCCAGTTCAGTTCCAAACAAATTAGGAGTGACACCTCAAACAGAGGATAAAATGAGAGAATATCATTTAAGAGGGTTTGGAAATATAGAAAATCAAAAGAAGAACATGTAAAAAGACTTTGAAAAACTAAATTTTGAAAGTATTAAAAGAGGTAAAGGACGACCACAAAAGTGTTAGAAAGAAACAATAAAGAATGATCTAGCTTATTATCAATTAACTGCCAATGTGACACATGATAAGGTTCTGTGGAAACAAAAAATCAATATAGCCGACCCCATATAGTATGGGAAAAGGCGTAGTTGTTGTTGTTGTACCTTCTATTTTTTTTTTTTTTTTTTGCTAATTTCAGGTGGTTTCATACTCAAACTGAAAGCGGCTCCAGGTCGATTCAATTACGGTTCCATAGCTACCATGTCTAGTTTATGTGAAAAAATGATCCCAAAAGGGATAGCAACGGGGTGGGTTTTTTCCCACTCAGAACTGGACCTGCAGAAAATTGTTTAGAAGTGAATCTGTCATCACCTGCCTCACTGATTGTTGGGTCTAGAACTAGCACCCATCCCATACTATTTATAAACCTTATTGTTATACAAAAACATTTAATAAAATTGAATATATTTACTAAACAACTACACTTAACTCTTTATGGAAAGTTATTTGTTAAGCCTTATATATGTATATATATATATATAGTGGTCCGTGCTCAATTTACATTCAAACATGTTCACCGTTTGATCACCACGATTAATGGTAAACATTTAAATCTTAAAAAGTAAGTATGTCATTGTACTTTTAGTACTTGCATTTGATGCATAACAATATACTTTATTTTGTATTTCAAATCTTTATTCTTGATCATCATGATCTAACGATGAAGATGTTTGAGAAGATTTAATTACTTAATGGATTGAGCATATACCACTATTTTTCTCTCTCTCTCTCTCTCTCTCTCTCTCTCTCTCTATATATATATATATATATATATATATATATATATATATATATATATATATATATATATATTGCAGAATGTGTTGACCCTTAACTCTGTCCTCAGTCAATGCAATGCAGGTTTAGTACCTGTGGGTCGAGTGTGATTACTATCCTTTTACCATTCTCGATGAGAATAATCCTTATGTTTTTGGCTTAATCTGACCCAGTACAAAATACATTACGCCATCCTTTAGAGTCAACTAGTGAATGTATGTTCCGCTCGAGCTTAGTGAGCTAGAGTCTACAATACACCATACTCGACTAAATCTTTTTGAGTTCGAGTTGACCAACACTCGGCTGGAGAAGCTTGTGAGCCAGCTTTATAAGATTTAAATATAACATTTACTTAAATCTTAAAAGTTCTAATGGTTTATGTATTAGGGTCAACCCACATTCAGAAAGACATGTGTGGTGTTTGTTCGTGTATTAAACTTAAAGGTTAGAAATTTTCATGTTCAGTAGAACTCGTTCAGGTTCAAGCTCAATAAGTCGACCTTAATCAAGTCAGTCATAGTGGCATTGGGCTCAGACGAGCGTAGTGAGCCAAATTCAAGTTTTTTATCACACAACTCGAGCTTGGGTTCGAGCCAAAAGTCCGAATCTTGAGTGTGCTCGAGCCAAGCATTTTCTTAACGAGTCGAATTGAATTTGCTCGTACTCGAGCTCAGCTTGCTTACACCAGGAAGTTACGACTCTTATTCGGCTTGTTTACCAGCTCCCCTTTAACAAGCTAATCGTGTTGGGTAAAGACTTGGATGCCAACCCATGAAGGTGCCTACGAGCCCATGGGCCTACCCGAGTCTGATTTGGATCCAGATTCAACACGAGATCTTCACGTGAACCTGATGCATTCAGGTTTTGCATGTGGGTGTTTATATTTGGATCTGGTCCGACAAATAATTAGATGGATCCATTAACGACCGTTTCGTGACGGAGTCCGTGGGCACCAGAATTCAAGAGCTGTATGCTTCCTAAGTGACTATTTCCACGATCCATCGCTACCATACATCGAACCGTTTCAAGTTTTTGTTGTAAAGTTAAATGCATCTCGTGGGAGTCGAACCCCCCACCAACCACAGGTTCCAGTTTCGGGCCGATTTCTGAATATCATGAATTGTAACAGAACCGGAGGATCTTCAGTTCAGTTGGCAATGTGATTTCAGTTCAAACCGACTATGTTTAGTTTAACTGTTATAAACAAAAAAATGAAATAAAACGATCATTAATGGGTGATCATGTTATTTTCTCGGCCAAGTGGATGGCCCTAAATGGTGCTCCCTCGTTTTATATATATATATATATATATAAGGAGACAGGAAACCTCATATATAAATTAAAATAAAATTCAATTATCTATTTTGAGTATTAATGAATGATTTAAATATTCAAATTAAAATGCCAAAAGATGGATGCGTACTTGTTTAAAGTGTACTTTATTTATATTTACATGTTTTGCTATTTGAATTCAAATTTCGATAATCCATCCATCCAAGATACATGATTTATATTTGTTTGGATTTATATACAAGGTTATCTCTCTATAGAGAGAGTAGGCTTGTCACATGTGGTTAGGATCCTATTTTCTACTTGTGTGAGTGATTAGATCTTGCTACTACTAATGTTGCTCACTCATACCACCTATTATTTTTTTAGGGCATAAGTATAATTATAATGTTCTTTGCTATTTTTTAAGACACTTAATTTTTTAAATTATACTTATGCTACCAAAAAGCAAAAAATGAACATGTCAGAAATGGGTCGGGTGAAATTTTCTTATCTCTCTCTATATATAGAGGGAGAAAAGAAAATTGAATACTAACATACTCATGGATGGTAATATGCACCCACGCCCAGGTACCTAACCCAATTCAACCCGGTGGGGGCTAATACGAGGCAGATCGGTTGCAACCATCATGCAGGGTGGGACAGAGTCAGGTTTGGCATATTTTTAAACATTGAGTAAAGTAATGAAGATATTTTAACTTTTAAATAAAGCAATAAGCTTATTTACCGACATTAACATTGTTAACATTAAAAGTTCATCTTCGGTGCCTGGTGCGTTGCGCCGGGTCTTGCAAAAGTAGCCCGACACAATCTAGGTGAGGCCCGATTGGACTCGGACACGAATCAAAACCGACCCGAAATATAATACGTACATTATAATCTATGTTAGAAAAACGTTTAGGTTTACAAATAGTCCCACGGGTGCCGACCCCTGTGCAAGGGGACAAAGCATAGACCCAAAGCACGTCCATTAACGCCTTAGATGTTTTATATGGGCTTGTTTCAGAATCTTGAAAGGCAGTTTCTCCAAGCACAATCAAGTACCAAAAGGAACACAAACATAATTGCATTAGCTACCGTGAAGAATTTGATTTTATAAAGTTGCATAAGATGGTGGTCAGACTTGAAATCAACATTAATGAAGTACATGACGTCTTTGTTATTGTGGTTAAAAGTAAGACTTAAAATTAACATTAGTCAAGTTTTGTTAGAGTAAAACTTAAAATCGATATTAGTAAAGAATATAATATTATTGATAGTAAATGAGCTCAACTTGATAGAGCATGTTGGTTTCAAACTAGTCCGGTAGTTTTAATCAGAAAAAACTTAACCAATAACCAGTTGAAATAGGAACGAGTGAAATGAGAACAAGTGCAAAATCGGAGACAATCCAATTCGGTTTCGGTTTCACTTTTCATGAATCCAGAACTGATGGTTCCAGTATTTAAAAAAAAATCTTATACTTACATTTTTTAAATAATTTTAACCGCCTTAGAATGGTTCCGAATCCGTAATCAGGATCCACCTTTACGGTTTCAGGTTTCGGGCACAAAACCAAAGACCATCCAATTCGGTTATGATTTCACCTTTCATCAAACCAGAACTGACGGTTCTCATATTTCTTTTTAATTGTTTCTTATATTTTATTTTTAAATAATTTTAACCGGCTTCGAGTTGTTCCCGAACCATAACTGGAATCGACCTTGGGCCACCTGGTCAGGCTCTCGACTCATGAGCGTAAGTTCAACTCCTGAGCATGCATGCTCGTCTTTGACCTCTCATTATAACCAAAAGAAAGTTTTAAAAAATGGCCTTTTCATGTGCCTTAAATACCATCGAATTATCTTACTTTGGAATATCAATTGAAAGATGGTATTTAACAAGTTTGTACGGGATGAACAAAGATGGACACACTCTGTTCGTGCTTGGCTCGGATGGTTGAACCAATCGAACAAGAACAAGGCTGGGGACGAACAAAATTGAGCTGAATTATGAGTAACTTGCTTCCTTTAGCAGTCCCACAAGTTGTTGAGCATAAATACCAAAACTTAATTTTGTTTAAGGAAGTGCATAAGAAGTGAGATTGGTTAAGGTTTTAGGATTGATATACGCAACCCCTCTTTACTATACACACATCCCTTTTTTGTCACTTTTCTCAATATAATCACGATCGTTTTAATAATTACAAAAATGAACATGACATTCTCTCTCCTCACAAATATGCTTCTAACCCTCATTTTCGGCCATTCTTTCTTATATTTTGCACTCTCCACTCATTCCAGCTAACTATTATTCGATTTACAATCTTTTTCAGTAAAAGAATGGATCAAAATACATCAAAAAATAAAAAACAAAGAATTAAATGAAAGAAAAAAGAAAAAGAGAAACAAATAAAAAGAGGATAAAGAAGGCCAATTCGAAGAGGATTCGTCGATTTATCGATTTATGTTGTTGATTTCATTTTACTTTTTCTATTTTTTAGTTGTTTTGAGTGATTTTTTATTAAAATTGAAAACGAAAAACTAGTGTATCGTGACAGAAGAGATGTGACTGGGTATACATGCTTGAGCTGCATCTCTTCTATCAGGATACTCTAGTTCTTCATTTTTTATTTTTTCTATATGTTTTTTCATTAATTTTTAATTCTTGATTCTTGTGATTGTTGTTTTCGTATTTTTTTAGTTACGTCTCTTCTTCTTATTGATTTTATTTTTAGTTTTATTTTTGTTTTTTCTATCTTTTTTCAATGAGATTCGTAAGAATACGCATTGAGTTGCGAAGAAGACAACAACACTCACTGAAATCTATGTTGCCGGAACAAAAGATTCCATGAGATATACTTTTGCTCGAATTAAGTGAGAGAGGAGAGAAATGTTAGGAAGAAAAAGTGGGAAGGAAGAGTATTTATATGAAAGATAATTTTGGTATTTAATGAAAAAGAAGTGAAAGGCCTACCTTATCATGTGGCGAGGAAACTCTGGCAAATCTGCACAAGGAGAAGTAGCTCACCTGTCTATTGAAGCGACCAAGGTCGTGAGTTCGATATCCCATGGATTACATGTGGCTTTAGCCTCCCATCGTCCGATTGTGGAAAGAAAGAAAGAAAGGAAGAAAGAACGGGACCTCATGTGATGGCAGCATCTTCGAGTTAAATTTAGGTTTGGATCAACTAACCAAATTAGGTTTGGATTTTTGAAAAGCTGGAGCAGCAGCTTATAACGAAGACGTTGCTTCGCTCTCCGAGAGACTCTCCCTCGATCGGCCGACGCACTAGTGAGCACCATAATCGTTTTTTCAGTTTCTCTTCAACACCTACGTTCGTAAGTCGATTGCTGCGTTTCGTAGTCTCTGTCTTCGTCGTTGCCATCACCACAATCATCTCTGTGTGGAAGTCAGTGGCGGATCAAACATTGAGGCGAAGTGGGGTGGTCGCCCCACCTAAAAATCAGAAAACCAAGAAAAAAGTTACAGGGGACGATTGAATCCATGAACACTATACATAATTTGCCGCCCCACGGTGAAAGTGGATACTATAATGGAGTATCATTCCATCGGAGTATTAGGTTAGTACTTGACCTACATCAGTCAAGTATTTGTTCAAATTTGTTGACCATTTTCTTCTTGTGTCAACAATCATATGGATCTTTGGAGTCTTTTGCAGGAATTTCATGATTCAAGGTGGTGATCCAACAGATCTGGCAAACCTTTTAAGGATGAGTTCAACTCAATATTGGCTCACTCAGAGAATGGAATCGTCAGCATGGCAAATAGTGGACCTCATACAAATGGTTCCCAATTTTTCATATTGTACAAGTTTGCCAAGCATCTAAATGGAAAACTTACCGTATTTGGTAGAGTTGTAGGTGGATTAATCACTCTTGCTGCGATGGAGAAGGTTCCTGTTGATGATGATGATCGTCCTTTGGTAAGGTGGCTTCTGAATATTTTATTACAGTCATGAGTTGGTGTATGCATCCCATTGTGGTGCTTGGTATTCCTTATGGTTTGAAACAGTTCTGCATATGGGTTTTTGTATCATTCTTGAACTTTGCCTGAAATTTCTGGAGTGGTTATGAATATATCTGACCTCAGACAGGTATAAGTTGGGGGATGTTTACGTGTGTAAGGAATTGTCATTCATAGACCTTATTTGGCCTCAAAGACTGGGACATACTCAGACACATCCACACAGTGATATATATCATATAAATGTCCCTGTGTGCGTGCACGTGTGCATGTGTATATATACAGAAGCACGCATACATGAGATGTAAAGAAAATTGTGGGGGAAAACATTGTATTTTGCACCTCCCAATCAGGAGAAAGTTGGATGAATTGATTATCCTGTCATATCCTTTTATGCAACTAAGCTGCCTAGCTGCATTGTGAGAAGATTACACAGTATGACCTTGTGACAGTAGATTCTGAGATAGAAGACAGAAGGAGACGCTAAGGCGCAACGTTGTCCGTGCAACGGTAAGGCTTGCAATGTAGAAAGGTTTAGTAGATTCTAAGGCACTTGAATATATGTTCTCAAATAGATTGAATCAGCAAGGGAAATATGCAAACAACTCGTTTGTAAAGAACACGTTTTTTTTCTTATTATTTCTTGACGATATTTTACTTCTCTCTGTGGTAGCTAAGGTTGTCATTCAATTCTGAGTCATCAACTGCCATTGTTTCTGTGGTTAGGTATTTATGCTCATTAGAATCCATTCTTCTTTGTGGTTTTTGTTAAAACGTATTTTCGGGTGGCCATTGTTCTTCTTGAACGTCTGTAGAGACAATGGATTGAACTAGAAGTTCACAAATCATTAGCTTAAGTTTTGTGATAAAACTGTGATAATCGACATGAAAAAGGTGTTAAAGACTATTACTTTAGTTATTGTTGACAGAGTGTAAGTGCAAATATTTTGTGGATCTGTTACTTATAAGTAACTGAGTAGTCTTTGAGATCTGTTGAGAACACACGCTTGGCTGCAAATGATTCTAATCTTGTTGAATTTATCTGCAGGCGGACGTCATCATTACATGCATTCTGATGTTCATATTGCTACTTTGTATGTATGAATATAAGCTCTCTCTCTCGCTCTCGCTCTCTTTCTACGGTTTTATTGCCCTGATGTGTGTTTGTGGCCTCAAACCTTTTGATGATGTTCCTGCAGGAAGATATAGAGATACTTAGTGTAACAGTGTTTGTGAATCCTTATACTGAACCAGATGAAGAGAGGCATCCTGTTGCGGAAGCCGTTAATGAAGAAAAAGTGAGCTCAAATTGCCGTGCATAGTTTCGAATCTTTTCCTGTTTTCTTCAACAAAAATCTTTGACCTCAAAGCTGGAAACATCTTTCTAGTGTTTCGAATTGCTGGTTCACTTACAGACTTGCATGTTAAAGATATTAGACCTAAACAATAGCGCTGAACATGCTTGATTGATTTGTGAGATGGATCAACTTCTACTCCATGTTAGCACCCATGATAAACGAACCCCTGACCTGTTAGAGGCTTTTCCTTTTTTCTCTTTTCCTTATTACCAAGATGGGTTAGGTAGACCCTAAGAGTCACAGAAATATCTGCATCTGTAATTATTTGCAGAGAAGATCATGAAGCCATAGGTTTTTCTATACTATACTAATCCCTCCTAGTAAAGGCCTAGCTCTATAAGTTCCTTGTCTTTACTTTTTCGTACTTTTTCTTCATAGTGAGGCTGAAGTTCAAAGCACGCATGTGCTCCTCCAGGAATCGAACTTGCATACCTGCGAGTGGGCATCAACGTGAGTTAACGCTCTAAGTGCATGAGTTTTCTCTTTTGATTGGCATGGCTGGTTCCAGTTAGCTTGGAGACTGGTCGTGAGTCTGTTTTAGCTACCGTTTTGGAACTGTCAGTTTTGGGGTGATTTTAGTTTGAGTCTGGAATTGGTAGAAGTATTAAAAACTAAAAATAAAGAAAAAAAAATATCCGAACCGGCAGTTGCAATTTTACAAAAGATAAAACCGGACCTTGTGGTTCCTGCTTCTGGTTTTGGTTTTACCGGTTCCTGACTTTGTTTGGGTTCGGTTGAAACCATCGGGTCAGTTAGGAACCTTCCGTGTCTATGCTGGGGTTAGGGTGATCCTACCATATGTTTACCCAAGTACCAAACTTTTGACCAACTTGCAGCATGAGTCGACCCTATACCCGGTTGTTCTCTCTCTCTCTCTCTCTCTCTCTCTCTCTCTATATATATATATATATATATATATATATATATAACCTTCCTTGCTTATTAGCAAACTTGAACAGAAGCTGGAGCTCATTCGAGTAGCTTGATTCGAAGTGACACGGAAACTACCTCCTTGCAAACACGACTGAGTCGACCTCCAGTCCAGGTATGGCAACGGAACGGGTTTTCACTCCAGTCACTCGCCTCATCCCGTAGGTCTTGAGAGAATAAACCCGCACACATCCCTCACCCTTTTGTTACAAGCCGAACCCATCCAGTTTCACTTAAACCAATAAAAATATTTTTAAGAAAAAATCAATTAATATTATATATTTTACATAAAATATAATGTTTTTATGATTTTATATTTATAGAATAGAAAGAGAGAGGTGAAGCAGATAAGTTTACCCTAAATCCAACCCGCCTTGCCTACGTCTTTCTTCCCTTGCCCGCCCCACAGCGAGAAGTTCTTTCCCTGAGAATTCACCCCAAGTGGGAGGCGGGTAGGAATTACCATCCCTAAGTCCAGTCTGAATAGTCGGATCTGGTCAAGATCCAGGTAGTTGCAGTGCCACATTATCCTAATAAAGGTTGTGAACCCAGTGACGGATGATTTCTAGTACGTTAAATACAAAAACCAAAAGCCATTAATTGGGATCGGCTGCACGGATTCTTAGTTGCCGTAGAGCTCGATCCATGCTAAATGACAACCTCTAACTCAAGAAATAATTAACTAATTAATGAATTAAATAGATATAGACAGCGGACTAATGTGTGATCCACATACCAGTTACTTACCTTCGTTTCTTCCTTGAGAATAAGACAACCAGTTTCCTTCAGCTCCAAAACCAAACTCAAATTTCAAGGCAACACGATCCTCTGGAACCCTTACGCTCACGAAATGCTGCTCAAAGTGCAACGGTAAACAGTGTTGAATTGATCACTCGTGTAGACAATATACATGACAAAATCCAGCATGATAACACAACCAGCATACCTGGCTTCAGCCTCTTCATTTTAACCAAAAAGAAAAAATTATTATGCAGGCAATCTGAAGTGCATACTGCAGTATGTATCTCTTTCCTGACACCATATTTTCATGCATCCCACCCCAACCAAAACCAAGCCTTTTCCACACTAATTGGGATCAACTACATGGATTCTTAGTCGCTATTCAGCTCGATCTGCATCGTGTTAGAATAAATATTCTGGCAAAGTTTTGATTTGGAACATCTAAGAACACCACGGAAAGCTCAAAAATTACAATAATACTACAAATGCAAAGAGCACGTGCCCTTATTTGCCTTCTTCTTCTTCAGAATCTGACTTTGCAAAGACCGGCTCCGGCTGAGTTTGTGCATATGCTGGTGCAATGAACTTAGGATCCTTTGCAGCAACATCTGCATACTTGAGTATAGCCTCCCTTGGATCTTCCTCCATCCACGTTTCCTTGATCATCCCCCCTTCCTGCAATTAACTTTGCATTACTTCAACAAGTCATCAAATATTGAGGGGTAAGGAGCAATCGAGGTTCTCTATACCTTGAGAAGATACTGGGTCAGCAAGCTTCCTTTAGTTGAACCAACTCTCCCACCAAAACCAGGACCTGTGACAGGTAAGTCAGGTTTTTGCGACTTCAATGGATCTTTCAATATCTTCTCGCGCTGCCGTTTCCTGCTCAGCTGGTCTCTGAACAGGGGTAGAGCATGAGGATTGTGTATAATAGGCTTTGCCTCAAAGTCATCGATGGACTTCTTCCTAGGTGCACGTGAAACACAAACAAGAGCTCCTCTCTCACTGAAGGAAGGATCATACAAGATATGTGTCCCTCCCTCCTTTTTGTCCCCAACTGTAGCAAAGACCTTCGGCAAAGACACCAATATAATTAGAACAGATAGAAGTCCAATGCTTACAGACAACAGAAGAAACTAAAATAGACTGTAAGAGGCTTTTAACACTGAAACAAATGAAAGTTGAATAGAAACCGTGGACGCAGCAAGAAAGTAGAAAATATGCTACACAGACCTGATTGAGTTTTGGATGCCAGGCACACCGCACGACGCTGCATGTAGGAGATATTCCTACTTTAGAAACAAGCTCAAGCTTTTTTACATCGTAGAAGCATAACATACTTCCGCTGTCTCCATCTTTCTCAACCGAGGTTCCCGTGAAAAATAATTCTTCATCAGGACTGAACTCTGCGTTTGTCTGTGCATAATGATTGGGCAATTCTTCAAAAACACGAACGGGCTTCTTAAATTGTCGCAGATCCCAAACCTGACCACATTATGTCACAAAACTTGCATAAGATTTCCTTCACTGTATCAGTTACAATTTCTGAAGAGATGCAACTATGGTTTTTCCTAATACTCGGCTTGCAAAAGGCTGCTAAACTAGTACGTAGCTAACCTGAACAACCACATCACCTAATCTACGCTAACCTTCCTATTTCTACCTTTGCCACATGGATGCAAGGTAAAGCAAATAGATTACCCTTAGAGTATCATCAGTACTTCTCGAAAGAAGCATCTGTCCATCTGAAGAGAATTTCAGTCCCGTTATGTCATCGCTATGAGCCTTCTCAACATATGCATCTGGTCTGCTACCCCAGCCAGGCTTCAGGTTCCATATCTGCCCAAACACGTAGCAAATGAGATGGATTATAGAATTTATTCTATTAGAACAAATTCTTTTCGCATAGAAGCTTACAAAAAGAGTGCACAATCCATGAGATAAAAGGTGGTGCACGACACACTTACTTGTATGGAACCATCACCAATGCCGCCAATGATACATTTCCCTTCAGGGTCCCATGCACAAGTAGTCACTGGAACTCGTCCTGGCCTTGCAAGTTTAGGTTTGACAACCTATTATCAGAAAAGAAAAGTTGGTTTAGCTACTTTGCGTTTCCTCCAAGGCATAATACCGGCAGTCAATGACTTGTGCATGATTTTTATTTATTGTTGACATGCATCAACAGATATGTCCTAAAATAAGTTAACATTGTCATTAGCTACTGCAGAACCAACTAATTTTCTTCTATGCAGCAATTTAAGCCAAAGGCCTCGATGTGGTGAATCTGGTGATTAATGCAGCTTCAGGGTTTGATGGAATAAGTGATTCCTTCGATGAATCCCAGAAGGCCATTTTTCTGCCAATCCTACTCCTAAAGAGCATGATTTTTATTTATTGTTGACATGCATCGACAGATATGTCCTAAAATAAGTTAACATTGTCATTAGCTACTGCAGAACCAACTAATTTTCTTCTATGCAGCAATTTAAGCCAAAGGCCTCGATGTGGTGATTACGTAGTGACCCATCCTCTGATGATGTTAAAATTGTCTCTTTAGTTTTTGGATGCCACTCTCCACATGTCAATCCAGATATGTGGCCCTTGGTATTCTTTAGATCACGAATATACATGTCTCCCTTCACAAACTCTCCAAGAGTAAGCCCATCACGATCATAAATCTGTGACAAAAGGAAGACAGGCATGGTCAATGGAAAAGCAATAAAGCATAAAAAGCATAAAGCATAAAAGAAATTAACAGATAACGATGCCATGTGATGTGCTACCTTTGCTTGAGCTGATCCAGTGACACACAGAAAGCGATCTGCAGTTGGACTCCAGCTTAGATTGCGAACTTGATGACCTTCAAATGGCTCCAGTTGTCGAAATGATTGCAAACGAGAATTCATTCCTTGAAAGTCATACTAAATGTGTTCCAACAATAACCGATGTTTCAAATTTTCTTCAATGAAAATAAGAAAAAGAGAAGAGGCGAATTCGGTGGCACTATCAAAATTGACAATTTGTTAGCTTCCCTTCAAACCCTAAAATATCAAGGATTGAACAAACCAACAATTTCATAAGAGCAATAGCACAATTCTTTGAACCATACCCTAGTGTGCCCCTTCAGAACGATTTCGTTACTCATTGGAATCCTGTACAAGCTATCCCCTTCTCCATCCGAATCACTATTGCCTGAATCAGAATCCTGCACGTCAGGAGACGGCCTTGGAGGGCCGATCATCACCCCATCGTCCTCATAATCGCCGCCTAATTCCGCCCCGTTCTCCGGCCGCACTCCGTCACCGGGCTCGGCGTCTCCCGCATCGCGGACTAAACTAGGATTTGTCGGTACGGCTGAGTTAGGGACTTGGGATTCGTGGGAGAGATTGAGGTTAGGGAGACCGTCGTTTTGGAGCCAGCCCTTCTTGCCGGAGAGGGAGGGCAGTTGAACAGCAGCGGAGCGGCGGGTAGCGGAGTGCAGGGACTCTAGGGAGGCTTGCTGCTTGGTTTGCTTGCCGAAAGAAAGAGGAAAGTGGGCCCTCATCCCTTCGAACATCTCGCCATCGTCTTCTCCCGCCATCTTCCTCGTTGCTTTCTTCCTGGCTTAGAGGGAAACCTCTCCTATATCGGCCTCGAAATGGATTGGGTCCTTCGGCCCGATCTAAGGTACGAAAGAAATCAAGGGGTGGCAAATCGGGTCGGGTAAGTTCTGATCGGTGTTAAAATGCAGGCTGACTCGGACCCGCACCGAATTTTATTTGGATCCTCAGACACCCTTTCCTCTCTTTCTTTCTAGATTTAAATTTCAAGTAACATCCATGATCAAATATGGACGGTTGAGATTTGTTTGGGTAAATGTGATAACATATATGTATATATAATCTATATCTACATGTAGATTTGAGCATTCATGGGCGTGCACATATATGAAAAGTGTAGTAAAAATGATAAATACATAATGTCTTTCAATGTATAATCTTTTATAAACATCTATATCATTAGATTTTAAGGTCAATTCTAGACATTTTAACTAAAAGTACCGTTATACTTTTATATGTGCATTAAAGTATTTCAAATCTCGAAGATCGTCATGTATGTGACAAGGATTATGCCTTGTTGGGACTATCTATGATCGTTCATTATCATATATGCATATAAGTGAAAATATATGCTATACATATGTGTATATACTCTTTATACAACTATATGTATAAGTATATATACATTGTGTATATGTTATATATTTATATTATATATACATGTATTTGTGTATGTATATATTTCTTACTGGATCAGATTGGGTCAACCAGTATCCGACCCGAGGTGTCTCACCCAGACTTGGACGCGACTCGCGGTTCAGGTCGATGAATTCAAGATTGGGTGATCTATTTAAGATTGCCATCTTCTAGCTGTATTATACATGTGAAGCTGTTGATACATTGATGGTGTACTTGATTGTTTCGGTCTTTGGAGAACCCAACATCAATTATGTTTGCCTGCTCAATGGAGCAAATATAATCTATATTTCGACCCGAACCCGAACTCAACCCGATCTTTCTCTCCTACTCGGTTCCCTTTGCGAAAAGAGGATGCTTGTTAAAGGTCCGAGCCTTGGAAGCAACTTTGAGCAAGAAATTAATCCTCAACAGAGAGGGGCCACAGTTGCATTAACAATTCTCATGCGCAATAAATTCGTCATCTATTTTTCGAAATTCTTTATGGATAAATTAGCCCCCATTAAAATATGATTTATACTAATTAAATATCCTAGAACACGAGTATACCATTAATTAACTTTTGACATAATAATGATGTAATTTTATGTGAGTTCATGATCAGAAATGAGAAGTAATTCTCAATTCATAGATACTGGGTTCGGTTTTAGTCTTAAAACTAAATTCAGTTCCGCTTGGTTCCAATTGTACTTGAAAAGTAAGTTGGAATTTTTTAATTCAAAACTAAAATTTACTTGGAACCAACAGTACTAAACTGCCAGTGCCAGTTTTGATTCAGTTCTTCAATAGGTAAAACTAGAACCGAACCTAGTTTCATATACATAATCCAGAAAGTATTATGTTATGATTTCTTTGTAATGTAGTTTTGTTAAACTCATTTATTAGCAAGGAACTTTTCTAGTTTATTCTGTATATGATTAACTGCCTACTTAATGTGTATTTTTATTGCTTCTCAAGCTTCCAACTTAATTACTCAAATATACATGAAGGTATATGGTATAATACATGGCCCATGGTACAACTGTGAAATGTTCTCGTCTATCTTAATTCATTTTTTATGAGATTTTTTCTTCAATCCTACGTATAATTGTCCATGAACATTGTTCTTTACTATTGTTCTTCCTAATTCCGTTAATAATGGCGTTGTTCATTATTAATAATTTTATCATTATTATTTGTCATGTGATTACTATCTATTGTTGATTTGTCATGTTATTACTATTTGTCAACAACTTTTAAGTAAAGATCTTGATCAAGAAGCATGCTTAAGGTATTTGTACTATTTGTCTTTAACTATGTAAACTTTTATTGTTTTATGTGTAAACTAGTTCTTTAATTCATAAGCAAAAAAAAGTAAGGGCAACTGTTTGATTATTGGCCATGGAATCTGTACACCACAGTATCAAAGATACTTGCAGCCTTCAATTGGATCGGCCTATTCAAATTCATTGACATGCCTGGGCCAAATATTCAAGGCCACTTGAGATTTACTTTCCTTAATGTTTTTTCAACAAATAAGAACGGATTCATTATCAAGCACCAAGAGAGTGCATGAATTTCATGAAGAAGACTGACTACATTTCCTTTGCACCAACAGATCTATGTTGAACAGATTCACCTTTTGAGACGTTTTATAGAACATTTTAGAGCAAAAAAGAAAGACCTTCACATGATATTTATTGATCTAGAAAAAGCCTACGATAGGGTACGGAGGGAGGTTCTTTGGAGAACTTTGAAAAAAAGAGGTATCCCATTGACATACATTAATCTTATAAGAGACATGCACGATGGTGCAAAAACATGTGTGAGGACTCATGAAGGAACGACAGACTTTTTTGAAGTTAATATTGGGTTACATTAAGGATCAACTTTAAGTCTATACTTATTTATAATGGTGATTGATGAGTTAACAAAACATATTCAAGATGAAGTGCCTTGGTGTATGTTATTTCGGATGACATTGTGTTAGTGGAAGAGTCGAAAAAAAAATTAATAGAAAATTGGAACTATGGAGAGAAGCATTAGAAAGCAAAGGCCTCCGACTTAGTAGAACAAAGACAGAATATATGGAATGCAAGTTTTATCTTTTGGTTACTTCACAGGGTATAAAAATTAAAATTAACACACATTGCGTCTCCCAAAAGGAAAGTTTTAAATACCTAGGGTCAAATTTTCAGAGTGATGGAAGAATTGATGGAGATGTTACGCATAAAATTAATGCTAATTGGTTAAAATGGAGAGGAACATTAAGTATTCTTTGTGATAAGAAGATATTATTAAAGTTAAAAGGTAAATATTATAGAGCAGTAATTAGACCTACCATGTTTTACGGTTTTGAGTGTCAAGCAGTTAATCAACATGTACAAAAGATGTTTGTGACAGAAATGAAGATGTTGAGATGGATGAGTAGTCATATAAGAAAAGACTATATACATAATGAGGTTATTAGAAATAAATTACGTGTAGCACCAATAGAGGATAAAATGAGAGAATATCGTTTAAGGTGGTTTGAACATATAGAAAGAAGAACAAAAGAAGAACTTGTAAGAAGGTATGAAAAACTAAATTTGGAAAGTATTAAAGGAGGTAAAGGACGACCACAAAAGTAACAATAAAGAATGATCTAGCTTATTGTGAGTTAACTCCTAACATGGCACACGATAGGGATATGTGGAAACAAAGAATCCATGTAGCCGACCCCGTTTAGTATGGGAAAAGGCTTAGTTGTTGTTGTTGTTTACTAGTGGTTGGGTGTTAGCATCTCTTAGTTCGAGTTTCATAATCTGGTTGTCTTTATTAGGGAGCATTTGGATTCTAAAGTATTTTTAATTGTGTAATGGAGGTTGCTGAAAACCGAATAACCCAACCAAATTAATTTGGTTCGGTTAAGTTCGATTAGCTTCATAATTCGGTTCATCAAATTATTGTGAATTCGTTTTTCAGGTAATTCGGTTCGGTTCAACGATGTACACCCCTGATTAGAAGCCACCTCGATCTAGACATGGCCGGTCCCAACTAGTCCTGCTTTTTCAATCAGAACCAAATCAGTCTCAAAACTGACTGAAATTAGAACCAAAGGACCATTCGGGTTGGTTCCGGCTTCACCTTCCATGAATCCGAAGCCGAATTGACATGGAAGGCCAATTACAGTATTTTAAAAATATATTATTTTTAATATTCGTTGTTGGTTCAAAACAATTCTGAAACCTAACGGGAACCAGCCTCAGGCCGGGTTGGTTACAATTTTAGGTTATGGTTAGGTCATGTCTACCTTGACCTGACCAATTCCGGTTAGTTCAGAACCTAAAGCTGTAACAAATCCAGCTTAAGGCCGGTTTCAGAGCCTCGGTTACAGGGTTGTTCCGGTTTAAGTCCGAAACATGTAATTTTATTGAAAAATAAAAAATAAAAAGCAAATTGATTCCAGTTCAAGTTTTATATAAAAAGTGAAACCGGAACCGGACCGAGTGGTCCTTCGTTTTGGGCTTGATTTTGGTTCTAGTTTCACCGGTTTTGGATTCAGCCAGTTCTTGAACCAGTTTGGTTTTGGTTGGAACCACTCAACCGGGTCAAGAACCAAAGTATTGCCAAAAGGAGTCCAAAGCCTGACACACACAACAAGCATGCATCCCGTGAATCGAACTCCTCAATTACAGCGGAGGAGTTGGGGAGCCCGCCAGTTGAACTAACGCTCTGTCTGATAATTTAATCATGCTTAATTACACTTGATTAGTGTTGTAACCGACGATTTTTTCTTAAACTTTTCTTAGATAATGGAAAAGGGGAACCAATGCAGGACTTAAACTTTTGGGTCTTTGGGCCTTCAATTTGAATGTTTCGGGTCAAGGGAAAATACCCAAAACGTTCCTCGCATTAAAGGAAGTGTTTAGTGCAGTCCTCTTCGAGAACTGAAAGTGGGGTTTGAGCATTTCGAGGGTTGCACCAAACCGCACTCTCAAAAGAAAATTGTCTTCATCTTCTTGTCATGTCAAGCCACTTGGGTCAGAAACCGATCCGAGACCCACATAACCTTTCTTAAATTTCTCTACTGACGTCTTCACGGACGCTTTTGTCTCCATCTATGAATGCAAATACGTACATACGTTGTAGTTTTCCCCACCTCTCTTGTCCTTGATTCTTAACGTTCAAAATGTTTAACACCAAACAAAGTTTCATGATACTTGTTAGTTATTTAATGTAACCATCTTTTATTTGAGAGAAAGAGAGAGATTGGGTCATTTTCACCATTGATATTATTTACTCATACCTTACAATTACTTTTTGTTAGTACGAGTGTAATAAAATTAATTTTTATAATACTTGTATGACTATCAAAATTATATTTATTCTCTCAAAAAGTAATAATCGATCTTGAACGAACATAATGATTAGTGGATATATCCTGTTTTCCTATATATATATATATATATGCATATATACATAAAAAAGAAAGAAAGAGAAGACGATTCAATTTTATTTATCTAGGCAAAATAGTAGATGCTTATAGATATAGTATCTATATTGGCAAATGAAAGCAATGGGTGGTGATTGATGAATAAATCCATTGAAACAGAAAACCACAAAAAACTTATAAATTATTCAATGTTTGAGATCAATTGTTAGATGATAAAACAGGAAGCATTTATTTACAAATTCCAAAAAGTATTTATTTTTTGAGTTAAATCTCTATCATTCATCTTATCCCTCGAACGGTGGTTTCGATGGTTCCTTTGTAGTTCTCTAATGATAGTTTCTTAAATCTACATTCTCTTTCTCATCCTTCTCTCTTTATATATATATATATAAAAGAGGAGTTGTTTTCTGCTACGGATCTGCTTCAGTTTTACAAGCAGCATACACGATCTGAGGCACATCCCTTTCTTTTATGGCTGTGTTACTGGCAGCCAGAAAAGTCAAGAGGCAGATTTCATGGTGATCCACTTTCTCACCCAAAGTGCGTCGGGTTCGTCCCCACATGAAGAATGGCAGTTTCGTGATGTTTCAACTTCATAGGGCCATTCGTTCAGGTACCGCATCGAGACGTCCAAACGGCAAGGTTATGAAAGCGAGGAGGGTGTGTACTGCCGTTGAGTGCATATTGTCTGTATTACCCCTATCTCTAACTTAAATGACAAGATAGCGCGCTGCATGCCAAAAGAGATTCGCTTAATGACATAAATTTGCCATCCCGAACTTTTACTTACGAAACTGCCATGGGTCCAATAATTGGCACTATCTGTTAGCTTATTGCCTACGAGCTTGAATAGATGTCTTATTCCACTAGTAGTTCATCTTTTTGTTACAATGATCAGCACGGCGGAGCCAATGCACAGCTCTGGTATTGAACCCACCATCTTTAACTTGTGAGTCCATCAGACTCAAGAATTCTTGAGTGATACATACTTCTGTACTCATCAGACTCGAGAATTCTTGAGTGATACATACTTATGTTTCGAGTGAGATACACTTATTTTACATCTAGAAGACACTTACTGCAAGAATTTTTCAGATTTGAGATGAGAGACATGCCTCACCTCACCTTAAAGTGGATCCAACACTGAACTATGATCAAGTCCTAATCCCGTGAAGTGGCTAAACCAACTGAGCCAAATTCTTAATCCTCACAAAATGGTTTGCTCGATCAGGACAAAGATCCTAAAAGGGCAATCTAGGAGTTTTGCTCCTACCAAAAGCCACACACATCCTTTTCACATTTAGGATCATTTCTGTCAAAAGTTTCTTTTTTCAATCCCTCGGCTTTTTACTTGGTCTCTGACTATTAAGTGGGTCTGTAACTTGAGAGAGGGTAAGGTGGTGCTCTCGCAGCCCAGGCCTCCTTTATTTCCTCACCGTTTCTGGCACCATTACCGACGAGCCTCTCTCTACATCAACAAGGAGAGAAATCTCACTCCCCTTCTGCTGGTAAAGACTTTCCTTTCCCTTGTTTGGTGAGGTTTTCTCTTCCTTTTCACTGCAATGTGTTTCCATTAATCACTCTCTCCTGCTTGGTTTTAGCTGAAGTTCATAAATCATTTATTTGGTGGTCTTTAGCTCACCAAAATGGAACTTTTCTCACCAGTTCCTTGTTCTCATGGGATTTCTGAAATGAGTTTTTGTTTTTATAGCATGAGGAAACACGTTGTTCCTTTTGTGGAAGCCATAAGGTGGGTGTTTGAAGGATAAGTTCGGGTGACAGAGAGAGAAACTGAAGATGTTTGGGTTTTCAAGGAGGAGGATTCGTTTAGGGAGGCAAGTCTTTTGGCTCTTCCACTCGTGTTTTAGGATTTTAGCTAATATACATTTGCTTTAAATGTGCCCATGAACGGGAAACTTTGGTTGTGCTGGTGCTGGTGCTGGTGCTGGTGTGTGTATGTGTGGTTTTCAAGTTTTAGGAATGTGGGTGAGATGAAATATGACCTTTTCAGTGCAGATGGGGTTTTTAGACCTGGTTTTCTAGGTTTAACGTTGAAGTAGCAATATTTGTTCCTGGTTGTGTTTGTCTCTGTTGGATATCTAACTTGGTTTGACGGTTTGAGGTCATCGTTTTAGGCCTGAAGTTATTCATTGCGATGGACTTGGGTTTATTATAGAACTCAAACATTGTGTTCTTACTGGTAATTTTGTTCATAACATTGTACATTAAGCAACAAAAAAAAAGGAGCAAGCACACACTTGTGTTTGTTGGAAGTGTACTTGAATAAATTGAACCACTGGTTCAGCCAATAGTGTCTTCGTGTGGAGAGAGGAGTTGCATGAGTTGCTTGTATTAATTGAGGTCAATGGCGAGGAAGAATCTATATAGCTGAGAGCACTTAATGTGGGAAAAGGCTTGGTTGTGGTTTTCGTTGGTCACCACGAAAAGAACTAAAACGACATAATCTTAGATTAAAATCGTACTCTACAAGCAGTCCACAGCTTAGTCTAATAAATTGCAGTTGTACTTCTTTCTGATTGTTAATGGAAATGCTGAAGAAATAAATGTAAGATGGTTTTCAAGTGCTATGCGGGTTAATGTTCGTGCGCAACATGAGTGGTAGACATGACAAGCTTTGTAGTTTTGCACTTAGATCACATGCTGGTGCACCTCCAACACTACGTGTTTCCTCTCTAACCAGACAATGCAAAATTTGGTTTTCCTTCTCATCTATTAGAATCTTATAGTCACAATGTCTCTACTCATGGAAATTTGGTACTTTGAATGAAACCCTTTCACAAGGCTTTTCTGAGTAGTCTTATGTTGTCTAGCGCATATTATTTCATAGACTATTGTAATATTCTTCTAAAAAGGTCTTGCTTTTTATGTCAGATTGAAGGTACAGCTTGGAGATTCTTCTCAGGGACTTAGGAGCCCTGTGCGACATCCTAAACGCCTCAGCAATTCCAGTGTAAGCCTTTCCATGTTCATGCGCAGTTATGGTTGTACCTCTATTCAAAAGTACACAAGACAGAAAAACGTAGTCAAGATAAAGTTATATTGGTACACAAATATTGATTCTGGTACACAAATATTGATTCTGTTTAATATCAGAGAAAATCATGATTTTGACTCCCTTGTTTATACAGGGAGAAAATGCTGCATCAGCAAACACCCGTTCGAGAGAATTGAACTCTGGTGATTTTGACACCCAACGTGTGCCAGAAGTTGATCGTAATAAGTGTGCTTATGGGACCTCCAAGAACTGGGTGGAGCTGTCTACAAGTGGGGAAAAGCCTGCACCTCGCTTTAGTGTAAGTGTTTATAAGCACACCTATTCCACTCCACCTCTGTTAGTATCATAACGTGACACTATTCTTTAGAGTAGCATGCGGCCACTGTAATTGGAAGTAAAATGGTGGTGATTGGTGGTGATTCAGGCCATGGACTATTAGATGACGTTCAGGTAATCTGAAACTTTTTTTTCCTAACAGGAAGATACTTATGCAATTAAGCATTCTTTTCTTTTTGTATAGATGACAAAGCCTGACAATTTTTGGATATTTTATTTTGCTTGAAGACTTTCTGATTAACACAAGATTCTCTGATGATGTTTTTTGAAATCTTTCCACTTTTCACTTAAAGATTTTGGACTTCAATCAACTCGCTTGGTCAACCACAAAGGCTACTCCAAAAGGTCACTTTTCACCATCCAGTCTACCCTCCAAGGTTCCTCCCTGCAAAGGGCACTGTCTGGTCAGTTATTTTCCGTTTCTCATGTCAGCTATCTTATGTTATTCCTATCTAATTTGGTACGAAGATGCATGAGATAATTCCCTGTTTGTGAATGACTGAGTACTTGAGACAAAGATTTCTTGATGGAAGTGATCTTAAGTATCTTGCATTTCATATTTTATATTGAGCAGGTTTCGTGGGGGGGAAAAGTGCTTTTGATTGGGGGAAAGAGCAACCCCACATTTGAGAGAGTTTCCGGTTTGAATTATAGTTTTTGGTGTTCTTATCAGTTTGCTTTTTGTATTGCTGATATATTTGACAGTCTTTGATTCCATGCATGCCAGTTTGGGCTTTTGATATAGAGACAGAATGCTGGTCACGTGTTGAAGCAAAAGGTGATATTCCGGTATTACATCAAACTTGTCACAACTATGTTTCATATGGATTGTTATTTATGTAATAACTCACTGGATGACTTGCTTGTCCTTCATTGGTGATTGTGGATGGGGATCACATTCATCTTCCTCTCTTTGGAAGTGGCATCCTATCTAAGCACCGTACATGATTTTCTATTTCCATGTGCTATAAGGATAAGAATGATAATATGGTTTTGGAGTTTCTTAAAGTTCTGCTATGGCAACTCTCATCTTTTAGCTCAGTGAATGTGTTCATATGTCCAAATCCTCAATATCATTTATTTCTTTCATTTTTTTTGATAACTTGGAGAACCTTTCAAAGTGTTGGAACTTGGAATAACCCAGTCTAAAGCTCTGAGCTAGAACCTCTATTCCCTAGGACCTGTGCTGGGCGTAGGCTTCTGGTGGTATGGCACCCATGTAAATCAAACCATGAATACCTGTCTAACAGCCATATATGTATGTATGTATGTATGTATATATGTATATATATATATATATGTATATATGTATATATATATATATGTATATATATATATACATATATATATATATACATATATATATATACATATATACATATATATATATACATATATACATATACATATATACATATATACATATATATATACATATATATATATACATATATATATATATATATATATATATATATATATATAGAGAGAGAGAGAGAGAGAGAGAGAGAGAGAGAGAGAGAGAGAGAGAGAGAGAGAGAGAGAGAGAGAGAGAGAGAGAGAGAGAGAGAGAGAGAGAGAGAGAGAGAGAGAGAGAGAGAGAGAGAGAGAGAGAGAGAGAGAGAGAGAGAGAGAGAGAGAGAGAGAGAGAGAGAGAGAGAGAGAGAGAGAGAGAGAGAGATGTGTGTATGAACATTTATGAGCTTACTAGTCTTGATTTTAAATCATTAGTTTCATCTTCTTGATCAAAACTTGTAGGTTGTAAACATTATTTGTTAGAATTGCAGGTAGCTCGTAGTGGACATTCTGTGACCAGATCAGGCTCTGTTTTGATCCTTTTTGGTGGTGAAGATGCCAAAGGAAGAAAACTAAATGATCTTCATATGTTTGATCTGAAAACCTTTATGTGGCTTCCTCTTCATTATACGTGAGTACAAGTCTCGATGTAACATGCTGTCATTGATGTAAACTTTTACTATCATGTCACTTGGAAAATCTTCTGACTGCTGCCAGACGTGCTCGTATCAGCAGTGTTCACTACAAGATATCAAGAACTGCATTACCTTGTATTTGCGCAACTGGGTACACTAACATTTTAAAGGTTTTGTGCAGTGGAACTGGGCCCTCCCCTAGGTCAAATCATGTTGCAGCTCTCTTTGATGATAGAATGCTCATCATATTTGGTGGTGCAGCCAAGTCCAGGATTTTGAACGACATATACTCCCTTGATTTTGAGACGGTATGCGACCATTTAAACAGGAACTTCAACAAGGGGTACTGCAGATTGAGCTGACATGAATTTACCTATAACTAGCCTGTCGGGTCAGGTTTTAGTTAAGAGCGACCTATAACCGGATCTCGATCCAACTTGAGTTTTCTTAAGCTATGCAGCTTTTAATTGTAAAATATTAGAAAATCGCAATGTTCTGTATTCCTTGTTAAAGATCTCGTAGGATGCAGCTCGCCGTGTGGTAACATCCTGAAATAGGAACAGGGCTTGGATTTAGCTGGATCAAACTGTCTGATCTGTTGACTTCTCAACTTTAACTTGCCGCATTCACTATTTATCAACAATAAAGTCTTACAATTAGCAGTCTTTTTCTATTTTTTCCTTGATTATCCTTGTTCTTTCTTTTCCCAGATGGTATGGTCAAGGCTCAAGACTCAAGGTTTCCACCCATCTCCAAGAGCGGGATGCTGTGGTGTTTTGTGTGGCACTAAATGGTACATAACAGGAGGTGGAGGAAGGAAAAAAAGTACGCTTATAAGGGATCTCCTTAGTTGGTAAAACAGCATGTTTGAATTTCTTGTTACTAGCACCTCACTATTTTGACGCCATCTTTTGTCTGCTTAAATAAAAAAACTATTTCATCATTGCTAGTTTACCTTAAACATTGGTTCTCTTACCATCTATTTGATTTATTTACTTTTCCATAATCCCAGTTTTTGTACTTTTTGTTCTGGATAGGCTTTGGTTATCCATACTATATGCTCATGTTTCTTCTGTAACCTTAAATGAGTAAATGTCTTGTCCTATTCATCATCATTGATGATAACATCAAAAAGTAAACAGAAAACCATAGTGGAAGATATCCAGATACTTCTTTTCAGATGAAACATAAGCATATGCAGACCATGTTTAGGGCTGACAAAATGTGATGAAATCAACAAAAAGCAAAGCGAAGCACTCATAAGGGTGTTTACTTCCACAATGTTATATGTAACTCAGTATCCCCTGTTGGAAGACACTGTCCATGTTAAAAGTAATCTAGGAGAAGATGGAAGTATTCAAGTACGTTTCTTATATAACAGATAGGAAAGGTCAGTTTTTCTTTTTTTGAATGTTTATTTGCCATAGAGACCTCCTTTGCATAACTCCTATGTTGTTAAATATTCAATTTGATTCCAAAGACATGAATGCAGGATATGCAGAGACTTTAGTCTTCAATGTTCTGAAGGTTGAATGGTCTGTAGTTGCGACATCATTGCCCTCTTCTGTGACAACTAACAAAGTGAGTCAGCTGGAATTTCCCTAGATAAGCAAATACATCTACTACTAGAGTTGCTGATTGTTGTATGCTGCCCTGAGTTTCTACCTCAATGAAGTTGATTATCGTGATCATTCAGTTAACTCATGGAGACCATGACTAAAGTGCACTTAGCTTTTCTAAAATTTTGTTTTATGAGAAGCTAGGCATAAGTTTAATTGATTCTGGCCATGCATGTGTTGGTTGTTGATATGAGTGATTTGTTCTACTACATCATCTTTGAATCTTGAAGTCTTCTGCAATAATTTATTTTTACACAGCACAAGAAAATATTTTTGTCTCTGAGTCTATATTAGGACGTGCTTTCTTTGCAAAGTTGAGCAAGACTTACAGGGATTCGTGGATCTCTGGAGTTCCTACAAGTTCATATTGGTAGCTCACTCACACTTTGAAACTATTCAGTATTCTTATTCATGTGAAACCCAGATTTGTTGTCCACGAAATTGAGTGGAGCACCTTGTGTTGGTCAAAACCAAATCTGGGGCATAGAATTCCATTACCAAAGAATCCTAGTTTCTGCACAAAAAGACAGTTTTTCATGGTGACTCAATGTTACAAAATTTTCTTTGCATTTTATATTCTAGAAAGAAATGATGAAGAACAACTTGAAGAAGATTTTTCTTTCCTCGTAAAAGACCAGATTTTCAGAATAAAATACCACCATGAGGTAGAACTGGTTCCGAGTCATACTGTTTTGGGTAGCACAGGATTATGCTCTCATTGGTTTCATACCGAGATTCATGAAAATTATAGTCTTGAACATTTTTCATGAAAAATATGGTATCTTGCAATGGGCCATGATTAATCTCTCGTCCCTTGATGTCTGTCCATGATGTCTGTCCACACTAACTGTGCAACATCCAGCCAAATCCTCAGAGTATGACATGCTGCTGCCTGGTTGCGTCTGTGGTACAGTTGGAGATATGTAAACCACTGAATGGGTGGAAAAGGATTGGATAAGTCTGTGTTAGAAATATCTATGACTATTTTCAATTGGTGGAGCAGAAGGTTACCTGTTGCCATCCTTCTTGTTACAGCCTTCTCTGGCCATTCAATAACTGCCAAATGCTCAAGTTTGTTATCAGAAAAGAAAAAAAGCTCAAACTTGTATAACCTGCACCCAGCCATAAGAAACATAACCTGGCTTGATTTCTGTTATAAAATTATTTATATTTTATTTATTTATAACAAAACCACGTTTCCTATTGAACCAGTTACTGGAGCCTATGTAGGTCATAGTTAAGTTATTTTAACCTAGAAATGGAGAATGAGTATATGACCACTTTCTAATGAATGTGGTTCTTCTTAACTGTTTCGTTGAATCGGGAAATAGAGTGCTGTTGGGAAATGTTCCTTACTATAACAAGCTCCAAATATAACATACTTCTTCCATCATACTTGTTGAAGAATATGAGTTTAGAGTCAGTTTTAGTATATATAATGTCTTAGGACAGTAAAATTGATGTTTAGAGTATTATTGTAATTGTCCGAAGTCTTAAGGGCATTTTGGTAATTTTTTGTACTAGGGGTATTTTGGTTATTTTATATTTTATACGTTTTACAGCTCCTTATATAAGGGTTGATAGGTTGTAATTAGGGTTAAGTTGCTGAGATTAAGAAAGAGAAAGAAGGGGGGCGGCCTCCATTGGAGGTCCGCCCCCCTTCCTCCGATCTCCATATTTTTTTCTCTTCATCTTTTGTTCATGTTTTTTATTATTGATTATCCGCTGCGCAACCACATTTCCAACATGGTATCAGAGCCTATAGGGGTGAAAAAGAGGCATTTTCTTGCGTGAGATTAAGTTACTTTATTGCCGAAGAGAAGGTAGAAGACTGCGATTGATTTGTATCAAAAGTTGAAGAGAATCGTTGCCGCTTGGTGTTGGAAATAGTCGAATCGGTTTGTGAAGATATTGGAGCAGAAAGGGTTGGAATAAGAATTTCATCTTTTGCAGATTATGCACAACCTAGAGAGATTGCAATAACATCCATTATCTCTTTTTCGAAAATGCAAAGTCCCATAAAGCTTTAAAAGTTGTGGCTTCTGGCAATCATGAAGACTTTGTTGCACAAATCCTTTTGGTTGTTTGTAGGAATCAGAATGCATCAACGGATGGGAGGTTGTCTAATCTTGGTTTTGTAAGTCCATCCTCATTTATTGAGCAGAATGAACAAGTACACGCTATCATAAAGTCCATTGAGCCAGGTATCCATGTAGAACCCAATCGTGATAATGCTATGAATCAAGTAGATAATGTCCTCAACAGGACCTTGGGTGCAAAGATGCTTTATAGTATTCAAGAGTATGCTTTAGCAAATGATCCTTTATTGCAACAAACTAATTCTTCTCAAATTGATCCTGCCATTTTTATGCGGAAGCAATGTGGTGTTGTAATTTGTGCCTCCTAAGGAGATACTAAACACCCACATAAAGCAAGTTATTGGGTTTCAGAGAGTGTACGTGGATGTTGGTATGATTGAAACGGTGACGTTCAACATGAGGCCATGCGATGGATTAAACATCGTGGATGACAATGCTAACAAAGTTTTGCCTTGGGAGTGCATACCATCATTGTTGGAGATGGAGATCAAGCTGTGTCCTTTCAACTTACTATGAACTTCAGTGCAGAGTAAAAACTTATCGACAGGAATCAGTGCAGTCACTAATTATTGCTGCCTCAACTTTCGATGATCCTGCTTCTCTCGGTGACATGCTAATAGGAAAGTTATTGGCTGCCTCCATATTTTTTTTTTAAAAAAGGAAGGAGTTACACAAAATCTTGGAAAGAAAGATTTGAATCTTTTAAGAAAGGTAATTTCAATTTTTTTTGAATAATCAAATGCTGGAAAAGTAAAGTTCCAGATTACTTTGATTTTGTGGGAAAGTAGTTGTGGAAACTTCCTTTTCTTTCCTGATTGGATAAGAAAGTAAACCAGTAAGTCTTATCCCCACGTTTTTTGGAAAGAAAAATGGTAACTGCTATCCATTATCCATATAAATAAAGTAGTTACTATAGATAAATGAAGTTCAGGTATTTCTGCCAGCACAGCATAAGGCGACGAATATTCGGTGCCTTTCTTACTTGGAAAATAGGCAAGAAGGAGATCTACCTGGAGTTTTTTCAGGGCAGAAGGCCAATGAACCTGTCAAAGTCGTATGATGGAACTGGATAAGAACTTAAAATCAATCTTTGGTATGGCGGTTGGAAACTGCATGGATGACAGGTTTGAGAATCTGGTAATCTTAATGTTGGCGACTGTATCCCAACAAAATGTGTTCATATTGTTAGCATATGTAGTGCTGAGAGGGATGCATATGGTGAAGAGGACTGATGTCCCAACTGAAGTTGATCAGACGAAATTCAGTGCATATTTCAGAAACTATTTAAGAACAAAATGTGTATGTTCGCCATCAGGTGGAGACTTGGGAGCCGTGATGCAATATCTTCCAAGTAAATCACCGGAAGATCCTTCCTTCTTCAGTTCTTTGCAACTTGATGAAGATGATCTCATTACAAATATTTTTCCAGGTGGATGGAAGCATTGATATATGATCAGACAATCGAGATTTTTGAGTGACTATTTCAAACCTTTGAAAAGGCCATGAATGGAAAGAGGCCAAAAGTAAGTTTTTTGACCGATCAAGGTTCAACAATAGCAAGTGCACTAGCTAATGTGTGGCCTGACACTTGTCATCAGATATGTGTACGACAAATTCTCCAAAGTGCTTCGAATCATTTAAGGCTCGAGTAAGAGTTCAAAGTAGGCTGAAGTTGAAAGAAACAAGAAGTGGTGATTAGTGTTGGTCCTTCAGCATCAAAAGAAGGTGCACTGTCTCAAGAAAACATGCGTGAAACTTGTGATATTGTGCTTCATGTTGATGCAATTCAGTAAATGTGGTGGGCAATGGACTTGACATATTCAAGGATCAAGGAATAGAGTCTATATAATTGAACAATTCAGTTCTTGCAACATTGGAAATGCATAAACAATTGAAGTGCATCCATATCTTGCACTCAGAGACATTTATAGTTGCTGAAGCGTACATTCCTCTATGTGATTTTTTTAAGTTTATAAGGAGCAATAATATTGGACTGCAATCGGATGAAGAGATCCAAGAATCCTTGGAGGATGTAATAATTCGCAAGACAAAAAGAATTCAACAAAATAACTAGGGATTTTCCACATGATGAGAAAGTGTGGTTAGCGTTTGCTGATTATCAGGACCAGATTGTTCCTATGCAGTCAACCAAAGCAGCTCTTTATTTAGTTCTCAATTGGACGTTTCAACAAGAATGGGGTACATGTTGAATTTGCAGCAAACTAAGTCGTATCTTGGTTATCAACAAGGAAAATATTTGCTTGTGAAGGATCCATCAAAGTCACAAGTGAGGTTGTACGAGGTGCCTGCAGATGCTTTTGAGAATGATATGTCGAGGAGCCATTGCCCGAAGAGGAGCAAGTACTGCCTAATGTTGAGGAAGAAGGTACATATGTAGTAGTTACAGCTAAGACTGATGTCAATGAGAAGGATTTTGATGTTGGAGTAACAGTACAACAAGATTTTTTCAGTTGGCCGATAAATTCTGTATCTCATAGATTTGAGGTTCTGTTTAAGCTCCTTTAATTGACTTTTCTTGCTTCTGTCGGTATTGGGAAGAGCTAGGCTTTGGTATTTTTCCATTTTTAAGAAGTGAACTATTAGTTGGAAACAACAGCTATTCCTGGAGAGTCAAAGGAGGAAGATCCTTGTTGGCAGAATACCTACATCTGATACTGATGATGAGTTGCAGGAGTACTTCTCCTCATTTGGAAATGTTGTTGAACATAAAATAATGACTAATTAGAGTAGTCATTCGCGTGGATTCAGTTTTGTCACCCTCGAAAGTGCATAAATGGTTGAAGAAAAATATGGGTCAGATTCATGATGCTTAGAAGTGTTTGATAAAATGCTCAAAAAGCATAAGTGTTTGAAGAAATGTCTAAGAGAGATGAAAATTCAGAAAAGTGTAAAGAAGAGATTGGTACGTGATGATTGTCTGGAAAAAACAACATTAAGAAAGTTTACAGAAAAGAGATTAAGTTGAAAAATATCGCAGCCATGAAGGTTGTTGAAAAGTGTTGCAGCAAAGAAGATTGCTTTGAAAAATAGACAGCCAAGTGGCTGGAAAAAAAAAAGAAGGCAAAAAAAGCAAAAAAATCAGTCTTTTTCACTACATACATATGCATGAAAAATTTAGTCATTGAAGAGGCCAGAGGAATTTGCTGATATAGAATGTGGCAGTATCACCAAGAATCATGAAAGGTAAGACCTTGGGTTGCTGAAGTAAACAGTCGGGAGGGCTCAAAAAGGGGCTGCAGTCACCATGTGAAGGGGCACAGACCGACTAGTATAAGCAGATGTCTGTATTCTGCTATTTGAGTGGTAGAGAGAGGGCATCCAACCAACACATCGACTGCAACCACCATGTGAAGGGGCACAGGAAAAGTCGTGTGAAGTGTGTATGGTAGAGTAGTACCTCCTATCACAAAAGACCAGCTTTCTCAAGAGTAGAAGAAACATGTTTTTTAAGTGTAGCTGTTAAATCACTTTATGGAGAAGAAGAAAGAGAGAAGGAACAATCGACACCCATAGAAGGGTCGGGTGTTACCCAGAAGCTTCAAAGAAATTACTAGTGCACGTGTGATGAAAGTCTTGAGATGATCAACTAGGATGATTGAATTGATGTTGCAGTCAGAGATGCTGCTTGAGATGATAAGCTAGGATGGCTGAATTGATGTTGCAGCCAGAGATGCTGCTTGAGATGATTAGTCAGGAAGGCTAAGTTTATATTGTAGCCAGAGATGCTGCTTGAGATGATCAGTCAGGATGACTGAGTTGATGTTGCAGTCAAAGATGCTGCTTGAGATGATTAGCCAGGAAGGCTAAGTTTATATTGCAGCCAGAGATTCTGCTTGATATGATCAGCCAGGAAGGCTGCGTTGAAGATATTGCAGCCAAAGAAGCTGTTGAAGATTAAACCAGTGATGAAGACAGATGAAGAATGTTGCAGACATATGAAGATTTTTGGCAAGTTTGGAGTTCAAAGTATCTCACTCCCAACTTGAGGGGGGGTGTTGAAGAATATGAGTTTAGAGTCAGTTTTAGTACATATAATGTCTTAGGATAGTAAAATTGATGTTTAGAGTATTATTGTAATTGTCCGAAGTCATAAGGGCATTTTGGTAATTTTCTGTATTAGGGGGTATTTTGGTCATTTTATATTTTACACGTTTTACAGCTCCTTATATAAGGGCTGATAGGTTGTAATTAGGGTTAAGTTGCTGAGATTAATAAAGAGAGAAAGAAGGGGGGCGGCCTCCATTGGAGGTCCGTCCCCCTTCCTCCGATCTCCATATTTTTTTCTCTTCATCTTTTGTTCATGTTTTTTACTATTGATTATCCGCTGCGCAACCACGTTTCCAACAATACTAACCGACTGAGTTTGAATATTGTTTCCCGTATTCATGAAAGAGAAGCAAAAGATTGCTTCTAATTATTCCCCCTGCAGCTTTTAAGTGTTCGACATGTTACATGTCTCAATAGACTGGATGTATGTTATGTTCGTGCATGTGTTAGAATTGATTCTGAACAGATACCTGTATCTAGGAACATGATAAAATAAAAATTTGTCCTTTTCCTTCAAATTCCAATGCCACCTGCATACATGAATGCCATTCGAGTTTCCCTTTTACAGTCATTTTAAAGTGGGCTAACTTGTTGCTTTTGATGTACAGGGGTTTAGTTTAGTGTTTATCCAACACAAAGAAAAATGTTTTTTTGTTGCTTTTGGAGGCAACAGGAAGGAACCATCTAATCAGGTTATATGAACTCTCTCTCTCTCTCCCAGCACACACAAACGTACAGATAATATCTTCAAAAATAATTTTGGTTACTTCATCTAACATCCTTCAAAATTTACTAGTCTGATATTCATTATCAAGACTCCTTTGGCTTTCATAAATGCTAGAATATTTTTCCTGGATTTGGTTTCTGTTTGCCTTTCCACTCCTACGAATGTCATGCCCTGTACATGCACTTTGATGTGCTGGCACCATCAACTTAGGCTCCCAAGTTCTATTGGAACTATCTTCTGTATGTGATACTTAAACTTGATGCCTATCTTTCAGGTTGAAATATTTATAGTGGAGCAAAGCAGGCAATCCGTATCTGAGAATTCAGCACCAGAAAGGAGCTTACTGCCAGCTGATAATTGTTCAAAAATGACGTCAGAGTATTCTAATCATGTAACTCCCTCTTGTCCAATTGACAACATTGCGAAGCAAAAACTCAAGTCAGCGTTGGAGCAAAATGGTTCAAGTAGGAAATCGCTTTCAGAGGCTTCTACTGATCAGACCTCTGCAACTGTCAATATCTCTCTCCGCAAGCAATTTCACCAAGAAGAAGAATGCAGCCTTCAAATGAAAATGCAGAAAGATCTTGAAGAGGACAGAATTAAGGAGCGTGAAGATCATATGGTACCGAGTAATGCTCCCTCACAGTCACAGGTATGATTTAATCATCTTGGACTCGGAAGTTGGTCAGTTTTGTTATTGTCAACTAATAAAAGTAGGAAGGTAGTGAGATGCACGAAACCCTTTAATTTCTACAAGAGGAGGTTTTCTTGGCTGAACCGTTGCAACAACTGTCATTGTTAGCTTTAGGGTGTGGGTTGAACAAGAAACTCTCTCTCCCTTTAATTTTTACATACGCACACGCACTTGCATACATGCAAAAAGACCACCTTGCAGGTATCGTTTATTATAGCAAAGACATGAAAAGCGGATGCATGTATGCTTTGTTACATGTTTGATCTCTGACAAATTTCATATGGCTTGGCAGAAAACAAAGCCTTTGGATTCTGTTCTTCAAACAAGAAATGCCAAAAGTGCAATAAACGCGGAACCTGATTCGCCATTTGTCTTTGACAATGAGAGTACAAGGGACTATCAGAAACAAGTAAATCTAAATGCATCTTCTGAAGATGATGTCACGTTGCTGGAAGATTTTGATGAGAAAAATGGCTTTTCAAATGGTGCACATGCTTGTCAACTTTATGAAGCAAAATTAGCGATAACCTTAAGGAAGAACAACTCTTTAGAGGGGCAGCTTTCGGCAGCATTGTCAAGCAGGGAAGCTATGGAGAAATACCTGTCTGCTGTGATGAAGAGTAGACAAGAGATGGAGAAAAAGCTGGCAGATTCATTGAAAGAGATAGAGCTGCTCAAGGAAAAGTTGGCATCTTCCGAACTGGCACAAGAAGAAGCTAACAGCTTGTCAAACATCGTCCACTCCGACAATGTGCGTCTAGAACACGATGTTGCATTCCTCAAAGCAGTTCTAGATGACACTCAAAAGGTTTGACTAGTTAGAATATATGTTTTTTGCTGGTTTGAGTACAATTTTCTTTTCATGATGCTCTGCGCAATTATTCATTGCCCAACTCCTGCAGGAGCTGCATTCAACAAGAGGGGTATTGGCTGGTGAAAGGGCAAGAGCATTTCAGCTTCAGGTAATTCCTTTAGCGTGAACCTGTATACATGTCTTATGAAGCGATGCACGTTGACAGTTCCTCTTATTTGATTGGGAGAAGTGCCTTACAGATACTAGATGTCAATATCAACTCATAAAATGTGTAGATTTCTGTTTGATCTAGCTTTGTGCGTACATCTTTTGGGATAATCTCGACCTTGAAATTCTCACTAAATTTCAAAAAAATAATAATCCGCTCAGAAAACCCTCAGAGAATATATGTATTAAGATAGAAATTTGTTACAACTGTCTATAACCTCTTTAAAAAGGTTTTGCGGACATGAAATACGTCCCTCAAGTATTGTGCCCTTCATTCTTTCTCTTGCCAATAGATTCTTTTTAAGCAAATAGTTGTTGGTACTTGTTATCGATCTGCAGGTTGAGGTCTTCCATCTCAAACAGAGGTTACAGTCAATGGAGAACAGAGCCCCTACTCCAAGGAAGCCATTCAATGCATAGAACTGCTCTTAGCAGCTCTAATTTTTCACATGAAGATTAGCATCTGAACTTGTAATGGCTCGAGCTTGTTTATTTGGGATCAGTGAAGATGACACTAGTTTTCTTTGTAATCATAATGTAAAAAGTACGTGCGAACTTGTAATGGCCACGACTAGCTTGTTTCTCTGCAATCAGTGAACGATAACACAACTCTTATTTGTAATCACAATGTAAAGATTAAGTTGATTTCAAAGTGTATGTAAGAACCAAATGGGAAATAGTGGCTCTGTCGCTTGTGCAATATCAGTGGGCAAACCGATTATCGATAAGATCGGGATATTTCTTTTCCATGAAAATGCAAAAAACGAAAAAGTGGTAGCTGTCAGCTGAAATTTCTCTAACTGAATTCATGGTCAAGATGACAAATTCATAGGGTACGTTGGATGTACATCGCCGATGTTTCGATTGGGGTTGTTTTCGAAGTTTGCTTTTTTGCTGTTCTTTAGTTAGCGCATCAAGCACGATCCTTTCATTTATTCGGGAGATGTTTATGGCAGAGGTACAACGCTGAGATTATTGTGATCACCCTGATGAGGTTACTTGAGAAACCTGGTGCGGCGCTAATAGAAGTTAAGAGATGCACATTTAAGGTGGTTCAGACATTTACGGAAGCATATGAAGCTCCGGGTTCAGAAATAATAGAACAGGGTGATACGGTTCTTTTTCTGTGTACTTTTGGTTTTAGAGTTAAATATTAATATGACAAAAGATTAAGCTCTCGAGCCCATTTAACCTCGGAAAATGGTTTATGTGGGTGATATAGTTACGACCTGCAAAACAAGTCAAGCTTGCATAGCCTTGCGAAACAAGCCTTCCATCTATATTGAGTGTCACCTGACCTTGACGTTGGTGGCACCCATCTTGCTTGTGTGTTCCTACCCCAGCACTTTCCTCCAATGTCTTCGAGGATTCAGCCTACTACCGACGGGCACGTGTCGTTCGACTCGAAAGCAAGATATTGGCATTTCACTGCAAAGGATGTTCTATGGTTTCCTTCCAAATCTTGAGCAGTCATTTGGAAGTACACGATAAACCAATTAGGTTCTTGTTTTGAAGTTTTTCCTAAACTATTTTGTAAATTCAATTGTATGTTCTTGTGACCAGGTCAGGTTAAGAATGATTCAAGGAGCATACTAGTTCGAAATATTCGGGCTTAGTTAACTGCGATACTACTAAATGCATACCTACAGTGTCGATTTCTTAACTTAACATCAAATAGCCAACACCTTAGCCAGTGCTACATGACCCATTTTTGGGTGGAGTTGCCTTTGCCTTAATTCACTTCTTAACTCAAGCTTTATTTGAAAGGAAAATAATTCGAAGCAAGTTTTAAGCCAAAACTGCCAATTTCAAGACTGAAATTCATTTTAATTTCATAAACACATTCTCATTAATGCTGGTGATGTTTCTATAAGATAGTGCAGTGCCTCTTATTGTTATGCCTATCATCGATATGGTCATCTCAAATAGCCTCTCTCTCTCTCTCTCGTCGAAGGATTTTGTTACTTAGAAACCTTAATTCTTAAGTCCACCATACAAGGATTGATCCTCTTAATGTTGTTCTCCTAAATAACAACCTTTATGTTAGTTTGGCAACCAAATTAAACCAAAATCTTAAACGTATTCAACGGGCCATGTACGCTTTGCAACTTCATTTGTACACCAACTTCTTCGTTAAGTTCAAATCGCCATGCATGCAAACTTTTTTTCCCACTATACTTTTGATGCGCGTGCTCACATATGTCAATATATATTATAAAATGTTGTACATGCCGACACCTTATCTGTGCCTGATCACCTTTAAAGACCGTTTGAAATTTATGTTCGAGTTTTGAATTAAAAGGGTATTTTTATATTTCTTAGAATGTACCTAATATTATTTTGTTTTTTGTTTTAAAAAACTTAATAATGAAAAGATTAAAATATTTAAGTAGATTTAGACATGAACAAGTGTGGTACCCTGTAATAAAATTCACAGAAATAAAAAAGATCTTCACAAACTTTTAATGTTTGAGATGAACCGTTGAGATAATAAGATAAAAAACATTTAATGCATCAAAATACAATAGTACTTTTATTTGTTTCCTTAAACCTAGACTATATATATATATATATTCGGTCATTTCTCTTTTTTCCTTGTGCGTTTCCGTGTAACAGATCTGCCATTCCAAATGATCAAGTAAAACTGAACTTTGAACTTTTTTCGTTAGCATTGTGTTTACATCGGAAAGGGTAGCATGGTCACTTTCAAGCAACGGTTGGCAGACTCCAACTTTTCAGGTACGTTGTTAGAGAGAGAGAGCTCATAGGAGGTCGTGTAACGCATCTGTCTTAGCATTGTGTTTTCTTAAGAAGCGATATCGTAATACGGAAAAGCACCGGAGCTCGTTTCTGCATGAGAGAGAGAGAGATCAGTGCATAGGTTTCTAGAAAAGGAGACAAAATGAGGCGAATGCCGGGAATTTTGATTTGGGTGTTGCTAATGGCGATCGGAAATCCCATTTCTGGAAAGTTCGTTGTGGAGAAGAACAGCATGAGAGTGACCTCTCCGGACTATTTGAAGGACGTTTATGAGTGCGCCATAGGTAATTTTGGGGTGCCTCAATATGGAGGGACTATGGTGGGTGTCGTTGTTTACCCTCACTCGAATCAGAAGGCGTGTAAAAGCTTCGACGACGTCGGTGTCTCCTTCAAAACGAAGCCCTATGGGCTCCCCACCTTTCTCCTTGTTGATAGAGGAGGTAAATTTTTGCTGGTCATGCGAATTCCTTTTTTTTATTTTTATCCGTTTTTGGGTTTTGGGTTCAGATCCTGATATTGGTGAAGAATTTACGATTTTTTTTTGATCTGCTTGTTAGCTTTGTTGCGTACTTTGAGTTGGTGGGTGGATTTAATTTGCATGGTGATCGTGTTGAATTCATTACATGTGATATTCAGTGTTTTTCGCTATTTGATGTTTATTTTAGGCGGGAATTACGTCATTGTTGATACTCAAATGGTTGAGTATTGGTTTTGATCTGTGGTACGTAAACAAGTCTTAATCTAATCGAGTATATAAACTTGAACTGTCATCAAGAAAGAGGAATGCGAACTTGAAACGACGGTGAGCAATGCAAAGAGAAAAAGTTTGTATGGTGCTGTCAGCAGAATGATTTTCCTGGTGTTGCCTATGCTTCAAAAGCTTCTCTTCAATGTTGGGGTTAACCATGCTTGGTGAGAATGAATCTAAGATCTGTATGAACTTGTGAAAAAACGCAACTCTATGCAACTCTTTAGCGACTTCACTGGTTGAGTTGCGGTTGATCATCTATAATCTGATTCATTCTCCTTGAGGGTTCGACTGTGCTGATCCAATCCTCGTAACCTGGAATTGAGTTTGGTCTAAGTCGAGTTCTTTAACCGACTACTGGGACATCTATGAACCTAAATGTATGCAACTCATTTTGATCGGTTGAGCTATGGTGTGTCATCTTTAACCTGGTTGAGCTGTGATATCCTGGTAGCTCATCACAAGTTATAACTGAGGAGTTGTCAGTTTCATTCCGCAGAGGCATTTTGATCGGTTGATTTAAGATATGCTGTTTGAGTCCAATAGCAACTTTTTCTCTCATACTTTGGTGCTCCGTTTGATGGTTAAAATTTGTATGTGCAGACTGGTACTTTACATTAAAGGCTTGGAATGCGCAGAACGCTGGAGCAGCAGCTATCTTGGTTGCTGATAACAAGGAAGAGCCCTTGATAACAATGGATACTCCCGAAGAAGAAAATGCAGGGGCTAGTTACTTGGAAAACATAACCATTCCCTCTGCTCTTGAGTATGAGTTTTGGACAAATAGCAATGATGAGTGTGGGCCAAAGTGTGAGAGTCAAATTAATTTTGTGAAGAGTTTTAAAGGGGCAGCTCAGCTACTTGAGCAGAAAGGGTTCACACAGTTTACCCCTCACTATATAACTTGGTATTGCCCAGAAGCATTTATCTTAAGCAAACAGTGCAAATCTCAGTGCATGGAATGCGCTGACAAAGTCATTGAATCTCTTGGTAAGTTTGGCAAACTAATCATGCAAGGAATGGTAAAGTCTGTAATTTTTGTTAGATGCGCACTTAATCTTTAACATGCTTGTGGTGGCATGGTGTTTTCACCAGGATTGGATGTGAAAGAGATAGATACATGCATTGGAGATAATGAAGCTGATTTTGATAATCCTGTTCTCCAGGCAGAGCAAGATGCACAGGTGATATTGTGTGGTTTCCTTAAGATGAAGCTTTGAATTGGGTCACTTTGATTCTGGTGCCCATTGTCATGAAGGTGTCTTCATACCTTTTCATTTTTTTTCTCAGATAGGTCAAGGAAATAGAGGAGATGTCACTATTTTGCCCACTCTTATCATTAACAATAGGCAATATAGAGGTATAACTGGTGCACACCTATCTCTCTCTCTCTCTCTCTATATATATATATATATGTATATCTATATATTTATCTAATGTTTCTTTTTTACAACATTGTAATAAAATCCATTCATCTCTTAACTCCATTGAGGGATGTGTACTCTCAGTATCTAAATTGAAGTACATATTTTCGTGGTGATTCCTTTTTTAGGTAAGTTGGACAAATCTGCAGTACTGAAAGCAATATGTGCGGGTTTCCAGGAGACTACAGAACCAGCTGCTTGTTTGAGTGATGGTATGTTTGATATTTCTTTGTCTACCATTATTTAGCCAAAAGCCTTTTTTACCGAATATTTGTTGTTCTTATGAATCAATAATAACAATCTTCATCTTGCCCTAGGGTAAGAATCAAGAAGTAACAAGTTTTATCTTGCCATTTGTCTCTTCCCTTTTCAGAAATCGAAACAAATGAATGCTTGGATAATAATGGTGGATGCTGGCAGGATAGGGCTGCAAACGTTACTGCTTGCAAAGTATTTTACAACCTAATGGATGCTCATTCAGCTTATTCTTGCAAGACACATTCCCATCGTTCTGATATCGTTTTTGTGTTTGTAAATGTTCTATTGAAGGACACTTTTCGGGGAAGGGTATGTGAATGCCCAGTCGTGAATGGTGTGAAGTTTGTAGGGGATGGCTATACTCATTGTGAAGGTAAGCGTTTTATACGTTTGGGTGTTTTTATGGGACTACTAAAGGACAATCAGAATAACTCGTTCCAGATATGCCAAGAAACTTTTGCATATTAAGTATTATTATTTTTTCCCCAATTATACCATGTTTTAAAATTCACATGAAGTAGCTAGAATTACATAAGTACATTTACTACTTAGGTAGTTGCTGACATGGTCAGCATGCGTGCATGGTTCATGTTAGATTTATTGTCATTAGGAGAAAAACACGCACACATAAACAGGCAGATACTATATGTTTTTCACCCACTTCTTTTGTTCTTATTTGGATTCTTCAGTCTCCGGTTTTCAGCCCTTTCTTTTGTATTCATTGATTCTTCAATCTCTTCTTTTACCCACTTCTTTTGATTTTTCATCTATTCTTCTTGCACATGCATACACCAGCACACATATCATGCACACATTAAAACACATAGAAACACACATGCGCACAAACGTGCATACCATGTATGCCTTCTCACCCACTTTTGATTTTCCTTTGGTTCTTCATAGATCCTGTTTTTCACTGACTTATTTTGATTTTGTAGTCTCGACTCTCTTCACAGCTTCTATTCACACACTTCTTTTGATTTTTGTCTCTTCACAGTCTCTGGTTCTGGACGTTGTGCTATAAACAATGGTGGTTGTTGGAAGAAAACTCAAGATGGCATTACATACTCATCTTGTCAAGTAAGTGCATTGTTATTCTACTTCTTCTCTTTAAGAAGAATATCCTTAAATTACGAACTCGATCATAATGCAGGAAAGCCAATCTAAGGGATGTGAATGTCCCCCTGGACTTAAGGGTGATGGTGTGAACTCATGTGAAGGTGCTAGTAGTATCTCATTTTACTCATGCTACTTCTAGGTTGTGCTGTCTGTTCATGCGGATGTGTTTGCCAGATGTGGATGAGTGCAAAGAGAAGCTCGCATGCCAATGCACAGAATGCAAATGCAAGAATACTTGGGGGAGTTATGATTGTAGCTGCACTGGTGATCTTTTATACATGAAAGAACATGATACTTGTATAAGTAAGCTCATTATAGTGACCTGCTTTTTGCCTGTTTCTTCCCCTTAATTTGCACTGCAAATGCATCTTAATTGTTTTCTAATGCCTAAGGGGACGCTGCATATGTGGAGATATAATTTGAGACAACTCTTTTGCAATTTGGCTTTCCTAAAACTTCAAAGGCTCTTGCAACTTTTTCTTTTCTAGAATTTACCGAGCTTTAGATGGGCTCTCCCTGTTTTTTTTCCTCTTTTGCTTTTCCAAAATTTATGTACAAATTTTCTTATCCAGCTATCAAGAGTCCTATTCATGCCTTCTTACTTGATCTGTCTTTTTCTTTTGCGATTTTATTGACAACATGCGAGTTTTTGCTAAATCCTACTTTATTCAATCTTAGCTGGATAACCTTTTTGAGTTTCTCCAGGCAGGAAATCTACATCAAGGGTAGGTTGGAGCATTATGTGGATCATTGTCCTGGGTTTTGACGCAGCAGCTGTTGGTGCATATGCTATCTACAAGTATAGGATCAGGGTAAGTCTGTTAATTGGTTTAACTGTTATGCTTTGTTGTGAGCTGTAGCTATTATATCTATGATTCTTGTGACAGACTAAGATTTACTTAAAAAGTTACATTTGTTTTCACCATGACAAGATAAACAAAACCCAGAACTTTACATATTAGAAGTATGAAATGTGATCTAAAGGTAAATATATGGACCAATAAGAGAATTGTTGAAATTCATAGTAGAATCGCAGAAGATTAAAACATGAAATATGATTAATATTAAGGAGGAAACACGAGAGGTTAAAGGAAAGGGGCGGACCTCCAATGGAGGCCGCCCCCCCTCTTTCTCTCTCTTTCTTACACACTGCCTCAAACCCTAATACAACCTATCAGTCCTTATATAAGGAGTTGTAAAACGAAAAATTGACCAAAATACCCTTAGTATGGAAAAATTACCAAAATGCCTATAGTATTTCGGGCAAGTACAACAGTACCTAAAAACATCATAAATTATAAAACTAACACAAAGAACACTATCTTCAACAAGAATCACTGGGATTTATCTTTATAAAGGCATTTTTAAGAATTTTCAATCAAATGAAGTTTGGTGGACGAGGTGCAATTGCTCCCAAGTCCCAACCTATAGGCGGGTTCCCATGTCACAAAAGAAGCATTAAAATTATTAGCTATATATATCTAGTGGATCTTTAGGGTAAGAATTACTAGCCAAGATTGTGTCGATTTGACAATATACTTGCGATATACATACACATACATATGTACATACATACATACACACATACATACATACATATACATACTACATATTATATAACAGCTGTGTTTTTTTAGGAAAAATTCACTTTATCTTGAGCTGGAAATTTAAGTTAAAACCAGAAATCAGCCATCCCTTTCGTAGTATTGAATTTCTTGACGGTTACAGAAAACGGGGAGAAGACAACCAAAGAGGCTTGGAAAGAAGAGACTACAGTTTGGAGAGCTATTTATTAAACTAATTAATTGACAGGCCAACTTTCTTGTTGGTTTTTCAGAGTGGTGTGTCAGGTGTACCAGTCATGCACTATTTCAAAAGGGATGAAAAACATGCTCACAAACAAAACATAGGCAATTTTCATGGATGAGTATGTTTGCATGTTGAGATTGTGGTTCCCGATGTTTCCAATAAATACCCCACGAACTTTGTTGTGAATGTGACACTGGAGTTCTGTGATAACTGGCTTGGTGGAGTTGTATTTTGATGTCTGGCAACCATTTAGGGTCTAGCACGAGCCTGTACTTATGGAGGAATAATCTTAGGGAGAAGTATATCTAAATTTCTCGTCCTCAAGGTTGGAGTTTTATTGATGTACCATGTTGCTCGTGTGCCTTGTTTATGCGACATTGTATCGGACTCAGTAGGTCTCTTGGATGTTCAGTTAGGAGCCTGTACAAATCTGTCTGAAGTTTTATCGTGAACAATGGTTACATGGCCATCATTATGTGGGGAAGGAATGCTAGAAAGTTCATAGATTCTTCTTTCTTCCTCGTGCATGCTGTAGGATAGATAATTTCCAAGTTTTATGGTTCAAACTTCCGATTGTTCTTCTTGTCGGATTTTGCAGAGTTACATGGACTCGGAGATTCGTGCAATCATGGCACAGTATATGCCATTGGACAATCAAGCAGAGGGCCGACCAAATCACATTCACGTAGACATCTGATGTTTAGTGATAAAGATTTGATTTCCGTATCTTATGCTAACTACAACTGAGAATGCCCATATTTTTGTGGGAGTTTGTTTCTCAGACTGATTTTTTTATGCATCCGCCGTTGGTGAAGCCTTTTTACTTGTGTCTAGTCTCTGTATATCCGGTGCAGAAGTATCTGTTCAAATTCTTTATTCATATGATTAAATGGCAACGTGTCATCTCTCTCTCTCTCTCTCTCTCTCTCTCTCTCTTTCCTGTGTGTATTTGCACGCACTTGGCAATGCCTGATTCTGTGTGTATGATCTCGTGCACTTTGGCAGTGCCTGATTAAGACCAAACCATGCTCTTGGTAGGACTATGGAGGACCATCTGAAGCGTCTCTAGTGAGTTCTTGTTCCGGTCTTACATAAAAAAGAGGTTCTAGTTTTTCGCTGAAGGAAGGGTGCAGTGTAGCATGCGATGACTTCCGTCAATTCCTAGCAAGAAAAGTAGGATGACTAGTGTCCGATAATTTCTGAAGGGAGTGAAGATACCGATTCTGATGCACTCATTCTGATTCACTCGGTCCTCTTTTTCATGATCTTGCGCCGGAATGTGCGCCAATCTCTGTTCTTGATTTGGGGTGTCATCTGATAGAAAATGCTGAAATTTTAGGAGAGCTGCTTGCTGTTGAATTTGATATAAACATGTCAAAGCATTTTGCTGGAATCAGGATCATGGCGTCATTGTCCACTCAAAAGTCCACTTTCGTTGTTGACTAGCCTCTCTGGATTTGCTGGAAAATGGGAATAAGGATCATGTCGTCATTGTCTAGTCGGAAGTCCATGTCATAGCCCTTGTTGAAAAGGCCTCTGTAGATGCCCACACGCTTGGGGTACCAATACGGTAATACCATGATACTTTAAGGATTTGACGATTCTAAAGCTACTCTCTACACGCGCTTAAACGCACACGCACAACGTGCACAAACACACATGGACGCATGTGCGCACGCTCACATATATTAGGCAGCTGGTGCAAGTTGCACGATAACTGCTTCGAAGAAAGTTTGATCAGTCATCTAGTACCAGATCTATCAATGATACTACGGACAGTACGCCTGATTCATGTGTGCTTTTTATTTTCCAACTTAACCTTCAAGGGTATTAAGACTGTGTGTATGTGTCTGTATTTTGCATTCACAACTTTTCTTCTTTCAATGGTGAGGAAATGTGTCTTAGGATCTGGTGCCAGCAGGCATGAAACTCAGAAACTAGAACTCCAGGGCTGATATTGGGGTTCTGCCTGTGCGAGCAGTGAGATTCGATTCCCGACTGCCCTAATGGCAAGTCAAGTCAGCGTTCATTACAGCTCCTTAAATGCAGATCAGCTTAGGATGAACAGTTTGAACGCCTCTAAGAAGATACATGACCTGCACACCGAAAACACCAAGCAAAACCAGAAATCTTAAAGATGTCATTTCATGGCGGAACAAACTTAGCTCTATTTTCTTATCCATCTATTATTCTTCATCAAATTCTTGTGTTTTGGCATCTCCACAAGCATGGCTTGTGTAGTCTAAGTGGCGAAGATTTTTGAATAATTTCCCTTTCATTTTAAAGCAAAGAGAACGGTTACAAGGCAACAGAGAAACACGAGAGGAGCAGCTCCGCCTCTAGCATGGAACACCATCTTCTGATAAATACTTATGAGATTTAAATACACGCGATATGCAACCAGCAGCAAGACTAAAGTGGGATGCATGCCTTCCAATTCAAAGCTACGTGTTTATCCTCCAGTTAGTCGAAATTCAGTTCTCACTGCCTTTGTTGTGAACCTCCACTTTGATCCTATATAAATAGAAAGCCACCATGGAACCACTGCATGAAAGCACCAGCAACTCAGAAGCTGGATGAGATTAACATGAATCTTATAATTAGAAAGTTTATTATCATATTCTATGCATGGTGTGAGAAATCGAGAGATCTCTACAGGACAGGCCAGCAGAATGTCAGTTTTCTTGCTTCTTTTTCTAACAAAGAGTGACAAGGGGCCGTGAATTAACTGAAGAAATGCAGTAGCATGTGCCAAGACCAGAATCATTTGCAATAGCTTGGCGTGAGCCTGCTGCTCTGGACCATGTGTGATACTTTTGAGCATGGTCAAAAATGAAAAATACAGCTCTAAAAACCCAGAAAATGAAAACTTCAAATCCTGATAGGCCATCCAAGGCTATCGACAAAACCAAGAAAAACTTTAGCACTAGATAAGAATGAACATTTATATAAATAATATACGAAAACCCTGCTGAATTGATGACAATTCTAAAAGGGCGAGTCGAAGCTTTTAGAAAAGGGACCGTGCCAGAAATTTAGAGCTTCACACATAATAAATAACAAAACACAAAAATGAATCCAAATAGGAAATGCGAAACAAATGGTATGATAGTATTGCCATATGCAAGTCTGCTGCAAAGAACTGCTTTAACGTAGTCATCGTAAGACTTTCAAGTGCAAGGAATGGTGATTAATACCATCTCAAAAAGTGCAGGTGTATCCTGATAACTCAAAGAGACCATAATCATTAATAGCATCAACAGCCCCTGCTTGTATAGACAAAATGGTTTCCCGATGCTTTAATGAAAGAAAAAGTTTCTACAAGTGTCCAACTTGAATTCAGCAAAATGTTTTGAAAATCCATATTAGTGAAGAAGTCATGGAACAGTTCCAAGTTCTAACAGCAATAAGAAAATGACAGATTATAGTCAGACTTAGCACATAAAGTTAGAAAATCATGTCCAGGAAAAATTTACTCTATTAATTACTTTTTTTCTAAATCTAACCTGATCAAAGCCATAACTGCAACCCAAAAGGATGGCCTCTGCAAGAACAAGACATGGAAACGGAGAATCAGATCATCTTTTGTCTAAAACAGAACAAATGGCGAAAGGCAAGTGCATATGCCTGCATGGGAGCCCCCATGCATGTGTATGCGCATGAGAGAGGGAGAGGCTGCAATCGATATCTACTTACCATGATACAGAGAACAACTAGGCCACCAAGTGGAAGCCACGGCTTACACAAGGTTGGGTCACGGACTCACAGTAAAACCCAACAACCACTTAAACTAAGGGACTTCTGGACCTCCGCTACTGCTAGCTGAAGGGAGGAGGTAAAACCAGGGTTATGGACTGGCTCAAGTTCTCTGTCTTGATAGTTGACATCGTTCAATAGCCACATACATCAAATGCTTTAAGGAACTACTGCAGCTGAAACCATATTTTACAAAAATGGCTACAAGTAACCTGATCCACTGCGGTGATGGGTGTTTGCGTGTGTCTGTGTGGATGTGTTTATGTGAGCATGCTTGTGCATTGGGAGGGATTATCATGTGATGAGTTGCACTCATATGAGAGTTATATTCATGTGAAAACAGGTTTCCCATGAGAATCCAACTTTCACATGCTGTCGTGACAAAGTGATATGACGGGCCATAATGGGAGGTGACGTTCTCACAGTTACTTTATGTGACTGAAATGAATGGGCCACGAGGATCAGATAAAGTACGCCTTGATATTTTTCGGATTTTGACACAATTTTGTATGAGGCTTAGAAGAGGTTATCTGCACCAATCCTCATGATAATCTAAATTCTCAAGAGGGCCTAGCAGAACTGTCAAAAAGTGGTAACATACTAGGTCTTCTTCAGGATGTAATGTCTATGAAATGATCATTTTTGAAAACCCACATCCAAATCAATCAGTGTCAACCTAACAGCCAGAATCAGGTCAACAAGCTCACGCTCTCATTTCCCAGGATTTTTGACCAGCCTTAGATAATATTAACCCAGACATCTTAACTACTCTACCACATGAAGTAACCATTCAACACTAAGGACAAGATTTGTGAATGTTATAAATGTTGTATTCTATGTATCACACAGCAGTTGGACACATACCCGTAGAGTCTTCAATTTACCGGCTTCATATACAAAGTATCATATGATACATATCTTATCATGGGGCCTACTGAATTTTGTTTGTTTCTTTATATCTTTCCAAATTTCTAATCAGATCATATGATAATGGGATACAGTGGACATATGTGTATAGGTACTCTTGCTCATGGATGTTCATGGGGCGGGATCCCTGCTTCTCATGGGCCCCACCCCGTCACCATCCTACAGCCCTGATCTGGAACCAAAGACCCCCATGCCTAGAGGTCGAATCACACTGACTCTCTCTCTCTCTCACCCCACTGGAAGCCTCAAACTAGATGACCTCCTGCCCTAGAGCATCTCTCTCGGACTTTTTCGGCCATCGTGAAATCTCCTCCAGATAAGACCTCTCTCTCTCTCTCACTCTAAGTCATTTTGCCCTAGAGCCCGAATGCCTTGAACCACAATGTCTCTCTCACACCTTGCTTGAAGCCTTTAACCAGAGCGACCCCATACCTGAGAGTGTGTCTCTCTGCATTCTCTTATTGAGGGTTCAATAATTTACTCTTCATTTCCTTTGTGTGGTGTCCTGTTTCTCTGTTGTTAGATTTTTTTATTTCTGTTTTCACAAGTATGCCAGTTGTTGATGGATGAACCACATGCTTAGATAAGATGATGGCCTTGGTTGGAATGGATTATTTGCCACTTGCATTTTGTGTTGCATTGTTTTGATGTTTTTCCTTCTAAATATTGTAGCATGCAGTTGCGGTTTGGATTTTACAATTGTATTGGATCGTTTGTGAGTCTGTCTAATGCAGTCCTGTTCTTTTGGTTTCTTCCATCATATTTGGCTTTATGCTTCCTTCTTTCCACTTCAGGTGACAATTTTGATTGTTTTGAGATATTATATTATTTAGCCCACACTGGGATTTATGGACTATTTAGTTCCATTTCTCATGAAAGATATCAGTTGGAGTTGGACTTTTACTATTGCCATCAATAAGTTCTGATTTTGCTTGTATGCCTAAAAGTTTATTTTCTGACTTTTAGTTTGAGGTTAGAGTCTCTGTGGTCTTATGTGAATGCTGTTAATATCAGCAGCATGACATTTTTTTACTGATTATGAAAATTGACTATGTTGCTTTACATTTGATTCAAGTTCATCATTTCTTTCTCTCTTGACTTTGAAGCATTATATAATATATATGTGCTTGGAATTAGAGTATTTTTTATTTTGTTTCTTTTTTCCCCTGTTGTGTGTGAGATCTTGCCTGTGTTGACTTTTAGAGAAATAGAACTACTGTAACGAATAAAGTTTCTATTGATTTTTGCCTTGTGTTTTTATTGTTTGTTTCTTCAGTTGCTTAGGTGAAACACATTCTACTTTTTAGTATATTTGTCTCGAGTGTATACACATTCAATATGATGGTGAGATATTTTATCCAATTCGCTTTTGAAAATAAAAAGATTTGCTCCCTCTGTGTAATAAAAGGAGACAATTATGTGTGGATCGTGGTTCTGAGTTTGTTATTGCTTTCAAGATTGGCTAGTATAAGCCCATTTAAATGGGCCACACTCAGGGATCGGGGTCAGGGAAGAGTCCCCCGGCAGACACACAGGGCATGCAGGGGCTGGGACAGGGGGCCTTTTGGTCCCTGTTGAGGGGACAGAGGCAAGCATGGGGAGTAGGTTTCTAAAATGGGATGGAGACGGGGATCTTGATCCCTGGTCCCGGCACATGAACCTTATGTATGTTGCACTGTTCAATAGAATACTTGCAAATTGCAACAATAGGATGTGATACCAAATCTTTTTCAAACAGTTATTACATGATTGGAACTAGAAACAAGATCAATTCAATACAAGACAATGAACAAATTGAGTTGAATTATGCACAATGCAATGACTGATAAGAATCAAATAATGTCAACTAAGCATCTCAACGGTGTTAAGATTTGCTTACCCAAAAGACATGTTACTTTAATTCTGAACATAAGAATCACAATTTTAGTTAGTAATTTGATTGAGGCAAAGACAACCGGCATCCCACTTGCACACAGTCTAATGCTTCAGTTGTTAATGACATCCCAATTAACATCACGACAATTAGCAAAATATTATGAGTAGGAAATCTTGCTGGAAAGGAAAGATCAGAAAAGCATAAAGCAAGTGCCAAATAGAAAGTAAAAGCAGGCATCCAAAGATACACTGTATGCGCCATAGAACAGTAAAGATAGATCAAGTACCTGCGAAAGTAGGCGAATATCACGAAGAAACAGTACACCTGCAATCCCTGCAGAAAAGAAAGGCCATGTTAAAATTATTCCACATGCTTACCTACAAATCTATCTCATTGTACATTGTGCACGTGAGAGAGAGAGAGAGTTGGTGGATGTGTGTGTAATTGTGTGCATCTAGGGGTTATCTGTGCAATTTGAAATGTTAAGACGAGCTGCACTTCAGTTGCCTTTAGCAAACCCCAGCAAAGACACTTGTTGGGCTGAAACTCAAACAAATACAAATACGTGCAGTAACACAAATCAAGTCAGTGTAGAGTAAAACAGCAGTCTTCTTCTGCACTACATGTTGTAGTGTGACTACTCGATGCGATAAAAACCAACAAAACTCTTCCTTTAAGACATCACACGCAGTAGCATGAAATAGTATGACATAGACTTGGATATTATGCAGTTGCCTATATTTGAAGAACATAACAGAAGTACGAAATTTCCATGACGGTGGATAAGTGATATATTCAGAATATTCCTGTAATTATCACATAAATGTTGTAGTAATATCATGACATTCTAAAACTTAGTATTATGTATCGTTTATATAATTTTATTTATTGCTTATTTGTCGCAACAGAGAAATTGTGTTTAGTATCCTACTAAAAAGAACATAACGAGAATTTGAATCTGAGCTAAAGATGACATTGTGTGCCACAATTGTATGTCAAGTCTCCTCTTTTTCCTCCCTTTCTTGTCTCTTTTTGTCTTTCACTGTAACTCTTCTTTTCATTCTTATTTTGTTTCAAACAAGCTGAGTTAGGCAGACCGCTAACAGAAGCATAAGCCAAAACCGTACCCACATAGGTTATGCCCCTCCTGAGAACTCGAAGTGGGAAATGAACATAGTTTTACACTTAAATAGACTAAGATAACCGTGGCAGGCGCATGCTACTAATCGAAAATGAGGAACACCAGTGTCACACAGAAATACCATACTAGGTGAGGCACTAACCTGCTTGTCCCTTCAAAAATGAGCCAGTATGCTTTCCTTCTTTCCATGCCCTTAAGCTCACTATACTCAATGCCAAAAGGGCACCTCCTAGAATCATGCCAAAGCGGATCGCGGCGACGCTTCCCGTGAGCATGAATGACAGAAAACCGCCAGTGAACAGCAATGCACCTGAGCAAAATTGTGTCATGACTAAAACACTCTTTCACCGATATAAGAAGCTTATCGTCAGCAAAATCTGGAAACAATGAAAACTAGAAAATCAATGAGTACAAATGAGTACCATAAGGGATTCCAACAAAAAAGTCACGAACTTCAGATATTTCTTTCAATTCAGCACCCTCAGATGTATAAGTTTCCATAATTTCCTTCACTGGCTCCGGGGAATTCTCCACTGCATAAGAAAGGTACTCCTTGCCCTCCACACTAGCTTCCTCTGCAATCAAAGCCATATCTTGTCTAGCCTTTTCTGCCTGTACCTTCAACTTCTCAGACACATCCTTAATGACCAAAATGGCTTTCTTAGAATACACCTCATATGCTTCCTGTGACATGCCTTGCATTTTTACGGCATGTTCTTTGAGAGATTCAACTGTTTTTCGCCATTGTTCCTCCGTTTCCTCCGCCTGCTTCTCAATCTCACTCTTAACTTTATCCACGTCAATGTCCGCGGGATCCTAAATAAACAAACATCATCACAATTCAAAAGAACAGAGCAACTATCAAAACCAATTTCCAATGCTTAGTATGTAACAAACTCATTCTTGGCCCGAGTCGATTCTGATGACGAGAAAAGAACGAAATATTAAATAAAAAATAATGCAAACCAGGAATCCAGTCCTTTGAAATACGGCATTTCCAATAAGCAAGCACTCTAAACTTCGAATTATACCAAAAGAAAGCAGAAAGGGGAAAAGAACAAGCAACCAATCTTTTTGAATTAAGAATAAAAGATGCTACAAAACTCATACGTATCCATTAGAAAGTATCTAACAATAGCTGAAAAAAGCATAGCGAGGAGCACAAAACTCCAAGAGTGACGCATTACCGATCCTTCATGGGAAGCGGTGGCGCGAGGGATTAGCGGACCCAATGGAAGACTCGGTCTCCGAATCGGGTGGCGGACGCGAAGTCCAGGATAACCACCAACGCCCCTTCGCCTGAGAAGAGATCCGGCGGCCGGAGAGCGAAGAAAGGAAGAACGACGCCCCGACGACGGCGGAGAGACAGAAACCTTTAGAGCCAAACTAGGGTTTCCATGAGATACTAGCGTTTCAAGAGCATTCATGACAGCGAGGAAACAGAAAAAACACACGCAGAGAGAGAGAGAGGGGCTCGTTTGCTCCTTTTGTTGCTTGGCGATCTCTCTTTCAACAAGAAAGGAATTTTTGAGAGATGACCTATATGAGTACTCACGAGTCAAGCCAGCTTCCTACCGCTGCCATGAGAAAAGGTCGCCACAAACAAATGCCTTACATGTGCGGACCAGTGCAACCACGACCGGATCCAATCCGAACGACAAATACCCAATCTAATCAGGTTTGGATCCAAACCGGGTTTAGGAATAAGGTGCTCTGACCCATATCTGACTATATATATATATAGAGAGAGAGAGAGAGAGAGGAAGTGATAAATGCTCTTTGCGTTCTTAGTGAGCTCTCTTTCAACAAAAAAAATTAAAATCGAAAGATTACCTATAAGAGCATCTATGAGTCAAGCCAGCTTCCTACTCCTGCCATGAGAAAAGGTCGCCACAAACAAATGCCTTACATGTGCGGACCAGTGCAACCACGACCGGATCCAATCCGAATGACAAATACCCAATCTAATCAGGTTTGGATCCAAACCGGGTTTAAGAATAAGGTGCTCTGACCCCATATCTGACTATATATATATATATATATATATATATATATATATATATATATATATATAGAGAGAGAGAGAGAGAGAGAGAGAGAGACGAAGTGATAAATGCTCTTTGCGTTTCTTAGTGATCTTTCTTTCAACAAAAAAAAAAAAAAATCGAAAGATTACCTATAAGAGCATCCATGAGTCAAGCCAGCTTCCTACTGCTGCCATGCCTTTTGTTGAGGTAGCCACAAACAAATGCCTTACATGTGCGGGTCAGTGGAGATGGCAATATTGATCCAACCAATGCAACTCTGACCCGACCCAAGTTAACCTAACATATTGTGATAAACATTTTTTTACGGTAGATGTTAATAATTCGATTGTTCTGTTAGGCTCAAAACTAAATCAATCTAAAATACCTAAATCAGTTTAAACTTTAGAACTGAAACCGAAACAAAAATTTGAAAAACTTTCAGATTTTTAGTTATATTCGATTTTTGCTCACCCCTATTTGAATCCAATTTGACGGTTTATATAGTATTGCATTACTGCTCTCTCCAATTCAAACTTAGCACAAAGAGCAATAGCAGACGTAGTAGGGGGCCGACTCACAAGTCACACGTCATGAGTTTGATACCCATGGTGTTCATCTGGCTTCAGTCACCCAATTGTACCCAAAAAAAAAAACAAATCAAGTTTACTGAATTAATAACTACATAATTCAATTGAATTTTTTTATCATGAATGAGAACAAATTGCAAATATCTGAATTAAAGAGAATGCAATTATATAACGCCCTTAGGTTCACCTTGTTGCAATTTATTTCGGCGAATACAATTGATTATACGAGCGATATGAGCATGCCTACTTTGATAAAACCCAACTCTTGAAAGCAGTTTTCTATAAACAACAACGACAACAACAACTAAGCCTTTTTCCATACTAGATGGGGTTGGCTACATGAATTCTTGTTTTCATAGAACCCTATCATAATTTGTAGAAGCCATGATAAATAAGTCCGACAAAATTTTACGCTGGCTGTCGGAAGCCTAACGCAACCCTCCTCCTTTATCAGGTCTTGGGACCTAAAAGCAGTTTTCTATAATAAATTTAAAACTAAAAAGTTTCAACTTAGGGATTCTTTGCGTGGCCTACTTGCATCACCTTGAGTAGAATTTTAGAACTGACAAAAGATTGTTTCACCTAAAAATAAACCATGAGTACTGCTGACACACCATTGGTTCCGGGTTTAGGCCAAAGCCTAACATGCACACCTTTTGGAATCGAACTCGCCACCTGCGAGTGGGCATCACAGAGTTCTGGTCGTGCTTTAACATGCAGAAATATGACGCTTATAGCTATACTACCTCATGAATCCACATGACAATAAACTTGAACGAATTATAGAATAAGTTAATCACATGTAAAGTACTGGTGAACAAAAACTATGTTACAAGTATATACTAGATCTTCACATTTCTGGCCTTCATTCTTCTTCATATTTGTGGCATTCATACTTCGATGATAGCACCAAATAAATAGCAAGTTCTATTCTTATGCTATAACATTTATAAAATGTGAATATATGTGTATGTGGATTGGTTCTTCTCAACCTTCGATCTGTGAACCAAACCGTACAGATCTTTTTTTGCAAACTGAATCAGAACAAAGCAAAAAAGCCAAGCCAAGTCACAAGTTCGGATCAGTTCAATTGATCTGTCTCGGTTCTTTGAGTACTCCTTTTAATCTCACCCTAGAGAGATGGGTTACCAACTTATCCATGCCTGTTTGGAAGTCATGACGATTAAAATCAGTGGCGGACTTTGTAAAATTTCTGCAGTGAGGAGAAGCCCGGTGGTGGTCTATATAATTTTTTTTTTAAATTGGACTTCTTTATTGATTTTTTGGTTTTTCTTATTTGGAGCGAGTCATATGTTTCATCCACCCATGAGTAGGATAGGCCTAATTCATAGACATGTCTAATTTTAGTTAGTCCAGAACTTGAAACCATAACAGACGAGGCGTAAAATGCCAGTTCCAACATTCTTTCCATGGGATGACAACTTAGAATAAGCGCGGAGTCATGGTTAGGGGAGAGAGTGATATATATATATATATATATATATATATATATATATATATATATATATATATATATATATATAGAGAGAGAGAGAGAGAGAGAGAGAGAGAGAGAGAGTTAAAAGAGGCGTTCATAGTCGACGTTCTCTGGGCAGATTGGGGCAGCCTCTGGAGAAGACGATAACATCAAGCATCGATAAAAAATCATCCAGAATCCGGTGAGTTTACTTATTTTTCAGATTTTCGTTTTTTTCCGATTCTTCATGAAAAACTTTTTGAAAATCATCGTTTTGAGCTTGGTTTGAAGCTTTGAGGTAGAACTAAGTGTTTTGGAAGGTTTGAATAAGTTGAGGGTGACGATTTGGCATATAAACGGTTCTGATTCGCTGGATTTTTTATTTTCTACAATTTTTTCTTTTTACTTTCGTTTTTCGGCGAAATGCTACCGCCGGTGGTTGTTCTTGGCCTTGGTCGAAAGAGAGGAGGTAGAGGAAGAGGGGAGCCACCTTTGGCGGCCTTAATCGTCACCGGAAATCGACACCGGAAAACCATGGGAACCAGCCCTTTGGGCGTGTCCCTGGTTTTGTGTCGTGTCGTGTCCGAAAAGTCATGACCCAACACTGATTCATGTCATGTCCTCATGTCAAATGTTAAGAACCAGTTTTGCGTCAAAACATGTTCCGTGTCTGGTTCTGTGTCGGAAACGAGTCAAGTTTGAGTTGTGTCTTAAAATGGATTTTTGGGTTAGAAACAGGACCCGTGTCAGTAGTTACAGGTTCTGTGTTGATATAGTGACACAGGCTACCTATTGTGTCACTCAATTTGGATCAGCTAGGTATAAGTTTGGATCTTAGATAGCTTAAAAGGATCCAGATTGGGTTTTGGGTGATTTTAGGGTCATTTGGGATTCGATTTTGATACGATTTGTTGCGTTAGATTTGTAGTTAAATAAATTTTAATATTTTAATTATTTAGAGATTAAAATTGAAGGATTTAGTGGTGATAAGAGTGGCCCAACGGTTTGGGGACAGGATCTTAGCGCTCATTCAAGTAGGGGGTTATGCATTCTTTTACAGAATCATGCTAAAAGTGATTTTACTTGTTTTAGATAGATTTAAATGTGCATGATTGATAAATGTTTTACTGATGTTTATGAAATATTATTCACAATTATGGGTTATTTGATATGCTTTTTAAATAGAACATGTTTATGATATTGATTGATAAAGAGCATGTTTTGATATACATGTGTTATATGAACATGGTATTTAAATGTTGCATGGATATGGATTTTGTTTTTGATATTCGTGGATCTGGATATGATTTGTAAATGTGATGAACTATAATTAGTTTTAGAAATATAATGATATGTGAATGTACGAGCCGTACTTATGTGGGTTGTGTGGGGTCTCTAAAGACTTGCAGGTCCCTCGGGCGATCCGGCTTGGGATGAATACAAGGTGTGTTCCCGGGCACTCTGTCGTGAGAGTCAACGTAGTTACCGTCATGGACGGGGATACCAAGGTCATGTTAGGGAGGGCTTAACGACTGAGCTTGAGAGTCGACGTGGTTACCGTCGTGGACAGGGGTAGACACAATATGGGCTGTAATTATCGTAACTAATGATGCGTGTATACGTGTGTGTGAGTGTGTGCGTATGAATTTGAGATCATGATTTACAGGTGAAACTGTGCTTTGTTATGAAAATATCGTGAAATTATGCATACTTTTAGTATGATTTCTGTTAAAAGATGTTTAACCTCCCTACTGAGCTATGTGTAGGAGCTCATCCCATTATTTTACAGCTCATCCTGAAGCTAGCACTTCAAAAGCACACAGAGCAGAATAGGAGTTTGATAAAGCTGCATTTTATTTTTAGATGGTATGATAAGTGTTAAACGATTTATAAAATATTGTTATTCGAGGTTATTATTAGGTGGGCCTCTTACCATTTTAAGTGTGTTGTTTAGAACTTCGATATAAATATTTATTTCATTGAGTTTGAATGAAATTAGTATTGCATTCGGTTACTGCAACCATCACGCTTGCACGAGAAGCGGCCACGTGGCATCGGCTCGGGCCTGGGCGACTCGAGCGGGTGTGTCATTGATACCTATTCACTCATATCCACCTATTGCTTTTGGGTGACATCAGTGTAACAAAAATATATTTTGTACTTTATGAAAGCCTCTTAAAATTTTTAAAATTAAATTCCACCAAAAAACAATGAGTGGACACGATTTGATGCGTGGAGAATTCGACTAGGAGGGTGTGTGTTAGGCTGTGGCCTCCTCTTATATAAAAAAAACACCCTTCATCTCGAAATATGGGTACCAAGCATTATCCTTAATTTAAATCATGATAGATTGGAAAATGAATTGCAACAACCCAAGAGAGATTTATTGTACCTACTTAATGAATTAGAGAGATTTGATTCTACGTAGCTAACGGAATTCTAAGTATGGCAACGCGATAATCACCACAACGCTACAGACGAAACTCGAATCCGAAATCAATCAAAGCATTACTGACAGTATATTTTCGACACTAATTTTGCGGGTGCCGCTAAAAAATCTAATTTGTGACAGAACCAAATTTGAATATCTGAGATTTAATAGGAACTCTTTCTTATACAATCACCGTGAGTTTGGTTCTTGGAAGGATCCCCCGCGTTCAGATTCGAGAATAGGATCTTAAGTTTTTTTTTTATAATGGGGAGGCTGAAAGCCACTGTACGCCCCAGGGATGGAACTCATGACCTTCAACTTGTGAGCGGACCCTCTAGACCAGGTGAGCTGTTGCTCTTTGTGCAGAATCTTAACATGAACCAAACGTCACTCGTGTCAAACGTAACTCCTGAGAATGTTTCCTTTTGGGTAAAATTGGGCATGACCTGAACATGAACCAAGCATAACTCGTGTCAAACGAGCTGCAGGCGAGGTTGTTGCTATCATTTAATGCCTCTTTTCACGTCTAATTGGAGTAGAAGAATTTGTTTTTTTGGTAAAAATTAAATGTAAATTCTTTTATCATTGTATACAACCAAAGGGTTTGATCATCTAATTACATTAACCTACCTAAGTCGTCCGATTGATATATTAATTTTCATACATAGATTACTTAACAATTAAAACGACCTAGCAGGACAAACCAACTGGGAGAGCTTTACCTCCATAGTAGGCTGACCCGGTTTGCACCGCATCTTTTACTTCCCTATAAGATCTCAGGCTGACACCCCCTCCCCTCTATCTCAATTCATCCTTGCAAACAGAGAGAGAAACTTGATTGCTGGCCGGCTGCAAGAATGATTGGTAGAGTTGTTTGTTACTGGGTTTCTTTTGGAGAAAAGTGAAGGGGATGGCTTCTCCATCATCGTCTGGAAAAGGGTCATGTGATGATGAGAAGCCGCACGTTTTAGCTGTTGATGACAGTCTCACAGAGAGAAAGATCGTCGAGAGAATGCTCAAGAAAATCTTCCTACAAGGGTTGCTTTCGTCTTCTCCTAGATCCTCTTTCTTTTTCTTAAAACTGTTTAATCATCTAGGAGAGAGAGAGAATCAAACACAAGATAACACAATTCGTCTCTTTTTTCTTGATGAAAATGGACTAAAAGCGTTGGAGTACCTGCAACAAGCTCAGGTCTCTCTCACTTCCACACACACACACATATATGTATATATATTTGGTTCATGGTTTCTTGGCATGATCTGTGGTTGGTGCATCAAAATTTTCTTTCAAAGATTTGCAACTTCAGAGTAAAAGTTCAAGATTCTTCTCCACGCTTAGCATGTGTATATGTAGTATTTTCATTTGAAATTTCATGTTAAAGATTGGACTGGTGATGCGAGTTGGAAAACTATCATCACCCGAAAACAAATTTTGTAACCGGCATGAGGTAATAGTTCCATATTGATCCGAAAGAACAGTATACTTCCGCTTTTAATAAGATAATACGCAGGTTAAACGAATGGTATTTGATAATTAGTTATGAAGGAATCAATCCTATAACTTTAGAATGGAATTTGAGTGGTAGCATTGTATCTAAAGGCATGGTAGGTCTCAGCGCAACATTGTGAGAAACTGAAAATTGACGCGCTTCTTTTCTCCTTGCATTCGGTATTCCCTCGCCGTTCATTGCGAGAAATGAATTCCTTGCTAATCCGTCACTATTTAAGGATGGATTAGCGAGAGATTGCTGGAGAAATCTAAAGTTTTGTCATAGTGTATGATAATTGAGTCACCAACTTGACATCTTTCTAATGAATTATATATATATAAGGAAACTGGATCTTGCGTATGAGTATAATTTAAAAACTTTTAAAAGAATTAAAAAAATATGAAAGACATTGTTATTACACCCATGTCACTATACCACCAAGAAGTAATGAATGGATAAGCTCCAATCACTCTCTCTCTCTCTCTCTCTCTCTCTCTCTCTCTATATATATATATATATATATATATATATATATATATATATATATATATATATATATATATATATATATATATATATATATATATATATAAGCAATTGTGCATCAATGTAACCGACTCCACTTAGTTTGAAATAATAACATTTGTTTTTGGTTTGATATATTTCCATAGACAGTTCCAAATATAGCAAAATCACCTTTACAAGTTTGATATATTTTCTTGAATTGGGCTTTAAATGCCAGTGGCTAAGACTCGAAGGTAGGTGCCTGCACTAAATGTGGCAGAAGTCTTGGTTTTGATTTTTTTTTTTACAATGGGGATGCCGAAGCCTACGCTTGCCGCTGGTGTCGAACTTATGTTTCTTTAAGTGTGACCCGACCCCTTAGCCAGGTGAGCAATTGGTTTGGTTTTAAATGCTAATATACGAGCTTTTTTTTCATATTCTTCAGGGTCCCAAGGTAGATTTGATACTTACAGATTATGAAATGCCTGGCATGAGTGGATACGAACTGCTAAAGGCAGTGAAGGTATGAATAAGAGTTGGATTTGGCCTATTTGCTTTCTGTGCATGGTGCATATACATCCGTTGGGGTGTAACATGCTTCGATCTTCAGCTTCTAGCTTGAGCTCAAGTTATGTTGGAGCAACTCAAGCTCATTCCCTTTGATCTGTGTGCAAAGAAACATTGACTCATTTAAGATATTTAGCTCAAATAAATGCGGGTCAGCCCAAATACTTAAATCTTCTAAAATATTAATAAATTTTGGTCTCTCTAATGCAGGAATCCCCAGTGTTAAAGGAAATTCAGGTTGTCATCATATCATCTGAGAAAAGACCCGCAAGAGTCGATAGGTGAGGCTCAATGACTTTTTAACACCGGCATCTTTGGAACTCATTTACTTATTTTATTAAATCTTAAATAGAATTTGTTTACTCTAAAGTTGATAAACCAAGAAAATGAAACTTGCAGGTGCTTGGAATGTGGGGCTAAGGAGTTCCTAGAGAAGCCTCTCCAGTCGTCGGATGTGGAAGGATTGAGACGCACTATGACGACCAAATCGGACGAAGTCTGTGGTGAGAGACAGTGTCGAGAAAGATAGGCTCTCTTCTGGACGTTACTACTCAATCAGGGAAGAACTGCTGCTATACGCGAAGCACTCAAGAATTGTTCAAATATGATGTTGGTGTAGGAAGATGTTAGATCGATGTGAACTGATTGTGGGAATCCCTCGGGACGATTTCTAGAAAGTCTGCTGCATCTTTAGGAATTCAATTTCTGAATCAGTACTGTAGTTTGGCTCTCTCTCTCTCTCTCTCTCTCTCTCTCTCTCTCTCTCTCTCTCTCTCTCTGTGTATGCTCTTTTAATACTGTTGTGATGTGAATGGTGAGTCATGTCAGACGATGAATATGTAGAATTCAGGAGAGGTGGTGCCTTACGTTGGTATCGCACGTCATCTATGTGGATCCTGATATAGATAGGAATATTTTGACGTTCATGGTGTTCTTCTTTCCAAGAGAGTAACGCAGGGACCTCACATGCCGTCAGTGGCCATTATCTAACGCTTTTTTTTCATTTGTAAACCAAGCTCGCTTTCATTTTTATTATAAAAGGTAAGGTAAATACATCCAAATTTTGGAAACTTTCTTTTTCAGAAAGGAACTCATGATTAGTGGTGTTCACCGTTGGTTCAGTTCCAACCTCAACCTCGAACCAAACTGCTAATCTCGGCTCTTAACTTTTAGAGAACACAGTTATCAACCACGGTTCTTCTTATTCATGAACAAACCCTCAAGTTCGGATATGGTCCGGCTAGAGGGTTGGCTCATAAGTTAAAGGTGACTATTTCGATACGCACCGTCTAAATGTGATTATTGTTCATACCAAGAATTCAGTATGCGTCCATGCGATTTATCTCTCACTTAACCCTCAAATAACATAAAATAAAAGCACCTAGAATAACAAACAAACACAATAATACACGATCACAATACTAGAACACTCTAGGCTTTAGCACAATGGTGGAGTGCTTCAATATGTGCAAGCTGAACTGGCCTCCCTTCTCAGTGACATCCAACTTGCTGTGCCCTGGTGGGGGGAGCAGCTCAAAGTTCTGGACCAACCTTCCTATTGTAATGCCCAATATAGGCAATGCCAGAATAATCCCGGGGCAGCTCCTCCGGCCGACCCCGAACGGCAGGTACCGAAAGTCGTTCCCATTTGCTTCCACCTTCGCTTCCTCCTCCAAGAACCGTTCAGGTCGGAACTCCTCGGGTCTCTTCCAGTGATCAGGGTTGTTTGCGAGGAACCATGCATTGACTAGGATCTTGCTTTCAGCTGGGATGTCATACCCTTTGAGCTTAGCATCATGTAGGTTCATATGAGGGACAAGCAGGGGGATGGCCATGCGCAGCCTCAGGGTCTCCTTTATGACTGCCTGAAGGTATGGTAATCGAGTCGTGTCGGGTTCGGTTATCTGGACCCCAGGTCCCAAAACCATATCCAGTTCATCACGGAGCTTCTTTTGGATCTCGGGGTGGTTCACCAGTTCAGCTATCCCCCACTCAATCGACCACAACGTCGTCTCGATTGCTGGAAATTTTTATCCAAACAAACAGAGTTTTATCATCACAAAATTAAGCCTTTGTTCTTATTTGCAAGGGTTTGGACCCGGTATAGGATCATATGATATATGACATTTATAAGTTACAACATGGTATGAGGGAAATCGAAAGAGTCGTGTCAGTGTAAGCCAAATTGACACGAGATAGAGCACAAGGGCGACTAAGTTCGATTAGCAGACCGAACTTAATGTAGAACAAGGCTTGGTTTTGGTTTTGAAGAGTAAGGAAAACAAATATACCTGCCACATTGACGTTCTCCACAATGTACAAAACGTTGTCTTCGTTGATCTCACCCTTCTTCTCAGCATCAAGGATGTGATCAATTGCACATTTGAGTTCACCCGACGCACCTTGTGAGCCTTGTATGCTAGCCAACTTCCTGGAAAGGCCAAAATTTCATTTGGTGCATCTCACTCTTATTGACAAAATGCGACACAAATATTGGCTTTTGGAATTAAACCATCCTTAAAAATTGGTTTTACATCTGTTTTCTTTCCAACTTATGTTATTTCTACACTTGGCATCTTGCATTGTTGCAGTTTAGTTTTGCAATGACAATATGGCTCGAACCGTCGACCCATAGGTTCACCAAACCCCGACGTATTCTTACCCATTCTCCTTAGTCTGAAAGGATCCAGTGCCCTTATCCCGACTCCTTTTCAAATTCCGTAGTGTAGAAGCCAAGCTAGGGATGGCCGGATAGGGTCGGTTTGAAACTAGGTCAGGTTTCAACTGGAACCGAATCAGTCAAACCAGACTCAAAACCAAGGACTATCCGGTTCGGTTTCAATTCCACCATCCATAGAACCGTAACTTCTAATTCCTTATTTTTTTTACTTTTTTAAAATTAAATTTCCAATATTTTTTTCCTGTTCCGAATGATTTAATACTCAAACTAGAACCAGAACCAACCGGTCATAGTCTAATCACAAGGATCACATAACCGATGCTTCTCGATTAAAAAAAAATTAATAAATTTGAAAGCAGTATTTATTCAGTTGGACTTGAGAAAGTCCGGCTTTCTCGCTCTCGAACCTTCTATCAAACATAATCCTGTACATGTTGTTGTACATCATCAGCTGCAACCTCCTCCGCAAGACGATCCCGTTAGCCGCGGCGTCGGGGTTGCGCTTGACGTCGTCGACCACAAGCGCCGCCTCGTTCTCCCACCCGTACCGGTACTGCTGCACCACCTTGTTGGCTCCACCAGCACCAGATCCATTGCTTCCTAGCAGTCTACTTGGTTTTGGATTTGGATACGGGTCACGCACAGAATGCGGCAGGCTTGGACGCACACTCGCTCACTCCAAAATTTGGTTTCTCTCACTAACTGTTCTTCTCTCTAGGGTTGTGATGGGTGAGAGTCGGGTGGAGTTGTTGCTGAAATCTAGGAGATGACAGAGTAGCATCATATAGAAGAGAAAGAATTAACGACGTTAAATGTTAAGTAAACGTTAAAGGTGACGGTGGGTAGTAGCCGACGAGTGGAGGCGAGTTTGAACTAAATTTATACATTATTCATCAGTCATGAGCTGTTCGGTCTGGTTATGAGAAGGCCATGAAGTCAAATTAACAGGAGGGGAGGAAGAAAAAAAAAACGAAAGCGAACCGCCAGCAAACACAACTATGCTTGCCACGAGCTGCCGTCGTACTTAACGTCGTTACTTGACGGTCGTCAACACCTTCCCCTCCCGAGGCGAGTGCTACCTAACCCCATCGGACGGTTCTCCTTTTCTCCTTTTTGTCTGATTTAATCAATTTTATTTAATGTGACGGCAACCTTTTCAGGCATTAAAATCTCTTTTAGTTTGCCACGTCGCACTTTCTGACATAGTTCATGACGTGTCATAAATGCTCTTTTATGAATTTGGTAAAGTAGTTAATTACGTTTTTAGGTCTAACTCTGGTAAAAGATCACATGGAGTACCCTCCCTCGCCGGCCGGAAATGGAGGTGGCCGGTCCGACGGTTGAATCCGACGGAACCGGCCGAAACTGACTGGAACCAAAACCGATTATCGTCATGGTTTGCTTTTGATAAAACTAAAAGGGTAACTTGTTGCACTAAAATATAGGGCCCTCTAGCACCATTGTTGTTGGTGAGATGTTCGAATCTCATAAGGTGCATGTGTGGTGTGTTAGGCTTCGGTTTCTTTTCATTAAAAAAAGAAAAAAAGAAAAACTTGTTGATCTAAATCCTTTTCTTTATTTAGTCTATGCAATCACTCAAACAGACAATCCTCATGGTTCTCTTTTGGGATAACAAGAAAGGAGACTTCTTGTTCCAACTCATTTTTTTTAGTTCCGTTTTAAAATCTCGACTTTAAATGAAACCAAAGCTAAAATTGGAACTGGAACCGAGAAATCGAACTTATAACCATAATCGAAGAACTGGAAAGGCACCTGATCCCGAAGGGGGTCGGTTCGGTTCCAGTTCCGGGTTTTACTGGAATAAGGAGACTCGGTTTACCCTGAATCGGTCTAAGTCTAGCAATAGCTCACCTGGTACACCTGGTAAGGTATCAACTGACACGTTGAAGGTCATGAGTTCGAACTTTGAGACCGCAACTGGCTTTGGCCTCCCCCTTGTACCAAAATAAGAAAGCCAAGGTAAGGCTGGTAAGTGAACCAAACCGCTTGTGGTTTGTCCCAGTCGACTAATGGGAAGCTCGTTCATGGTATTTTCTGGATCATTAAGCTAATATGAGCTGAACACTGACAATTAATGTCTAGTTCGATTCCGTCTTATTATCATTTGTTAAGTATATAAAAACATTCATGTGCATTTTTTTTAAAAACGATATGATACTAAAGAATTTCTGTTGTTATAACAAATCAAATGATCAATTCTTTCAGATTTACATGAAATTTATAGGTTGAGTTAATTTCTAATAAATACTACTCTAAACTCAAAATTAGATATGAACAGTTAATTATATACTCAAAATTATATATGATCAATTATTATGAACAACTGTAAACAAGGCCTTTCAGTTTTGTTTTTGTGAAAAACAAGGACAATGGTCTCTGAGAGTCAATGGTAGGAAACATCATGCCATTGAGCTAACTGAATTTCATTATGGGGATTATATGTTTTATATTAATATTAATCTATCTTTTACAGGTTGAAGTGGGGAGAGTGCTGATCCCCCTAGTGCAAGCTGCCCCATTGCCATCTCTCCCATGCTATACCAATGTCAAAGATGACAGTCATTTGAAGATGATTGTGAAAATGAAGTAAATTAAAGCTTTTAAATTGTAATTTTTTTATTGTAAAATTTAAGCTCTTATCCATGGAAAAGTATTATGAAAAAGTCCAGCGGTTCAGCGATACAACAACTAAGCCTTTTAGATGGGATTGGTTACATGAATTCTTTGTTTCCATAAAGCCCTATCATAATTTATAGAATTCATGATAAATAAATCCGACAAAGTTTTATGACTGTCAGAAACCTAACGCAACACTCCTCATATCAAGCGGTCCACCGATAAAAAAAAAGAGCTTAAATAGGTGCAAAGTCAACTTTCACCAAATTATTGCTTGACATTATCAGCGACTCACTAACTCCCCTCCTCATATTCAACGATGTTCCTGTGCCGCTGTAAACAGTCGGATCGTCTCCACATAAAAGACCTTGTTTTCTACGGGTGAACAGTGGTTGGATTGCTCTCCTATTCTTTTTGAAGAAAAGCACCGATCAACTGGTGGTGGATCTACATTGAGGCGAGGTGGAGCCACCGTCATATTTGAAATTTAAAAACAAATAAAATTTTTATAGGGTACGATTGAATTCTCGGCTATTATACATATTTTGCTTCACTGATAAAAAAAAATTTAGATCCGCCACTGGTTTCAATGCTTTGTGTTTGTATTAGGAAGAATAGATGGGGGTGGCAATATTCCCACAAGTTATGGTGGCCCCAACCAAACCTTATCCAAATAGGGCAGGTATGATTTAGTCTAACTGGGTCCGGTGATTACTCGAATTGTTTTGACTGTATACGGGATAACAAGTAGTGGATTTTATACGCATATTCTCAACCACTCACCCAACACCGCTGGCCTAAATAGGTACATATGATGTGTGGCATAAAATATTCATTCTCATTTATTACTTTTGAAAAGTATAAGTGAAATAAGGGTCTTTTTTATATTTACTTAAACACTCTTATAACTTCTTTGTTATTATACTCATGTCCCTCAAGAGTGGTATACATATCCGTTGTTAATTAAAAGGAACATCCAATTTTCTTCTTCTTCTTCTCTCTCTCTCTCTCTTGATGTTTTTTATATTTTCTCAAACACTGTTACATATCTCATGCCTCTCGAGATTGAGTACACATATCCTTTGTTAAATGCAAGGAACATCCAATTTTCTTCTCTCTCCCTCTCTCTCTCTCTCTCTCTCTCTCTATATATATATATATATATATATATATATATATATATATATGTGTGTGTGTGTGTGTTTTCCCTCCATGCCTCTTACTAACCTTTGCCTTCCTTTATCTTTTGGGAGCAGCAGCTAGCAAAAGTGTACATGGTCAAAGGTGCATAGGATACTCTCTCTCTCTCTCTCTCTCTCTCTATATATATATATATATATATATATATATATATATATATATCTTGGGAGTAGCAGCTAGCAAAAGTGTACATGGTCAAAGGTGCATAGGATACTCTCTCTCTCTCTCTCTCTCTCTCTCTCTATATATATATATATATATATATATATATATCTTTTGGCATTGTCTTATCCATACTTGACCCACTCCATCGCCATACCTATTGTAGGAAAGGGTGAGATTTCTTGCAAACCTTGGTCAAGAATTCCAAACTTCAAAACAATTATTTAGTATAATATTAATTAATAAATACAGTTTTTTCATGCAAGATCGATATTGAGCTATGAGGCCATCATGGATGGTTCGCTCCTTCTTTTTCCTGCCTTGGGCAAAATAATTTGACTTATAAATGTTCTGTTTCTAAGTTGATTAAATGGTGTTTCCGGTTTTCTGGGTCTGATTCATGGCTTTTACTTTCCCATCTTCGGTTATGTCCTTTCTTCTTTATATTGAAACCAGGGGGAGCTCATCTGGTTAAGGGGTCGATTCACAAGTTGAAAGTCATGAGTTGGATACCCGGGACGTACATCTGGCTTTGATGGGTCTTAGTCAAAACTTAGGTTTGGATCCAGGTTGGGTAAATATTTTGATTAATCGTTGCCAGTTCCTATATTAGATAGAACTTGCAGGTCTGAGAACGATAACTACGAATCTATTCTTCCGATGTAGATTTGGTTCGGGTCAAATCCGACCCACTGACGCTCTCTTGCCCTCACCAAAACCAGGTCATTCTTAGGGTTAATCTTTGTTGACGAACGGAAAAATCCATTAGCTATTTTGCGAACAACAGCAGGACTTGAGTATTAGCTGGGCATGGTTTGTTATAATTTATACCAAACTGAGATCCAATCGGAATTTGAATTAAGATCCAAAGCTTTCAGATGAAACATGAAAAAATTAATGCTCCTTTATTCAAGTGTGAGCCGTTTATCTTTTACATTATTCCTTATATATATATATGGCTGACTCGGGGTAAACCGGCGCCGGCAGTTTCAAACAGTCGGTTCCGATTTGCCTAGAACCAAGAACCGGAATTCAACCGAGCTGGTCTCAGTTCCGGTTTATGTCCTAAACCGTTTGGAACCAAAAAATATTAAAAATTTAACTTTCGATAAAAAATACTAAAAAATTATAGAACCGACAAAACCAGAACCCAACTGTCTCCTCTCCAATTCCAGATCTCGTTTTGGGTCCAATTTCAGATTGTTCCCTATCCGGTTCAGTTCCAGTTTTTACCATCGGACTGATTCGAACTATACAGCATCGGTTCATATCGTTCCGTTACCCTTGAAGAAACCCAAACCCCATACCCGTTATGTACCGCTTGGATTGAAAACGGGTATGAATCGAGTGCTTGTTATATATAATAATAATAATAATAATAATAAACCCTCCATGTTAACATTAATTTTGCAATAAGCATATAGTTCGGATTAGTTATGAGTCAGGTACCTATTAACCCGCACACACAGTGCGTGCTGTCAAACATATTCGGGTTTTCGACAAACCCGAAACCAAACTCAGTCGAATCGGCTAATACCCGCTCGTTCGGGTCGGTTTGGCTCGTGCCAATATCGTCTGTCAACTGTGGGGGAGAGAGAGAGAGAGAGAGAGAGGGAGAGAGAGGAATAATTAACAAATAGATAGAAAACTGCAGGCTAAACGTGCTGCTGACTGCTAAGAGTGGTTTTGCTCTTAGTACGAACCAAGATATTGTCGCCTCGCCTCATCTCCTGCCGCTTCTCTTGGTCCCATAGACCATCGAACTCCGGTACCATCCTCGTTCTTATTTTTCCTAATCCTCTTCTTTTCTTTGTTTTTGTTGTTCATCGTAATCGTCGTCTTTGTCACAACACGGTTGCCAGTTCGGCTAAAGATTGATAGCGAAGACTTTGATGGCTTGTCCTTTTATGGGTTAATGTAAACAATTTAGCTGTTGTTCATCGTAATCTCGATGCTTTCTTCATCTCAACACCGATGGTGAATGCTAGATAATTTAGTTTACGAGTTCTACGTCTAGGCGAAGCTCGTCAAATGCGAATTTTGTTATTCCAGCAGCCGTAAGCTACAAAGATGTATAGCCTTTATTGTTAACATTGTCTCGCAGTCGTGTATACTTCAGAATGGGTTTTGTAAAAGTAGGATTTTAGGTGAAGGAAGTACTAATAAGACTTCCGCTTGTTTGTTTAAATACCATAGAGGGTCCTGGTGATCAATGGCGCGTGAAGGTCGATATTTGAAACCTACTTTTTGTACTAACAAGCTTCTCATATTATCTCAGTCTATCAAAAACAGGCTCTTTTTAATTTGGAAACACCATGAACGTCCTTGGTAGCTTTCTGACAACCTTGGATACGCATAGACACTAACCACACCAATTACGAATACACTTTGATGAACTTATGTTTCGTCTAGAAAATGCTGAGCTCTACTGCAAAGTTGGTGTACCCTTTGTAATGGGTACCACTGGGGGGTGATGGGCAAAAGTTGCTGGAGACGGTGAATGATGCAAATATCTATGCAGTGATTACACCACAAATGGGAAAACAGGTGCACGAAATTCTTTTTTGTTTTTCTTACTCAAGTGTCTGATGAAGATATCTCGCCTCCTAACATGATGTTGGTGATATATAATGTTAACTTATTTATGCTTCTTCTCTAGGTTGTTGCATTTCAAGCAGCTATGGAGATTTTGGCTGAGCAATTTCCTGGAGCCTTTGCAGTCTACTCTCTTCAGGTATGGAAATTCCTTGCGCACCTCTGTTGGCGAGAATATCCAGGTGGGATACTCTCAGGTTTGCTTATGATGAGTCCTGCAGTGACATGATTTGCAACTTCCACGCATAAGTATATTTTCTTCAAAGAGCACTGGCCATCTGTTAATTTATCACCTTTTTGCCGGCTTTTATTTATTTGTTTTTTAAGAAGTTACAGAATGCTCTGCTAACATTTTGAGCTGTTGCCATGCTTTTTATGGTTGTCATGGGAGTTCAGTAAGGCGTACAGTGTTTGAAATGCTTAACAAAAGTTTGTTCGAATGACATGATCAGGTGATGGAGTCACATCAGGCTGGAAATCTGGACACGTCTGGAACAGCAAAAGCCATTATTTCATGCTTTCAAAACCTTGGTGTTGAGTTGGACATGGATCAGGTTTGTAACTGTTTTAGGTCAACATGATTATGCGGTTTGGTGAACATGTTATGGGGTTCATCGGATGGGACTTGCTGTTACTCTCGCGATTTCATTGATTGGCTGCATCGTCAACCTTTACTAGTTTCGTGTATTGCTTGATGGTTCGTCCTGCTTTGAGCTAATCAGAGAGGCAGGCTGCCTCTCGCACATTTCACACTTTTTTTTTTAATTCAATTTACAATTAGAGCTGCTTACGGTGCACGATTGAGATCAATTTAGTTAATAATAAGCTTCGGAACATCATCGAAGTCTGCTTTGGGAACTTTCTTTGAACGTCATTCAGATACTCTTTCAAGCCTGAACAATTTATGTCCTTAGATACAGATGATTAGGGACCCTGTAAAGCAGATTTAGATGGTGGGTGTCCCGGAAGAGCATCGGAATGGCCATGCATTTCATATGTATCACCTCACTTCACCCGACAACACGTAAATCCTCACTGAACATAACGTTCTCACCTTGCTCCTTCAAATTGCAATGCAAATGTAACAATTCTATCTGTTTCCGCGATCTGAAAGAATTATTTGCCACAGAGTTTCATTCGAGTTTCAGCATAATGTATGTGGTCGTTCCATATATGCTAAAACGCACCGCACGCCACTAACCTGGCAAATTCGATGACCTAATCGGGTTCAGGTCACTCCGGTTCAGGTCAAAGGGTCAACCCGAATACGACCCGATTTTTGTTTGGGTCATATTCATTGAACCCGGATACTTGGGTTGGGGTTGGGTCGACACTGTATATATAAAATGCATATTATATATATATGATTCTGGTCTCTTACGAGTTAGATCGGGTTGTCTGGGAGCTGACCTGACTTTTATTGGGGTTGGTACCCAGATCTAACTTGAAATCTTTAAACCTGACTTGGAATTGGATTTTTTGGGTCAAGTCTGGGTTGATTGTCGGGTCCAAAATTACCAAGTGTCAACACCACCTTCCTCCTCCTCTCTCTCATTCTCTCTATATATATAACACCAAAAAGAGTCATGTCAATAAAGCATACATGCACTATATATATATATACACTTTTTCTTTAAAAGCTTATAAGAAAACTAGTGAAACTTTAGATGCATATAGCTAGGGCTAGAGATAAGAAAACTAAAGATCTTAATTATGTTACATGCATAAAAGACGAGGAGGAAAAAATTCTAGTGGCAAATGATGATATAAGAAATAGATGGAAAAACTATTTTTATAATCTTTTTAATGAAAATAAAGATGTTAGTATTAATTTAGGAGATTTAGCCAAGTCAGAAAAGTATATAAACCACAATTTCTACCGACGTATTCAAAAGAATGAAGTCAAAGAGGTTCTTAAACATATGAAGGGTGGTAAATCGGTAGGACCAGATAATATTCCTATAAAAGTTTGGAAAATACTAGGAGAAATAGGAATCACTTGGCTCACAAGACTATTTAATAAAATATGGAAAAACCAAAAGATGCCTGAGGAATGGAGAGCAAGTATACTTATACCCATATATAAGAACAAGGGAGACATTCAAAATTGTGCGAATTATCGAGGTATCAAGTTAATGAGTCATACTATGAAATTATGGGAAAGAATTATCGAACGTAGGTTAAGACAAGTATCAAGTACAACAGAGAACCAATTTGGATTCATGCCAGGCAGATCTACTATTAAAGCGATTCACCTTTTGAGACGTCTTATGGAACATTTTAGAGCAAAAAAGAAAGACCTTCACATGATATTTATTGATCTAGAAAAAGCTTATGATAGGGTACTGAGGGAGGTTCTTTGGAGAACTTTGGAAAAAAGAGGTATCCCATTGACATATATTAACCTTATAAGAGACATGTATGATGGTGCAAAAACATGTGTGAAGACTCATGAAGGAACGACAGACTTCTTTGAAGTTAATATTGGGTTACATCAAGGATCAACTTTAAGTCCATACTTATTTATAATGTTGATGGATGAGTTAACAAAACATATTCAAGATGAAGTACCTTGGTGTATGTTATTTGCAGATGACATTGTATTAGTGGAGGAGTTTAAGGAAAAAGTTAATAGAAAATTGGAACTATGGAGATAAATACTAGAAAGCAAAGGCCTCCGACTTAGTAGAACGAAGACAGAATATATGGAATGTAAGTTTGATCATTTGGTTACTTCAGAGGACATGAAAATTAAAATTGGCACACATTTCATTCCCGAAAAGGAAAGTTTTAAATACTTAGGGTCAATTTTTCAGAATGATGAAAGAATTGATGGAGATGTTACACATAGAATTAATGGTTGGTTAAAATGGAAAGGAGCATCGCCATGTTTTATGGTTCTGAGTGTTGGGCAGTTAATCATCAACATGTACAAAAGATGTCTGTGACCGAAATGAAGATGTTGAGATGGATGAGTGGTCATACAAGAAAAGACCGTATACATAATGAGGTTATTAGAAACAAATTAAGAGTGGCACCAATAGAGGATAAAATGAGAGAACATCGTTTAAGATGGTTTGAACATATAGAAAGAAGATCAAAAGAAGAACCTGTAAGAAGGTTACAAAAACTAAATTTGAAAAGTATTAAAAGAGGTAAAGGATGACCACAAAAGTGTTGAAAAGAAACAATAAAGAATGATCTAGCTTATTGGGAGTTAACTGCCAACATGACACATGATAGGGATGGAAACATGTAGCCGACCCTGTCTAGTATGGGAAAAGGCTTAGTTGTTGTTGTTATACACTTTTTCTTTTTAAATTTCAATCATACAAATGAGATTTGTTTAGATTTATTAGAACCTAAGTGTTAGCTTACTCTCGTTTCTCTCTCTCTCTATAAGCACTTGTATATGCTATCAGTTAACTAGGAGAGAGAGAAAGAGTGTGTGGAAGGCTGTGAGAGAGGACTCTCCCGTGAACTAAAGAGGGAGAAGGGGGAACAGGGAAAGGTGTGAGAGGGGTCTCTCACATATGAGAGATTTGAAGAGAAGAGAGAATGGAAAATGGGTTTAAAATGGCCTAAGCTGGTGTGGGAGTCGAACTCCCCACCAGCAGCAATGAGCGGCATAGCTCAACCATTGAACTAACGCTTTCGGCGAGTACCATACCGTAGTTAAAACATGAAAAGAAGTTTGAAAGCAACGGTTTTAGGACATGACCGGTTTCTAATTCGTTTGCAGGTTCAACTAGAATCGAATCGGGTCAAGAATCGATTGAACCCGAAATCGGTGAAACTAGAACCAAAACTGAGACGTTCAAGTTCCAGATTCAAACCAAAACCTATCGAAAACCGACGGTTTCAAGTTCCAGATTAACCGAAACCCACGATTCCAAACCGTTCAAGTTCGATGATTACCGTGTCAGACATGCTTCAAAAGCATCGGCGGATTGAATTTCGCGGTGTCTGCAGTTGGAGGGGTAAAACCTCCGCTGCTTGCAATGAACTTGACCTATATGTGCTAAGCATCTCTCTCTCTCTCTCTGAAATCCAACCGAGGTTTTATAACAGAAGAGCCATGGTTTTACAGGGAAATTAGCCGCTTGTTGGTGAGAAAGTACTACCTAAGCATCTCTCTCTCTCTCGCAAGCAGGGTTCGCCCTCCGAAGCCCGGTGTGGACTCAAGGCCCTTGCCAGTATAAGAGTCGAGACATGGCTTCCTCCATCCTCCCCTTTTCACCCCACGCAGATGTCAGGCTGAAGGCCCTTCGTCCTTCCCCCGATGCAGCTTCTGCTTATCGTAGATTTCTTCTTTCTCTTCCCATCACATTCAGATACTTCAAGCTAAAGGTACTCTCTCTCTCTGTTGGTGTGTGTGTGTGTGTGTGTGTGTGTCTTACACAAAAAGATTGTTTTAGTGTGTTGCAGCGCTTGGCAAAAGATAGATTTCTGTTGCGAGCTTCTATAATAGACGTTGTTTTTGGGTGTTGCAGCATTTGGCAAAAGATAGATTTCTGTTGCGAGCTTCTGAATTTTCTGTTCAAAGGGAACATCACAGCAATCAACACAGGATGAAAGGTGATGACAGTCAAGAAGAAGGTAGTACTGACGATGATGAAGACGATGGACCTTATATGGATGAAGAAGAAAGAAAGGAGATGAGGAGAAAAATACGTCGGATTATTGATGCAAATCCCCATGTAGAGCAGGAGCAAGATCCCGAAGAGAGGAAAAAGAGGACGGAAAAGCTTCTGAGTGAATACCCACTTGTCGTTGATGAGGAGGATCCGAGTTGGCCAGAAGATGCTGATGGTCGGGGTTTCAATTTATCACAGTTCTTTGATAAGATAACCATAAAGAATGTTAGGAAAGACGATGAAGACTACGACAGTGATAAAGAAATCGTATGGCAGGATGATAATTATATCCGAGCAGTAAAGGATATCAGCAGCAAAGAATGGGAGGAAACTGTGTTCAAGGATATTAGTCCTTTGATAATACTTGTACACAATCGATACAAGAGGTTGGGTTTTATCTTTTATCAAATTTCTTGCTCTTTTTGTTTGCGTATTTATGTCCGTCTGTATGTATTTGGTGAATGTTTCTTGTATTTTTGTCAAAACATTGATGTTAAATTTAAGACTATTTAGATACTATGAACTACCAAGCTATCCCCAAGGTGATGTTATTTTGCAATATATTTTAGCTTTAGTGCGTAGACCAATTTGGATTTATGCCAGGTAGATCTACTATTGAAGCGATACACCTTTTGAGACGTCTTATGGAACATTTTAGAGCAAAAAAGAAAGACCTTCACATGATATTTATTGATCTAGAAAAAGCTTATGATAGGGTACCGAGGGAGGTTCTTTGGAGAACTTTGGAAAAAAGAGGTATCCCATTGACATATATTAACCTTATAAGAGACATGTATGATGGTGCAAAAACATGTGTGAGGACTCGTGAAGGAACGACAGACTTCTTTGAAGTTAATATTGGGTTACATCAAGGATCAACTTTAAGTCCATACTTATTTATAATATTGATGGATGAGTTAACAAAACATATTCAAGATGAAGTACCTTGGTGTATGTTATTTGCATATGACATTGTATTAGTGGAGGAGTCTAAGGAAAAAGTTAATAGAAAATTGGAACTATGGAGAGAAACATTAGAAAACAAAGGCCTCCGACTTAGTAGAACAAAGACAGAATATATGGAATGTAAGTTTGATCATTTGGCTACTTCACAGGACATAGAAATTAAAATTGGCACACATTGCATTCCCCAAAAGGAAAGTTTTAAATACCTAGGGTCAATTTTTCAAAGTGATGGAAGAATTGATGGAGATGTTACACATAGAATTAATGCTGGTTGGTTAAAATGGAGAGGAGCATCATGTATTCTTTGTGATAAGAAGATACCATTAAAATTAAAAGGTAAATATTATAGAGCAGCAATTAGGCCTGCCATGTTTTATGGTTCTGAGTGTTGGGCAGTTAATGATCAACATGTACAAAAGATGTCTGTGACATAAATGAAGATGTTGAGATGGATGAGTGGTCATACAAGAAAAGACCATATACATAATGAGGTTATTAGAAACAAATTAGGAGTGGCACCAATAGAGGATAAAATGAGAGAACATCGTTTAAGATGGTTTGGACATATAGAAAGAAGATCAAAAGAAGAACCTGCAAGAAGGCTAGAAAAACTAAATTTGGAAAGTATTAAAAGAGGTAGAGGACGACCACAAAAGTGTTGGAAAGAAACAATAAAGAATGATCTAGCTTATTGGGAGTTAACTGCTAACATGGCACACGATAGGGATCTGTGGAAACAAAGAATCCATGTAGCCGACCCCGTCTAGTATGAGAAACTAAATTTAATGCTCTCTGTTTGTGGAATGAGAAGCAAACCATGTACCAAAAGGTAGTTTAGTAAGCTTACTTCACCAAAATGCAGCCCTTTTTTTTTTTTTTACTTAGAAAGAGGTTAACTCTCTCTCTCTCTCTCCCATGGTTGTGAACTGTTACTGTTCAAATAGATCCTGTTAGATTGAGGGAATTCTTGGGTAAGCAGTAACGAAATAAAACATATAATTGAACTTCTAGTTGGACATTAGTTTTTTGCTCCGTGTTGAGTCATTTCTACCTGCCTCCTCTGGTTTTATGTGGAGCGGTAGAATGTAAGCTTCCAGAAGTTTATCATTTCATTCATTTAGATACAAAGTTTCTCAAATGCAGCTCTCATTAGTTTTTTGTTGACTATGTGCTAACCGTGTTTGTATTATTTGAATACTTTGCTTGTTTAGTGATTCAATAGACAATTAATGTGCAGGCCAAAGGAAAATGAAAGAGCAAGAAGTGAATTGGAGAAAGCTGTGCAGATTTTCTGGGATTCAAGATTACCTTCACCTAGAGTAAGCTGCTAAACCGTTATGTGTTTGGTCATCCAGCTCCCTTGTTTTTCATCCATTAAGTACTCGTTAGTATTCTTCTGATTCATGAAAACTTTGTGGAGTTTCCATACATTAGCTTTGTATGGTCTGAAAAAGCCAATGTTGCAAGGTGAGGAAGCTGAAGATGAGAAGGGATTTTGAGAAGTGGAAGCGAAAAGCAAAGCATTTTCCAGATTACTTGATGTGGGAAGAGTGGCTCTGAGTGCTGAAAGAAAACCAAAAGCAAATCAAAGGGAGAGTAAAACAAGAAATAAAAGAGGACTGAATTATAAAGTATGAAGTTAACCATAGGTATAGTAGCAAAAAATTATGATATAGAATATAATAAATAAAAATATATGTGGTTCCGTAAGTAATTCAAGCATATTATCTCTGCTATCTTTGTGATGCAATCTTTTGAAAGCAATAAATTTAAGACTTAAAGTATCTTATGATATTAGATTTAATCTTTTCAGGGATTGAATTGACGGAAAAAATATGAAAAGTACATGAAATATGTATATAATGCAGATGAAAAACATTAAACTATATATATGAGAAGCACCAATAGAGGATAAAATGAGAGAAATGATTATACAAGGAAAGACCTTATACATAATGAGTTATTAGAAACAAACTGGGAGTAGCACCAATAGAGGATAAAATGAGAGAATATCGTTTAAGATGGTTTGGACATATAGAAAGAAGATCAAAAGAAACGCAAGTAAGAAGGTATGAAAAACTAGATTTTGAAAGTATTAAAAGAGGCTGAAGAAGACCACAAAAGTGTTGAAAAAAACAATAAAGAATGATCTCGCTTATGTTAGAAAGAAGATCAAAAGAAACGCCTGTAAAAAAGGTATGAAAAACTAGATTTTGAATGTATTAAAAGAGGCACAGGATGACCACAAAAGTGTTGAAAAGAAACAGTAAAGAATGTTCTCGCATATAGAGTTAACTGCTAACATGATAAATGATAGGGCTCTGTAGAAACAAAGAATCCATGTAGTCGACCTCGTCTAGTATGGAAGAAGTCTTAGTTGTTGTTGTTGTTATATATATGAGAAACACAAAAGAAGCATAAAAGGAAGCATGGAAGAAGTGAGATTCCTATTAAACTTAGAAGGTGGTAAACTTCTCCTTCCAAAGCAAGCTTTGGGGGAAGTGAGCTTCTCACAGATTAGCAACCTTGAATAAGTTAGAAAAGATCACATGTATGACGGTAGTTAGTTTCTATGTTTATCTGTATGTGTGTCTTCATGTGCATCTGCAGACATTCATCAGTTAAGATATTGGAAGCATGATCGTATAGCTACCTTTGGTTAGGCCATGACCAAACAATAATTGCATTACTGAATAGCTAACCTTCTCATATCATAGTCCTGGAGAGTGTTGTTTTGAATCTTTTGATCATCTTGAGTACCAAATGTTCACTAACTTTGCTAGAAGACGGAATGGCACTTCAAATCTTTTTGGGTTCCTGACGCACACCAGACAACTGATGGCAATTAGGAATATGTGATGATTTATGTCAAGGGAATAGATGAGAAAATGATTCAGTTCTCTAACATATCAGATCACAGGCAATCCTGCTTAGACTGCATCTGGATCACCGCGGTTTGATGCAGGATGACTCTCGTCCTATTTCAAAGGGCTGGATCCTTTCCCGTGTAGAAAGGGTAGAGTGTCCATGTCGACATAGCACACCTGCTGTTCTATATGCAAATATTAATAAAGTCTCAAATAAAATATAATAGTACTTTCAATAACAATTATAGTTCATAAACTTCTAGCAAAAATTAAAATCTGTGATTCTGGTACCCTATGATAAAGTTTATTTGTTTTGTCTGCTTTTTTCATATCTGCCTATGTTGAGGGTTCACCCTTACAAAGCTGATCGCAGGCCTGGATAAAAGGAGAGTTTCCTTAGGCAGCTTACAGCTAGATCAGTGCAATATTTCAAGCATGAATTCATTTGATTTCATTATAATTCTGAAATTAAACATGCTTGGATGAGAATAGTACTGAAACCTCTGATCTTTTAGTAAGTTGTCATGTTGCATCCTCTATCTGGCCCCACCTATAGTGTAGTGGAATGCTTGGCTGAGGTTACAGTAAGGTTTCTTGTGCTCCTTATAAGTCCTGCGTCCTTGTGATACAGGTTCATATCTGCAGTTTGGTACACTTGATATGATATTTATGATCATTTCCTACATGTCTATAATCTGACCATTTCCTACATGTCTATAATCTGACGTCCTAACCGTTTCACAGTGCGTCGCCATAGATGCTGTTGTAGAGGACGACCTTGTCTCAGCTTTGAAGATCTCTACCTTCCCCGAGCTTCTCTTCACAAAGGCTGGCAAAATATTCTATCGTCAAAAAGGTAACATGTGCTTATATTGATTGATTTTCAACTGTGTTCTCTTCAGGAACAAAGAACACATGTTTACGAAATGGAGAACCTATTCATGGGACAGGTGAGGCTGACGCTTCTCCTGAAAAAACAAAAAAAAAATCTATACATGCGATTTGAGGTTTTAGAAAATCTTATGGATCACCTCACCTGAATTTCATCCAACTGAACTTCACCTCGCCCCTGAATTTTCTAGGTCCATCACCATGTACACAGGACACATGCAAATAGGTCATGCATGCACTCCATACCTGCATCTACAGTAAATTGTAGGTCTTGGTGGTCTTTGACAGGTTTCATTCTGTATCTTTGTGTCTTTAGTAATCTCAAATGCTGACGAATTGTCGAAGATAATGGCATTCTTTTACTACGGAGCAGCACAGCCTGCTTGCCTAAGTAAAACAGATGGAGATGCCGTGGAACTGTTACCTGATCTGCCACAGAAATCATGAGATGCTGTTAGAAGAGAAGGCATAACCACCAATTTGCGTTACCTATTTGTGCTGTTAGAGTATTCAATCTCCACCTGGGTATTTCTTATGTCTATGATTGTTGAAGTAAATGATGGGTATGTAGATACAGGCATTAGTTCAAGGAGGTAGTTGCCATTTTATTTGCATTTGTTCTAAATCTGGCATCTGGAAATAAAAAAACAAAAGGTCGTTTACAAATTGATGCATTTAAGAGTTGTATTCTTAGTGTGTGAGAATGGGGAATAGAGGACGTCAAGCACAAAAGCCAACTCTTATTTTCTTATCAAATCTAATGTTATGTATAGACATTAAATGATTTTTTGACCATGCGCCAACAGAACTGGGCTCAATTCTCGCGGCCCGGAGTCATGTAACAACTGAGCGTATCATTTCGTGGGGCTAGATCGCTCGGCCCCAACAATCAAGCTTATGACAGAAAAGATAAAGGAAACGAGGGAGGTGGGTTTTGATCCCATGGCCTCTTTCTTAAAGATTTTGGTAGGATGACTCCACACCTGTTGAAGTCTGACCATCTTCCGCTTCTTGGCAGCAAGAATTCAGGTTAAAGAAGGAAATCCTGATTTTTTCTTCGATAATTTCACTTTTTGGTAGTCTTTTTCCTTCTTATAAGGCAAGGTAAGTCGGGAACATGGGCAGTTTCCCATCAGATGCACACTGTGTATCGAACTCCTGTATGTCATTTAAATCGATTATGAACTTCATCATATCCAAACGGAGTTTTGATTCCTTCTTCCCCTTTTCCCGCTATATTAACGGATTCAACTCGATATATTTTCACCCCTAAAATTATGCCAACCAACAAGTAATCTGTAGATGCTTGGCCTCCATCTGGGTCTAAGACAAACCTATCGGATTCTTACCGTTTTAAATTTACAATTGTCTAAACAACACCGTTATTTTGAGTTAGTTCCCGTGCTGTTGGACAGTGGCGGGTCATTGAATCCGTGAGCTATATCGCTTGGCATCCCAAGTATAAGGGTACTTGTTTCGCATGTGAGTGGAGACCTAGCCATTTGAGCTACATTAAGCTTGACATATGCTAACAACATTATATTTTAACATATCCAAACAACTTTCAACTATTTAATTTGAAAAATAAATAGTTGAAATTTAAATTTTAAAAACCAAAAATAATACTTGTATCTTTTGAATATATATATATATATAGAGAGAGAGAGGGGGGTTGTCATAATGATGTTGGTGCTTACTACATTTAATGTGTGTGAGAGAGAGATTTACCCGGTATGCAACATTCTCCAATGTATAATGTTGTGGGTGCTTACTACATTTAATGTAGTGGGAGTTTTAAAAAAAAATTCACCAACAAAATTTCAAAGTAAACTATGGGTGCTAAACGCATTGCATTTTGTTCGAACCCTTCACACACACACACACACACACACATATATATATATATATATATATATATGTGTGTGTGTGTGTCTGTGTGCATGAAGGAGAGAGAAAACCACTTAAGTTATTTTATCTAAGCTCTGATACCAAAGTTATCACATCCCAATACTGGAATCACCCAAGGCACAGAACGCGTGACCTACGCTAGGCTGCGCACAACCTAGCAAGCCTTTCACCAAGGTTGCAGAGGTTCAACGGAAGCTTAAGACTGATGATAGAGAAGGGTCGTTTGAAGATAGCAAGGATGCTTGAGAATAAATAAGAAAGCAGATTATATTGATAGCAAATAACGATGCGTAGCCCGCGACACACTTATAACTCAGATACGGGACTCTTTCCCAAATGGGAGTTTATTGGTAGAGTTGCTAGGGTGGTTCCCACGTAGGGGCTCTGGTTACACAACCATGGTTCAGTTCGCGGTCGAAGGATCACATTCTCCCCTACCTAAGCTCTTGACGATCTCGACAAGTTTCGTGGTCATGTTTTTGCAACTCTGAAGCTCTTGGCGCGCTTGTCCGCCTCTCGACCCACTGTACCTTCATCTTCTGTTACTCCTGTTGTCCTTCAAGGCGCAGGTACCCGTAGTAGCTACGACCTGCACGTTTCATGTCCGTATGATAAGCCTTAGGTTTGCTCGCATAAAAAGCAGTTAGCAATTTGTTATGGACGGGCTTCAGTCGGAACGCCCGATCCCCTACCCTCAAGATGACTGGTTGAGGACCGTCATACTTCTGTACCGTCGCAGCGCATTGCCTCGCGACGAGACCATCGCACCACTTCGAATTCGTCCACTTTTTTATGCGCATCGCTCCCTTCACATGGAGCGGTTGTGCAAAATCACGCCGCTCCTTGTGATCAGTGCAGAAGTTGTGTACGGTTGGCAATGTCTTAGAGTTTTTTACAACCATCCTTTATCGTACCTCCAACTGTCCTCTGGGTCCTTCGCTCTTATGCAACTTATTTGCATCTCCCGTATTGTCTTACGGGCAACATACTTATGTCGTCGTCTTTTAAGACCGGAACCTTCGCTTTTTAAGACCGGAACCTTTGCTTGCTTATTACCTTGCCCGTCACTCTTCCAGTCCAACGGAGAACCACTTAAGTTCCTTTATCTAAACTGTTCATTTGTTTCATGTAATCTTTATTTTTGGGTTTAAGACCTAATCCAACTTCCTTAATTAGAACAGGATCTCTTATATATAGAAAATATCGGCAAGGTAATCGGATCCCTTTTACTGGGGTGGGAAAACGAAAACTCACTCCCTCTCTGAGTTTCCCAAGAATTAGGGTAAGTCGGGAAGGCGGGGCAAGAGAGAGAGTGAGTGAGAAAGAGAAAGAGAGATGGCGGGGAAGGGTGCGGAGAAGGAACTGGTGGAGCTCTTCGAGAAGGCGAAGAAGGCGGCAGACTTGGCCTTGGGCGGCGACGACGATGCTGATGAGGTGCGATGCCTCGACGCGCTCCGGTTGCTCCGGGGGTTCCCGGTCACCATGTCCATTCTCATCTCCACCCAGGCAAGCTCCTGCGTCTCTTCTAACACTCTCTCTCCTTCGCTTGATTGGAGTTCCTTTTCTTGCTTGGCTCTCAAGTTTGATCGTCTGAGAATCTTCCGAAGTATTCGGGGCGATTCGGTTTTCGTTTTCGGGTCTTTGATCGATTTTATCCAAAAAATATGAGCTTTTTGTGGGGCTGTTTTTTATGTTTTAGAGTGGGGAGATGCGAGTCTTTGGATTTCGTACTTTTCTCTTAAATTAGGTGGAATTGGAATATTCGTTACTCTTTTTTTTTATTATTATGAGGTGCTTTTCTCCTTCGTATTGTTGTCCCGTGCGTTCTGCTTTATGAGCCGTTGACTGTTCAAAAGTATGCGTTGTTTGTGCGTCATTTTCCTGTAGATTGGAGGATGAGGTTAAGTTGCCTTGGGCTTCACAAATAGCCTATTATCAGAATTGTTGGTCATACATTTTATATCTTTACCTTTTCAGCTCTTCCTGTTTTTGATCATGTAGAGATCAACTTATTCTTCTGAGATGATGGCCTTTTGTTTTGGGGTGACTAATGTCACAAAAACAAGAAAATAAGGACTATGAAGTATGAAGTTCTACTTTTCTTCCCTCTTCTGCCTTGAGTACAGTGATTGAACATAGTAATTCATGTTCAAGTTTTGTTCAAGTTCTCAACTGTCTGAACCAAGATCACAGCCAATTGCTAAACTCACCTTTGCTGAAGTCTGACAAACCATGTTGCAAAGTGAGCTGTTCATTGCCATCGTGTGATGAGAGTCCAGCTCTTCCCCTGCCAGATGTACGCCCTGGGCGTCAAGCTCGTGGAACCCACTAGCCAAATGAAATACTTTGGTTTTGACCAAGTGTATATGAATATGATAAGACAAAAATGATGCATCCCGCTGCCTTTTCTTTCTCTTCCACTGGCTTCTTCCATTCACGATTGAAAATGTTGTGATTGGTCATTTTGAACCTCTCCACCCTTCTTGGCATGCTCACCGCTTTCCTTCTTCTCCAAGTAGTCCACCAAGGATTCATCTGCCGCCATGGCTGTCCAAAAGTCCGCCACGTTCCATGTGGAATCTAGCTAATTGTTCTCACAGTATCAACTAATTTGTAGAGAAATAGATTAGCTACTTGATAGTGCCTCTTCTGAGAGGGGCATGCCTGGATATCGTTTATAGCCTTCATGTTTGCTTACACTTATTCTTTCTCTTTTCTTAATCCATCACTGTACATCATATATGAATATTCATCTTAGATGACTTGCACCAAGCAAACTAAGAAAGTAAATTGAAGAGATTTATTCGTCATGGCAATTATAACTACGAACACTGTAATATATTTGCAACTAAATAATCATATATTCTACAGTCATCAGTTCAAATGAATGATGAATTAAGTATTTGTTAATAGACATCTATTTTTAAAGTCTTTTTAAGGAAGGAGACGAAGAACAAGATACTGGCTTGACAGCTTCAACATTTTGTGTTCACACTATATTCTTGTACTGCCAAAATCTCTGCATGAAGCCAGATAAACTCCACTACATTAGACCTGTTAGGTATACAGCCAATCATTTATAGCTATTTTAGCTGAATGTTCCTGGAGATGAGTATAATAGATACTTGACAGTGATATTTTGAGTTCTGGGGAAATGTACTGAGTTCCATAATAAAATCGTGCGTATTACTGATGACTAATTGGAGAGGCACAGAACACAGGAACTCGATCTGTGTCATATAGATGGGTACATACGCGATGTTAAACGTTACATAGTGCTATTACAAGCCTAGCATGGTGGTGAGCAAGGCAGAATCCTTTTGTCACCTTATGTCCGATTACCAATAATTAATAAGGCTAATGATCATATAAGTGATAAGGTATTGTCCCTTGTTATGTCAAGTGAACGAATAATGATACATGGACCTAACAATCTGTCAATGAAACTTGTAAAGACAAAGGCAGCAATGTATGAACTAGGAAACAAAGAACCACTAATCTGCAAGGTCCACTATATTGATTCCATTCCTAACCGTGATTAACATGACCTGCGTCCAGTTGCTTGAAGTGTCATAGTTTTCGCTTAAGCAAAGTTTATGGCAACGGTGCTTTACCTCCATTGTAACATTAGGATCCATTCACTGCGCAGTACAGCGAACTCATTCATATGCCACAACGGCTCACCTCAGACATAAAAGCACTAGTTACCCTTAATTACATATTCCCGGCAGTACAAGTATGTCGATAGCAGTAGAAGTATGGGTCTATCCTGGCAGGATTGACCACGGCCCTCATGGCAGAACCCATCTGATGGCAGCATCATTTGGAGCTTCCCATATGTGAGCCATTCATAGGTGACTCACCTATATTCAGATAAAATGTCTCACATAATGATTATTCCTAAATTGAAACTCTAAATCTCAATTTAAGTTATCAAAGATAGAAGCATCCCACTGTCAAAAATTCTATTTTTGGTCCATTACTAATGTGTTCATTCTCAATTTAGTCCCTAACTCCCTACGGAGATTAATGAAAGTATGATATTATAATGTATCCACTAATCAATATAATATACTGAAATAATGTAATAGTTATGAATTAATATTATTACAGATTTATGACAATGTGAAATGGACTTGAATGGTAATGTGGATAATGAATGGATAATCTATGAAATAGACTGGTATTAATGAAAGGATGATAATGTGAATGATATTTATTAATGATATTATTATTTGTGCAACAGATAACACATGAAAGTTTGTACCTTTGAATTGGTTTTATTTTTTGACGCCATCCAGCACTGGGTTATTAGGTACTGTAGCAGAATCCCTGCAAAGGGAAGCATCAAAACTGCTAAGAACGATTTCTCAAACTCAACTACTAACTTCACTTCGTATTCAATCTTCTTCAGAAGTTGCTCCACCCAGAAATGAAATTATTTAGCAAAAGTATTTTTAATCAAGATGGACTTATATATTCGCTAAAAGACAATTGGCTCATTAGCTCAGTTGGTTAGAGCGTCGTGCTAATAACGCGAAGGTCGCAGGTTTCGAGACCTGCATGGGCCATTTCACACACACACACACACACACACACACACATATATATATATATATATATATATATATATATATATATATAATATATATATATATATATATATATATATATATATATATATCTTAAGGTAACTTTCTGGAGGTTCATCTTTCACAATCTGACTCCAGCCTGATAAAGCAAGACCAGCTAAGCTGTGTGGGAAGCATCATCTTTTCCACAAGAGCTATTCATATTAGATTGAATCAAACAACTTGTTATTTAGAAGACCGAATATTATCTTTTTTTTTTAAGTACAATGGTCGAGGCCAAGGCCAGATGAACGCCTGGGGTATCAAACTTGACCTCCAACTTGTAACTACACTCCTAGCTAGGTGACATGTTGCTCTTTGCGAAAAAAAGTATTTCTTAAGGGCCTTACTAAAAGGCACATCCTTTTTATTAAGGAAACACCCTTTTTAATGAAAATCTTGATATTATCCTTACTACACAAACTACACTTTTTCTCCCTCTCCAACACTCACATTCAAAGAAACGCGCTCCATGCGTATCTCCTATATATAAGAGACACATGACGTGTGCGTGTCCCCCATGTAAAGAAAGAGAGGGACACCAAGAGCATTATGAAAAAGTGGGTGTGTCCTTACTAATTTGAGGTGTGCATTCTTAACGATCAAGCTTTCTTGTACTCGAGCTCAACTTGGCTCAATGGGACTCCTAGACGGGACATCCACCATTTCCAAAATTTGGAAACAAATAGGAAGTATATAGCCTACAGTTTACCCGTGGCATGTGACATATTAGTCAGCCCCATCCCCACAAGTGCTTCAAGATCCGCCACTAGATAACTTAATGTACCTAAAAGATGGTAATTTTAATGTCCACTGTTTTAGCCTTTTCCCCCTAGAAAATGCAATGTTTTACATTTACAAGTGTGAAATTCTGAATTAAATGGAACTACTCAAGGCCTCAAATACAAGCAGTGGAATTGAAAGAGCAGGAGCATGAATGAAACTTTTCACAACCATTTCATTCTGTGAACTTCACACACAGACTTCATATTCCACAGGTAAGAAATAAGGGTAAGCAGATTTCTAATACATCAACAGAATGTCTTTCTTATTGGTGCTAGCAGCTCGATGTAATGTGTCCTGGTTCTGCTGAGCCCATTGTGATGTCTTGGACCGAGTTGCTTCATGTTTAGAACTGTTGCCAAACATCGGTTGCATCTGCTTGGATCGTGATGATTGCAATTTCAGGAGGGCCACATTATTCTATTGATGATATCCGATTTCAATTTCATGTTTGATGAACCAAAATAGCTACTAGATGAAGCAAAATATCATGTTTGATGAACATATTGGCTTCAACATCGTAGCATCATCATGATATTTCCATATGGTCGATGCACATATTGGCTTCAGCATCATCATTTATGAGCTCAATCAGATATAGCAGAATATTCTGTTTGATGAACCAAAACAGCAAATAGATGAACCTGTATGTTATCTATATTCCTTGTTCACCCTCTTCAATCTTCTCAAAACATGTGAACGGTCGTGTCTGTAACTCTATTGGGATAGGAAAGAGTGACAACACAGGCTGATGCAGCAGCGCCTTTTCGAGTGAGAGGATTAAGTGGTGGTGATATATATTATGCATATAAAGTACTAAAAGAATCTGCAGCATTGGTGACGGTAGAGGCTATGCAGTTCAGCAGATGCAGTCAAAGCCGGATGGCTAGGACGTTTTCTCTATGGATTAGAAGAGAGGAGATATTTTCATAGGTACATGATGTTATTGTATATAGGAGCCAAATGTTATCACATAAAAAAGAATGAAAACAAGTGCAGACCTGTGACCATCAGTAATCCATTGGAAGATCCCAATTTTCTCTCTCTTGCATGCGCGACAAGAGCATTTGAGATCTTGACCGCGTCCTACCACCCTGCCTTGGCATTGACCTGATGTTGAATTTATTTTCATAGTCTTCATGATCAGATTTGACCATTTGGTTACCCCAGAATCCCTGCAACGAGAAGCAACACTTTTAAAAGAGAACTCCGGTTCCTGCATCACATGCTTATTTTTGCAAAACCACAAAAGCTCAAGCGTATAAAATACCAACTATACTTGGAGTACTCAATTCACAAGAAAGCAAGTATATGTGCTCTACGTATATACTGTTTGTTACAACTATAAAAATGACCAACAACAACAACAACAACTATAAAAATGACCACCTGAACAAAAAAATTTCAACTCCGAACTTGAAATCTAGGAATAGCAGATTACTTTTACCAACTATACTTTTATCAACTAATCGAATACCATTGTCCCTATCCAGCTATAATAAACAGTTCATTTCCAATACAAGAGGCTAATATGATGATGGGATTTGTAATTTTGTACCTCCTCACAGCGAACAAGAATACTAACCTTTGAAAGTCTTTGCAATCTAGAAGTCGCACCATCTTCCATTACAATGGTATCAGACGCAACTTCAAGCACATCTTCCAAAAATAAGCAGTACGTGCTAACCTGGAATAAGTACGCAAGCTTATTACAAAGAGACAACACGAGTTCTATCGGTTCAGCTAGAGAAAAGGAGAAATCGTACCAAACTAGCTGGAATGACTGAAATCCCAAACGAGTCAAGTTCAAGGGACTCAATTGTCCCAGAGTCACTGTCAAAGGTGTAACCCCGCACCTTAAACAACAAAAAGAAAACATTGTACATAGATTTTAATAAGAAAATGGGTGTCAAATTAGTGGTAATTGTCAAATGTTTTCATGAAAAAGTAACTAACCTTCCCAATAGTTCGGTGGCTTTCTGTCACAACATTGTATCCAACCTGAAACCATCAGACTGCATGATTAGCATCTCATATTGCAGTGTGTCATGAGATGTGAGATTATTCCATGAACTAATTGGACAGATCAGTCATTGAGGGGCGATGAAACAGATTTACCAGAGTCTCCAATCCAATCAACCTGAGATCATTGTCCATCACACTCTCGTCTTGGACCAGAACCACATCTCCTACCTGCAATGAATTTAAGGCTATGTTTACTGCTTCACATGAACTTTCTCAAACCACAAAAACAGGCAATGATCTATCACAATAGAGCATCAAACGGGAAAGTGGACCATGAAATATAAATTGCCATTTCAAGCACATTCAAAGTCCATAGCAGGTTTCCAAGTAATTGCTTATGGGATATCTTGAATACCAACAACAACAAAGTCTTTTCCCATACTAGGTATCTTGAATACCATTTCTTCAAAAAAAGCGTTATCTCTCTCAACGAGATGAGAGCAGAGGAGATGTCCCTAAAACTTAGATATCTGGATGTTGATTGCCACTCGACAAAAGCATTTCCAAACCTTTTCTTCCTCACTGGTATCCTAAATTATATGGAACTGCAACAATGACAAATTGATACGACGAGGAATGGAAGGAGCATATAGGCAGACCAGTAAATTGATCATTGTGATTTATGAAATATTAGGTATGTTTCAGATAATGTGATACAGTCTCTTATGGTCAACACTGCTTATATGCCAATCAGCATTCTGCTTACTGAAAAAAGGAGATCAACACTGGGCAGCGGACATCACTGAATCATATGACTAAATTCCGTATGATCAAGTTGTTGGTGGTTATAGATAATGAAAACCATCAGCATATGACATCTATCTGCATGGCATAACACATCCTACTTCTACTAGTAGAAAGCTCCATAATTACCCCCTCATGGTTAGACGTATAAGGTCCAGGAACAGACAAAAGGGAACACAACTATCTATTGTACTGACTTGGTTTTTCTTCATTGTAAAATAATAAGAGAAGCATGAATTTGAAGTTAACTGAGAGATATTTAAGACTGCTATATGCTCCACGTATGATCATATTTAAAAATCTAAT